>SZWC01000633.1:87692-336364 GCA_023375785.1 Penium margaritaceum | reverse complement strand
ATTCTCCATGGGTTTGTGGGTTATGTGACCACTAGGAGTGTGCCATGAGAGCATTCTCTAGCTCTCTAGGTCGTGTGTGAGTGGTCAGCCTGATTGCTAGGCTGATTTCCTCCCTTGTGTGACATTATGGACTCTAGTGTGTGAGCCTTAGCCTCCATGGCTAAGTGGTGTGGCTTGTGAGAGGGCTGACTTGCCCAAGCTCTAGCTCTATATGTACTCCATCATTTTGAGTGATTCAACAACCATTCTTCAGCACAAGTGATGCCCTTCCAATCACACATGTTCGCTGCTCCAAGGCTCCCTCTCTCCTCCAGATCCAGCATTTGGTATCAGAGCCAAGTTCTGCCACTTTTAGCCAGCACAGGACGTCACTTTGAGAGTGACGGGTTGGGGTCAAACCCTTAGCACATATGACGATGGACCACTGGATTTTCAAGTTCAAGAGAGAAGCTTTCCAACGACCCCAAGATCGCAAAGATCCATACGTCGGATTGAGAGTTATGCTCAAAACCAGGTCGGCCAGGGCTACACTCTTCTGTATGAGTAAGACAGTCGCCTTGTGACGACCATAACTCTCTTGTTTCAGTGTCAAATTTAAAAAGTGGCACATTCGAATTGTATTTTTTTTCTAAGCTTTCCATTGGTGCAAAAAAATTTGCATTCCATTGATTCGTTTGGGAGAAACGCCGTTTACAAGCTGGCTGGTCTGAGTTGGCATAGGAGTAGAAGCATACCCTGTTTTCAAGAGGGCATATCTTTCAAAATCTCCTGTTGACGACCCTGTTTTATGGGTCAATCTGAAAGGTTTTGAGCTGAATTTTCCAGTTGTGGGCTCCATTTTTCCAAATTTCTACTCTGCTGGATTTCACAGTTTATTCTCTATCAGACAGATTTCTGGCAGAATCAGCAGCAGAAGCAGGGGTAGCGTCGCCATCCAAGGGCAGCGTTGAGCATCACCAAGGCTCAAAATGGCAGTAGCTGGCGTTGTAACAGTAGCCCAGCCTTTGGAGAGGCTGGAGGGACGCGCCAACTTCATGTTTTGGAAGATCCGTACTCGCCTCCTGTTAGAGGAGAGGGGCTTTTGGGAGGTGGTGAGCGGCGAGGAGCCGGCTCCAGTTCCATAGGTGAAAGGCATCACCGCAGCGCAAGTGGTAGCAGAAAGACGACGCAAAAGGATGCACTGATGCGGGTTCTTTTGCAGCTGTACCAGTGGCGTATGAGGAGTGGAAGAAGAAGGACAGGCAGGCCTACAGGTTGCTTGTCAACACCATCTCCAACCCGCATCTTCAGTACGCGAGGGACAAGGCTACTGCAAAGGAGGGGTGGGACACGTTGTGCAAGAAGTATGAGAGCAAGGATCCTGCATTTCTCATGATTTTGGAGGAAAATATGATGGCGCAGAAAATGCAGGGTGATGAAGGGATGGAGGCGTATCTAGACAGGGCAAAGGAGCTCGCAAAGCAGTTGAGAGCGGCTGGCTACCCTGTGGAAGAGACGCGCTTCATCCTCCTCTTGCTGAGGGGACTCTTAGAACCTTCTTGTCCTTTTTTTTATCACAAAGAAGACTAGTCGCCGGGCTGGGATTTGACCGAGTGACCTCTCGCTCCAGAGACGAACTATAAAACGTCTAAGCCAAAAGTTGTCCTTGGTAGTGTTTGCTGGCTATACTATCCAGATTAGACCAAGGGGACTTGCTCCAAAGGAGTAGTGCATGCCTTGTCTATCTGGACCAGACTTAGGGGACTTACTCCAAGGGAGCAGTGCATGCCTAGTCTGTCCTCTGCCTGTCTAAACATTAGCCATGGACAAGGAACATATCACGTTAACAGTGTGACCACTAGGAGTGTGCCATGAGAGTGTTTTCTAGCTCTTTAGGTCGTTTGTTAGTGGTCAGCCTGATTGCTAGGCTGATTTCCTCTCTTGTGTGAGATTATGGAATCTAGTGTGTGAGCCTTAGCCTCCATGGCTAAGTGCTATGCCTTGTGAGAGGGGTGACATGCCAAAGCTCTTGCTATATATGTATTCCATCACTTTGAGTGATTCAACAACCATTCTTCAGCACAACTAATGTTCCAAGGCTCCCTCTCTCCTCAAGTTCCAACACAGTCTCACATGTTTGCTGCTGTAAGGCTCCCTATCTTCTCCAGGTCCAACAAAAGAACCACTCCTTGCAGTACATACAACGGCCTCATTGGCATAGGAAGAAGATGCATCACGACCAGCAGCAAGAGTTGTGGTAGTATTAGTGCACTAGTCCCCTGCCAATGCTACAATACCAGGTCGCAGGTATCCTCTCAGGATACTGTACAAGCTTGCTAAGCGCGGGCATTTCCGGATGCTCTAAAAACGAGACCAAATGAATGCCACAGTTGCAGCAGACTTTGATGAGTCGATGTCGTATGAGGAGGCCATTCGTGCACCAGATTCAGTACATTGGGCGGAAGTTGTACCATAGGAGATATAATCGCAGCTTGACAATGGTACGTAGGACCTGACTTTGCGTCCACTTAGATGCAAGGTTATGATGTGCAAGTGGGTATTCAAGAAGAAGATGGGCGCAAATGGCAACCTAAATAAGTATAAGGCAGATCTGTCGCCAAGGGCAACTCGTACAGTGAATCCTTTCCTCATGATGCAGTTTTTGCCCCTATGCGCATGCTCCTCTCTTATGCAGTAGCTGAGGATTTCAAGATCCACCACGTGGATGTCAAGACGGCTTTCTTGAACAGGGACTTGGAGGAGGAGATCTACATGGAGAAACTAGAGGCATCCGTCATGGATGGCCAAGAGCACCTGGTTTATGAGCTGTAGAAGGCACCATACAGCCTCAAGAAAGCTACGTGTATTTCGCATCAGAAATTGGATGCGGCACTACAGTGCATGGGGTTCGAGTGTAGGGAGTGTGACTATACCGTCTTTTGCTAGCAGTATGGGCATAAGATCCTCATGATCATTGTCTACGTGGATAACATGCTCCTCCTCTCGAATAGTATGTATGTAACATAGGAGTTCAAGGACGCCATAAAGTATCGTTTCTAGATGTCTGATCTGGGGAAGGTGTCATACTTCCTCAACATTGAGGTCACGCGTGAACGCAAAAACCGCTCTATTTTGCTAGAGCAGAGCTGCTATATCAAGGATGTCTTGCAACGGTTTGGCATGGCGGAAGCAAAACCCATTGGCATGCCGCAAGAGACGCGGTAGTACCTTGTGAACTTCAATGGAGAAGCGGTTGCTATTGAGCGGTAGAAATACTAGAGTGTCGTTGGCAGTCTCATGTACCTGATGCTGGCAACTAGGCCAAATCTCTATACGTGCGTTCCTCGTGAATGGTGGGGCCATAACTTGGTGGGGCAAGCAGTAGGTGGTTGTGGCAACGTCAAGCACAGAAGCTAAGAATATCTCTCTCAGCTTTGGAACCAAGGAGCAGCTTGGCTTTAGCATCTCATGGCGGATATTAGTGGGATTAGAGGAGTTCTAGTTATTGTGGGTGTCAACAACCATAACGCAATTGCACTCGCTCATAATCCAAAAAACCATGCATGCACCAATCACATTGACATTACATATCATTTCATGAGGCACATAGAGTAGGAGGGTGTTATCAAGCAGAAGCTTACTCCAACCAGCAAACAAGTTGTTAACTTATGCACCAATATAGTGAATCGTGAGAAACACTAGCTCTACATGAATGCATGTGGACTCGGCCCATTCAGACTGCAACAAAGTAGGAGATCATTGGGACATGAGCCGTCCAGCTCGATTTTATGTCTACACGAGCGAGTACCAGGAAACTACCCGATGCCTACTGTGATCGTCAATCCGTCTTTACCATTGGAAAGATGACATGGAATGTTTTCTATAATCCATGTTTCAAGCCAACCCAACAGTCAGATTGGGATATATGAATATTTTAAGTTTATGGGATCCTTGACCGCAGATGTGTGGGTGACCATGGGTGATTAGCTCCATGCGTTAGCCTGAGAAAAGAAAAAGGCAAGAGGTCCACGGTGAAGACCTGATGGGAGAAATACCTAGAAAGGTTCTAGATTCTTGGATTACCTTGTCGGAGTGTGCTGACTATGTAAAGGGTATCTCTCTTACTTCTTAGGTGAGGTGAGATCCTTGTGTGCTAGCCATGGACACATGGCAATATTCCATGGGATTGTGGATTATGTGACCACTAGGCGTATGCCATGAGAGCGTTTTCTAGCTCTTTAGGTCGTGTGTGTTTGGTCAGCCTGATAACTAGGCTAATTTCCTTGCTTGTGTGAGATTATGGACTCTTGTGTATGAGCATTAGCCTCCATGGGTAAGTGGTGTGACTTGTGAGAGGGCAGACTTGCCCAAGCTCTAACTCTATATATATTCCATCATTTTGAGTAATTCAATAACCATTTTTCAGCATAACTGATGCCCTTTCTGTCCCTCAGGTTTGCTACTCTAAGGCTAAGGCTGCACACAGATCATAGTTTCCGCGGTACCCTATCCATGAATCTGGATCCAGATCCGGATTCACGATTCCCGATCCAGGATTGTGGATCCGGCTTGTATTTGCGGATCCTTACCCAGATCCTAGGACACATGGATGGGCGGTTGGGATAAAAACTGTTGACTAGATGTCTGGCTTAAGTCATTTGCGTAGCACACTTATTTCCATATTCAAAATCAAATACTTCAACATGCGCGGCATCGTTTTGACCGGCAAGCTTTTTTGCAACACGTCCGCATGTTTCGCACATGAATCATGTGTGTCAACCACGTGAAACTTGTCCAATCGCCTGCCCAAAGCTAGCAATGCTATGTTCATTTGTCTCATACCTTCTTATCTGTTGAGTGACCAACCACCTATAGCCTCACAACCTCGTGTGCACCATTCATGGTCGTCAATACATTGGGCATAGGGAGCCGTCGATGGAAATTGTTGCATCTTTGGTGGTTTACAATAGCACAAGCCGTCCATGGAACTTACATTAACATAGTGTTTACAAGCAGGGCACTATCGTTATAGACCATGGATGGTACATGACTCGCCACATCCGGATCGTAGATCCGTGAATCCAAGGGTCTGTGAATCCAAGGATCTGTTACCCAGGATCCTGATATAGGTAGCGGACCTGTTGAACGGATCTGGATCCCTCTGAATCTCTGCGGATAAGTACTATGTATAGCCTTATCAAAGGCTCTCTCTCTCCTCAACTTCAAACATACATGGTGCTCCTGGCACAACTTCTACTACTCATGGTGCTACATCTTCATGCTGTGCTTCTTGCAATGAGGCCGTTATATCTCTTGCATCAGACATGGGAGAGGAGGCTTTCTCCCATTATCAGAGTAGAGAAACGATCAGGAGATACGGGGTCAATGAGGGTATGTGCTCCCACTGCTTCGTCCTCTCAACCTACCTTAGGCAACGGTCTAGAAAACGGGTTCTGACATAATGGTTCTCGCCAACCGCTCTTGGTATTACAACCAAGAGATGATATCACCCTCAGAGCCAAGGTTCAACACTGAGTAGTTCATAGGAAGTACTTCTTTTGCAAAATGTCCTTAGCACCTAGTTAGTTTTACGCGAGGATTGAACTCCTGGGGCTTAGACCAACCAATGCTTCTTCAGTGTCTGGATCTGGTAGACAACTCTGTGAGGGATCTCAAATGCAAGAACTGTACTGAATGACAGGCAAATGACATGTTCTTGTAGTTCTAGAGCCAGCCTCTAGCCCAGGCGCGTAGTGGCTCCTTGGATCAGCCACTTTGGGGACAATCTGGATTACGTCATCCCCCCCCCTACCTACATGGCGCTCCCTGTAACCGCCAAATGGCGCCAACCACCAGGAAGGACCTTTGAATGTTCTACGATGTCTCTTAGAACCCTCTTGTCCCCCTTTTTGTCACAAAGAGGATTAGTCACCGGGCTCAAATTTGACCTAGTGATCTCTCGCTTTAGATACTAACGCTGGAACGTCTAGGCCACAAGGAGTTGTCCTAGGTAGTATTTGCTTGCTATACGATCCAGATTAGACCAAGGGGACTTGCTCCTTATGAGCACTACATGACTTGTCTATCTGGACCAGACATAAGGGACTTCATCCAAGGGAGCAGTGCATGCCTAGTCCGTCCTATGCTTGTGCAATTCGCTGTCTAGCGCCTTTGTCATGTAATCTGTGAACATCTTCCTCGTCTCCACGTATTCCAGGTCCATGATCTCCTTTGCGGCTAGGTTGCGTGAGTATTGGTACCTGATGTCGATGTGCTTGGTCCGCCGGGAGATGACATCATCATGTGCCATTCTCATGGCGCTCTTGTTATCAATGCGGACCTCTGTTGCCTCCATTTGTTGCACTTTCATCTCGGCAAGCAAACTGCATAGCCACTTTGTCTCCTTGCATGTTTCTGATAGAGCAAAGTACTCCGCCTCAGCGGTAGAGAGGGAAACAAAGTGTCGCTTTTTGCTTGCCCAAGAGACTGCACCACTGTTCAAGAGGCACACAAAACCCAAGGTGGAATCTCTATCATTGATTCTTCCTCCCCAATCAGCGTCTGTGTAGCACACCAGCCGTAGCGGGTCAGATCCTTCTTGGCCTCCAAACAGGACTTCCATGTGTCGGGTCTTTTGTAGATAGCACATGATGCGCTTGACTGCTTGCCAGCGCTGTGGCCCTGGATTGGCCACAAACCTTCTCACTTGTCCGATAGCATAGCAAATGTCAGGGTGTGTTCCTACCATGGCATACATAAGGCTGCAAACAGTAGACGGGTAGGGAATGTTCTTCATCTCATGCCATTCTGCTTCCGTGCTGGGGCTCATGGAGGAGAAGAGCATGATGTCTGTTGTCATGGGAATGTAGATGGGCTTGTAGTCATCCATGTTGTAGCGCTTGAGGACTTCCATGATGTAATTGGTCTCGTTGAGCTCGATGGTGCCTGCTGCTTGATTGCTGTGGACGGCTATCCTGAGGTAGAACTCGAGCACACCCATGTCCTTCATCTTGAACCTGTTGCTGAGATCTGTCTTCAGCTTGTTCAACGGCTCGACCGATGACAAGCGGGTGATCAGGTCATCCACGTACAGTGCAACCACATCAAGCCTTACTCATCCTCTCGCACATACACACTAGGGTCATTCTAGTAGTATGTGAAGCCGAGCAGGCCCATGAAATTGTCCATCTCCTTGTACCACATCCTTGGAGCCTGTTTCAGCCCGTAGAAGGCTTTGACCAGCTTGCAAACCCTACACTCTGGAGCTTTCACTCCCTCAGGCACTTCTATCATCACTTCTTTGTCTAGCTTCTTATAGAGGAAATTTGTCTTTTGATGGACGTCGAGATCTTTTGCAACAGCGATGCTCAACATGGATCTGATGGAGGCAAAGGTGACGATAGGCGTGAAGGTCTGCTCATACTCTGAGCATGCACCCTGGAAAAACCCCTTCGCCACAACTCTTGCCTTGTACTTGTCGACAATACCATCCTGCTTGAACGTTTTGTGGAGTACCCACTTTGACCCCACCATGGGTGAGTTTGGGGGCCTGTCCACCAGAACCCATGTTCCATTCTCTTTAATGGATGCGAGTTCACTCTCCACTGCCTCCTTCCACTTCACCGCATCAGGGATTTTCATAGCCTCCGTTACGGTCACAGGCTCTCCCTGAGCCAAGCATGACCAGCTGAGTCCGGTCCATTCCGCACTCTCAACATCGTACTTGGATGGAGGTTTCTTCTGGTGCATACTACGCCGGAGTGTTGTTGGTGGTGCTTCCAGGCTTAGTTGCTTCTGCTGCTCCTGCGCTGCCAGTGGTCCGCCGTTTGAGGAAGAGCCACCGGCCTCTGACTTTGACTCAGAGGCCTCGGATGACTTGTTCTCAGTCTCAAAGTCCGTCACTGTGTTTGCCTACATAGCCACTCTCCCTGGAGTACCATTTTTCACTGGTACAATCTACCTGTTTTCTGGTGCCGAATCACCTGACTCGAGCAACATAACCAACTTTCCTCATTTGAAAACATGGACAGGATCCGGCGACTCTCTCTTGCCGAGCGTGCTTTCATCAAGCTCGACATCTCGGCTCCTTATGAGCTTTCCAGCCGCTTGGTCCCACAGCCAGTACGCCTTGTGTGTTGTGTCGTATCCAAACATTACACACTTACGAGCGCGTGCATCCAGCTTGCCACTTCCTTCTCCCGCCTGGACCTTTGCCCACGTAGTACAGCCAAAGATCCTCAAGTGTGAGGCATCTGGCTTCTTCACTGACCAAGCCTCTATGGCATCCTGAGCTGCTTCTCTTGCTGCTTCTTATGACCCCTTCCAAGCGTGGCTGCCGGAGTGAGATTCACAAGTTAGCAAGTAGTTCTTGCAGCTTCAGTCCAGAAGAGAGGTGGGAGTTTGGCGTCACAGAGCATGCTTCGTGTCATGCCAAGGATAGTCTGGTTCATCCGCTCGGCAACGCCATTGCTCTGGGGGGTGTAAGGCCTGGAGATCTGGTGGTTGATGCCGTGTTGGCTCAACCAACCTTTGCACGCCTTGTACTCACCAGTGTTGTCGTGCGCACTGCCTTGACCTTCTTACTTCTCTGCCGCTCTACCATTGCGACAAACTCTTACAGCTTCTCCTTGATCTCTCCCTTTGTCTTGAGGAAGTAGATCCACATGTTGCAACCTTGGTCATCGATGAAGGTCAAGAAATACTTGTTGCCGCCGTTCGAAGGGGTGCGGAATGATCCGTACAGATCAAATGAATTTGGTCCAACATTGCTGCGGCACGTTTCCCATTACGCTCAAAGGGCTTTCTCTTTGCCTTACATTGGAGACATGGCTCACACAGCTGTTTGCACTTTCCCTCGCGTTTGGCCTTGCATCCCTCCATTCCATGAACCACTTCGTACTGCTGCATAGCTTGCAGTGTGCTGTTAGCCACATGGCCAAACCGCCTATGCCACAGCTCACCATTTGTATAGGTGGAGTTGGCCCCATGGTGACGTCTTGTGGTGCATCATCACACTTTGGAGATTTGGGCTCTTCAACCGCCGCATATCCCTCATTTGTACTTTCAAGGGATTTGGTCTACAACACGTAAAGTCCGTCAACTCTTGGGACCTGTGCGACAAGACTCTCCTTGGGATAGGAGATCTTGATGTCCTTGTTATTGACAATTATGGCCTCCTCGTCTGTGAAGATGACCGTCATGTCGTGGTCCGTGAGTTTGGACACTGACAAGAGGTTTGCCGCAAAAGAAAGCATGTAGACGACGTTCTCCAAATTCACGTCTTTTTTAACACCATTCATGTTGATGCTAATCAACTTATCTCCCTCTTCTTGCGCATGGATAAGGCTGCCGTTGGCATACCTGAAGCGACGTTCACTGTCCCCAATGGTATTGAACCCATCCTTCTTCCTTGAAGAGCGCTGGTTCTTGCTAGAGTCGAGCCCGTAGGCTCCACGCTTGAACAGTGCCACTCCCTTGGTTACCAGCACGCTCTCAACCATCATGTTCATCAGCTCCTTCTTACCCTTTCCTTTGCCCTCATATCTACCACCATGATCTCCGTCTTCCTTCTTTGGAGCCTTGCACTCCCGTCACTAATGGCCAGGCTTGCCACAGTTATGGCACTTCCGAGGATGCTTTGAACTCTTTCCACCGCCACCATTGCCTTTTCCTCCATCGCCACTGCTTCCGTTGCTGCTCTGACCAGAAGATGAATTCTTGCCACAACCACCGTACTATGCAGCATAGGCTAAAATGTTAGCCTCACTACCGCTGTGACGCATGGCCTCGTTGCCCATGTACTTTTATAGTGCCTCATGCTTCAAAACCTCCTCCTTCCAACTGCCAAAGATGATGATCAGAGGACCCCAGCTTTTAGGTAACGCCATGGGGAGGATCATGGCCTGTATGTTGGTGTTGATTTCACAGTTCATTTGGGTCACTTGCTGCAGCACTCCTTGAAACTGTAACATGAAGTCCGGAATCGACTCTCCTTCGCTCACCCTCATTCAAATCAGCTTTTGATGGATGAAAAGGCGATTTGGGAGACCTGTTGATTGGTATACATGTGCAAGCTTCTCATAAGCCTTTGATGCATGTGTGATACATTAGATGTGCACATAATGTGACTCATGCACCGATATCACAAGAATCGCAAGTGCCATGTCATTTCTTATACTCCACGCTTCATATCCAGCATGTGTTTTTTCAGATTCTACGTTGTCTCCAAGGAACATCTTCAAGTAGCCATGCACCCTCATGAGAACCTCAAATTGCCATCTCCATCGAACCCTGTGAACTTTGACATCCCACAATTGACCTGCTTGAGAGTGAGCGTCGCAGGTGTTGTCATTCTACTTATCTGCTTCTGTGCTTCGCTGAGGCCGATGTAGGCTGATGTAGGCTGTTGTCTACTACTGGTTTAGAAGGTGTAGATCGGTCGCTTACCCCTGAGCCGTTGACCATCTGCAAACAGAGGAGAACGCACACTAGCAAATCCAGGGTCGTGCCTCCAAGGGAAAAGCTTATCCTGGTTAGAGCCGAAGCGTCGTACCTCCATGTCTTAGCCTGAGAAAAGAAAAACTCAAGAGGTCCAGGGTCAACACCTGATGGGAGAAATATCCAAAAAGGTCCTTGGTCTTAGGATTGCCTTGTCAGAGTGTGCTGACTAGGATAAAGGTACCTTGCCTTACTTTTTAGGTGAGGTAAGATCCTTGTGTGCTAGCCATGGACACATGGCGATTCTCCATGGGATTGTGGGTTATGTGACTACTAGCAGTGTGCCATGAGAGCATTTTCTAGCTCTGTAGGTCGTGTGTGAGTGGTCAGCCTGATTGCTAGGCTATTTTCCTCCCTTGTGTGAGATTATGGACTCTAGTGTGTGAGCCTTAGCCTCCATGGCTAAGTGGTGTGGCTTGTGAGAGGGCTGACTTGCCCAAGCTCTAGCTCTATATGTACTCTATCATTTTGAGTGATTGAACAAGCATTCTTCAGCACAAGTGATTCCCTTCCAATCACACGTGCTCGCTGCTCCAAGGCTCCCTCTCTCCTCCATATCCAACATTTGGTATCAAAGCCAAGTTCTAGCACTTTCAGCCAGCACAGGCCATCACTTTGAGAGTGACGGGTTGGGATGAAACCTTCACCAGATTTGACAATCAACCATTGCATCTTGAAGTTCAAGAGACAAGCTTACTAATGAGCCTGAGATCACGAAGACCCAACGGTCGGATTGAGAGTTATGCTCAAAACAAAGTTGGCCAGGGCTATCCTCTTCCACATGCGAATTGTAGTATTCATCCTAAGCTTTCCCTTGGTGCAAAAATGTTTGCATTCCATCAATTCGTTTGGGAGAAACGTTGTTTACAAGCTGGCTGGTCTCAGTTGGAGTAGGAGCAGAAGCATACCCTGTTTTTACAAAAGCATATCTTTGAAAATCCCCTGTTGATGACCCTGTTTTATGGGTCGATCTGAAAGGTTTTGAGCTGAATTCTCAAGTGGTGGGCTCCTAGTCTCCAGGCATCTAAAGTCCATTTTCTGTCAGAAAGGTTTCTGGCAGATGAAGGGGTAGCGCCGCTCTCCAATGGCAACGCTGAGCATCACTAAGGCTCAAAATAGCAGCAGCTAGCGTTGTGACAGCAGCCCAGCCTTTGGAGAGGCTGAAGGGACGCGCCAACTTCACGTTTTGGAAGATCTGTGCCCGCCTCCTTTTGGAGGAGAGGGGCTTGTGGGAGGTGGTGAGCGGCGACGAGCCGGCTCCATTTCCACAGGCAAACAGCATCACCGCAGCGCAGGTGATGGCGGGGAAGACTCCGCAAAAGGGTGCAGCTGATGTGGGTTCTTCTGTAGTTGTACCAACATTCTATGATGAGTGGAAGAAGAACGACAGGCAGGCCTACAAGTTGCTTGTCAACACCATCTCCAACGTGCATCTTCACTACGTGAGTGACAAGGCTACTGCAAAGGAGGGGTGGGACACGTTGTGCAAGAAGTATGAGAGCAAGGAACCTGCATTCCTGATGCTTTTGGAGGAAAAGATGATGGTGCTGAAAATGTAGGATGGTGAAGGGGCGGAGGCTTATCTAGAGGCATAGGAGCAGGCGAAGCAGCTGAGAGCGGCCGGAAACACTGTGGAAGAGAAGCGCTTCATCTTCCTCTTGCTGAGGGGACTCCGAACCAGCTACAACATGGTGCGAGAGACGCTCGAGTGCAAGCCAACTCTCAACCTCGACTTCATCTGCACACACCTGGTGTAGGTGGAATTGTGTCGCAATGCAGCAAAGCGGAATGGCGGCGGCAGTAGTGAAGCAGCTTTTGTGGCTATGAGGTCATGCAATCAGCAGCAACAGCAGCAGTCTAGACAGCAGAAAGGCAAAAAGAAAGGCAAATGCCACTACTGCCAGAAAGAGGGACACTACAGAAAGGAGTGTTTCTAGCTTAAGAGGGACTAGAAGGAGCACCAGCAACAGCAGTCATCGTAGTTGCAGCAGCAAAAGCAGCAGCAGCAACAGCAGCAGTCACAACAGCATCAATTGCAGCAGCAGTAATAGCAAAACCAGGCTGGTGTGCGCCACTTTGGCAACATGAATGTGGCTAAGGAGGTGCGCGACCGTCTCTTAATGGCAAAGACTGACATGTCGAAGGTGGAGAAGGCGGATCTCACATCGTACAGGGACTCATGATGTACCAAGATCCTCACACATCACAAGGAGTAGTTTACATAGCTACTGTCCATCCCTTCCCGTCCTACCGCTATGGATGATGATCGGGTGGTGTATGCTGAGGGGATTGGGATTGTGGAGATGTGGTTGGAGACCCCACGTGGCATTGAAGTGGGAGTATTCCATGGCGTGCTGTATGTACCTGATGCTACATTTGACCTCCTCTCATTCTCCTCTCTCACTAACACAAGACTGAGCATCGTCTTCGATGATGACTATGGCTACATCCTCAACAAGGATAAAGGAGAGAAATTGGCCACTTCGGTGAAGGAGGGCGACATGTAGCGCCTGCTGGGGGCGACCAAGATCCCGCGTGAGCAGAGTCTTGCAGCAGTGGTGCAGGCGACAGATGGCGAGATCTGGCATGCGCGCTACAGCCACATCGGCATGCGCACCTTGCATCAGCTTCAAGCAAAGCAAATGGTGCGTGACCTGCCTACCATCTCTAACTTTGAGCAACAGTTATGCATCGGCCGTTTGGAGGGGAAGCTGCACTATGAGGCATTCTCTGAAGCAGGGGAGCGTGCAAAGGAGGTATTGGAGCTAGTCCACACGGACTTGTGCGGACCCATGCAGACCCAGAGTCTAGAGGCTCTAGGTATTTTGTGACCTTCATTGATGATTTCAGCCATTACACTGCTGTGTACTTCCTTCCTTCCAAGGACTAGTGCTTTCGCAGGTTCAAGGAGTTCAAGGCCATGGCGGAGAACCAGACCGGCAAGATGCTGAAGGCGCTACACAATGATCGCGGTGGAGAGTACCTGAGCAAGGAGTTCCAGGACTACCTCGCAGCAGCTGGCATCAAGGCGTAGTGTACTGCGCCGTACTCGCCGCAGCTGAACAATGAAGCAGAACGCACCAA
This sequence comes from Penium margaritaceum, assembly GCA_023375785.1. NCBI lineage: Eukaryota > Viridiplantae > Streptophyta > Zygnematophyceae > Desmidiales > Peniaceae > Penium > Penium margaritaceum. Next base: position 322,804 of record SZWC01000633.1, on the reverse strand, counting down.
CCGTACCATTGTGGAGTCGGCGCACTCCATGCTGCATGCGGCTCGGCTGACCTACGACTTCTGGGCTGAAGCCGTGAGCACAACGGTCTACATCAAGAACCGCAGTCCAACTAATGCGCTGGTGCAAATGACACCCTACGAGGCGTGATTTGGCAAGAACTCGAGCGTGGGTCATCTCCGAGCATTTGGCAGCCTGGCACACATGCACGTGCCCAAGGAGAAGCGGCATCAATGGGCCGCAAAGAATGCGTAGATGCTGATGATTGGCTACGCTGTGGAAAGCAAGGCCTATCGCCTCTACGAGAGGGATACAGGCCACCTCATCATCTCTAGGGATGTCGTCTTCAACGAGAGCAACGTCATTGGCACCAACATTTTCTATGAAGAGGCAGCACAACTAGTTGTTGACGAGACAATGGGAGCAGGAATCCTTCGTGATCCAGTCTTTCCCGATCCTTCCTCTACTGTGACTGCGGGAGAATCCCTCTACTCTTCCATGTCTGATGCAGCAGATACAATAGCCTAATCGGTAAAAGCAGAGGAGAGAGATGTAGCACCACCACCAGCAACAGTTGTGACAGGAGCACCGCGCCAGCCGCCAGCTAACGCTCCTACACCAGGTTGCATGTACCCTCTTAGGGTGCGTTATAAGCCTAGTGAGTACGGCCATTTCTGGCTGTTGCAGAAACCGGAACAGATGAACGTAGCAGTTTAACCAGATTCAGATGAGCCAATGTCATACAAGAAGGCCATTACTGCACCGGATGCAGCAGATTAGGCGCAAGCCGTGCAGTAGGAGATACATTTGCAACTGGACAACGGCACGTGGGAGCTGACCGAGCGTCGACATGGATGTAAGGTCATCAAGTGCAAGTGGGTGTTCAAGAAGAAGCGGGGAGCACAAGGTAACAGGGAAACGTACAAGGCGAGGCTGGTTGCCAAGGGCTACTCGCAACAGGAGGGCATCGACTACACATTATTTTTTGCCCCTGTTGCAAAGTTTGCCTCTGTACGCACGCTCCTCTCTTATGCAACAACTAAGGACTTCGAGGTTCACCACATGGATGTCAAGACGGCATTCTTGAATGGTGACTTGGAGGAGGAGATCTACATGGAGCAGCCGGAGGGCTTCGTCATGGATGGCCAGGAGCATCTGGTTTGCAAGCTATAGAAGTCGCTGTACGGCCTCAAGCAAGCGTCCCGTGCTTGGAACCCGAAGTTGGATGCGGCACTACAGTGCATGGGGTTTGAGCGTAGTGAGTGTGACTACAGCGTCTATCGCTGGCAGCATGGTCATGAGGTGCCCATCATCATGATGTATGTGGATGACATGCTCCTCCTTTCCAACAGCATGTTTTGACTGTAGGAGTTCAAGGAAGCCATGCAGGAGCGCTTCCAGATGTCAGATCTTGGGGAGGCCTCATACTTCCTCGGTATTGAGATCACGCGTGACCGCAAATCACGCTCTCTCTCGTAGAGCAAAGCCGCTAAATCAAGGATGTTTTGCAGCGGTTTGGCATGGCAGAGGCAATAACCCATCGGCACGCCGCTAGAGACGCGGCAGTACCTCGTGAGCTTTAATGGAGAGGCAAATGCAATTGATCGGCAAAAGTACTAGAGCGCCGTCGGCAGCCTCATGTACCTGATGAAGGCAACCAAGCCGGACCTCGCACACGCTGTTAGCGTTGTGAGCCAGCACATGGCAAACCCTGGACCTAAGCACAAGAAGGCAGTGAAACGGATCTTCGGCTACCTTACTGGAACCATCAACATCGGCATCACCTATAACGGCAACGACAACAGCATCATCGGCTACACAGATGCAGACTGGGCTTCAAACCCTGAGGACAGTAAGTCCATCCCTGGACATGTATTCCTCATGAATGGTGGGGCCATCAGCTGGTGCAGCAAGCGGCAGGTGGTTGTGGCCTCCTCAAGCACGGAAACTGAGTACGTCTCTCGCAGCATTGGAGCCAAGGAAGTAGTTTGGGTTAGCGTCTCATGGCACAGATGAGTGGGAGTGCAGCAGTTCCTGTTCCTCTGCGCGTCGACAAGCAGAGTGCAATCGCACTCGCCAAGAATCCTGAGCACCATGCACGCACAAAGCACATTGACATCGCATATCACTTCATCAGGCATATGGTGCAAGAGGGTGCTATCAAGTTGGAGTTTACTCCAACCAGCAAGCAGGTCACTGATTTTTGCACCAAGCCAGTGACCCATGGCAAGCAGCAGTTCTGCATGAAGGCATGTGGACTGAGCCCACTCTAACTGCGGCAAAGTGGGAGATTGTTGGAAAAGGAGCCATCTGGCTCAGTTTCAGGTCCACAGGAGCAAGTTCCAGGAAAGTACCACATGCCTAATCTGATCGTCAATCCAACTTCACCATTGAAAAGGTAAGGTGACATTATATCTACGGTCCAAGTTTGAGGTTGATCCAACGGTCGGATTACGAGATACGAATTTTTGAAGATTTCGGGGTCATCCACCGCCGATATCCGGGTGACCATGGGCGATGGCTCCATGCCGTAGCCTGAGAAAAGAAAAAGGCAAGAGGTCCAGGGTCAAGACCTAATGGGAGAAATATCCAGAAAGGTCCTTGATCTTAGGATTGCCTTGTCAGTGTGCTGACTAGGATAAAGGTACATTTCCTTGCTTTTTAGGTGAGGTGAGATCCTTGTGTGCTAGCCATGGACACATGGCGATTCTCCATGGGATTGTGGGTTATATGACCACTAGGAGTGTGCCATGAGAGCATTTTCTAATTCTCTAGGTCGTGTGTGAGTGGTCAGCCTGATTGCTAGGCTGTTTTCCTCCCTTGTGTGAGATTATGGACTCTAGTGTGTGAGCGTTAGCCTCGATGGCTTAGTGGTGTGGCTTGTGAGAGGGCTGACTTGTCCAAGCTCTAGCTCTATATGTACTCCATCATTTTGAGTGATTGAACAACCATTCTTCAGCACAAGTGATGCTGTTCCAATCATATATGTTCGCTGCTCCAAGGCTCCCTCTCTCCTCTAGATCCAACACAAGGGACGAGCTTATCCTTGGCCCTTGTTCGCTAAGTGCCAGCACCCGCCATTGGAGCTGATAAAGCAAGTGGAGGAGATGGAGCTGATGGAGCTGATGCGTACTCCAACACAAAGAGGGCGAGAGAGTGCGCAGATATGTGCCTTAAAACTAGTCAGTGTGGGCCCATAACCCTTTGTCAACCCGCCTGAGGCGATGGTCTAGAAAACGTGTTCCGACATAATGGTTCCCGCCGACCGCTCTTGGTATTGCAGCCAAGAGGTGATTTCACCCTCAGAGCAAAGGTTTCACACTGAGCAGTTCACAGGAAGCATTTCCTTGAACAGTGTCCTTAGCACCTGGTCACTTGCGGGCGAGGAGCAAACTCTTGGGACTTAGACCAACCAATGCTTCTTTGGTGTCTGCCTCTGGTGGACAATTCTGTGAGGAGTCTCAAAGGCAAGAACTGTACTTAATGACAAGCAACTGACAGGTTTTTATAGTCATAGAGCCATTCTTTAGCCCAGGCATGCACTGGCTCCTTGGATGAGCCACTTTGGGGGTAATCCGGATTGCGTCATCCCCCTGCCTACATGGCGCTTCCTGTGACCTCCAAGTGGCACCATCCACCAGGAAGGACCTTATAATGTTCTAAGATGTCTCTTAGAACCTTCTTGTCCTCCTTTTGGTCACAAAGAAATAAGTCACCAGGCTGGGATTTGACCCGGTGACCTCTCGCTCCAAAGGCTAACTCTGGAACGTCTAAGCCACAAGGAGTTGTCCTAGGTACTCTTTGCCGGCTATACTATCCATATTAGACCAAGGGGACTTACTCCAAAGGAGCAGTGCATGCCTTGTCTATCTAGACCAGACTTAGGGGACTTACTCCAAAGGTGCACTGCATGCCTATTCCGGTCTATGCCTGTCCAAATATCAGCCATGTACAAGGAGCATATCAGGTCAACAAACCTCCCTTGCACCTTTGTCCATTAGCTATGAGATCACTCCTCTTTCCAGCAGTCTTGGCCTCCGTCTTCGTTTGCTATGTTGACCATACTGATGCCTCGAGTATCTGTAAACTGCAATTCGCTGTCCTGTGCCTTTGTCATGCAATCTTTGAGCATCTTCATTGTCTCTACATATTTCAGGTCCACGATCTACTTTGCGACCAAGTCGCGTGAGTAGTGCTACCTGATGTTAATGTGCTTGGTCCGCCGGGAGATGACATCATCTTATGCCATTTCAATGGCACTCTTGTTTTCGATGTGGACCTTTGTTGCCTTTTTTTGTAGCAATTTCATCTCGGCAAGCAAACTGCGTAGTCATTGTGTCTCCTTGCATGCTTCTGAGAAAGCGATGTACTCTGCCTTAGTGGTAGAGAGGGAGACATTGTCTTGGTTTCTGCTTGCCCAAGGAACTGTACCACCGTTCAAGAGGCATACAAAGCTCGAGGTGGACTTTCTGTCATCGATTCTTCCTCCGCAGTCGGCGTCTGTAGAACACACGATCCAGAGCGGGTCAGATCCTTCTTGGCCTCCAAACAGGACTCCCATAAGTTGGGACTTTCATAGAGAGCGCATGATGTGCATGACAATGCTGTGGACCTAGATTTGCCACAAACCTGCTCACTTGTCCCATAGTATATCAAATGTGAGGGCGTGTTCCTAACATGGCATACATGAGGTTGCTAAAAACAGACTTGTAGGGAATGTTCTCCATCTCACGACGTTCTGCTTATGTGCTGGGGCTCATGGAGGACGAGAGATTGGTGTCTGTTGTTATGGATGTGCTGATGGGCTTGCAGTCCTCCATGTTGTAGTGTTTGAGGACCTCCATGATGTATTTGGTCTGGTTCAGCTCGATGGTGCCTACTGCTTGATTGCGGTGGATGGCTATCCCGATCTAGTACTCGAGCAAGCCCATGTCCTTCATCTTGAACCTGTTGCTGAGATCTGTCTTTAGCTTGTTCAACAGCTCGACGGATGACGAGCAGATGATCAGGTTGTCCAAGTACAGAGTAACCAGCATCAAACCTTGCTCATCCTCTCCCACATAGACTCTACGATCATTCTGGCAGCTCGTGAAACTGAGCCCGGCCATGAAGCTGTCCATCTCCTTATACCTTGTCCTTAGGGCCTGTTTCACCTCGTAGAGTGCTTTAACTAGTTTGCAAACCTTGCCTTCTAGAACTTTCACTCCCTCGGACACTTCCATCAGCACTTCTTTATCTAGCTTCCCGTAGAGGAAAGCTATCTTGACATCCATCTGGTGGACCTCCAGATATGTTGCAGCAGCGATATCGAACATGGATCTGATGGAGATAAAGGTGACGACAGGCGTGAAGGTGTCCTCGTACTTTGACCTTGCACGCTACGAATACCCCATGGCCACAACTCTTGCCTTCAACTTGTCGATAGTACCATCGTGCTTGAACTTTTTCTGGAGTACCCACTTTCATCCCACCACATGCGCGTTCGAGGACCTGTCCACCGGAACCCATGTTCTGTTCTCTTCAATGGAAACGAGTTTCCTATCCACTTCCTTTTTCCACTTGGCCGCATCTGGCATGTTCATAGCCTCCGTTCCGGTCACACACTCTTCTTGAACCAAGCATGACAAGCTGAGTCTGGTCCATTCTGTACTCTCACGTTGTACTTGGGCGGAGGTTTCTTCTGGCGCTTACTACGCCAAAGTGTTGCTGGTGATACTTTTTGGCTTAGTTACTTCTATTACTCTTGCGTTGCCAGTGATCCGCTGTTTGAGGAAGAGCCATAGGCCTTAGAGTTTGACTCAAAGGGCTCAGACGACATAGACTTAGTATCCGAATTCGTCGCTCTGTTAGCCTGCACACCCACTCTCCTTACATGACCATCATTGAATGACACCATCTGCCAGTTTTCTCGCGCCTGATCTCCTCACTTGAGGAACACAACCCACTCTCCTGATTTACGAGCATGGACAGGGTTCAGTGACTCTCCCTTGCCGAGCGTCCTTTCGTCAAACTCGACATCTCGGCTCCCGCTCAGCTTTCGAGCCGCTTGGTCCCACAGCTTGTACGCCTTGTATGCGATATCGTATCCGACCATTACACACTAACGAGCACGTGTATCCAGCTTGCCACTTTCTTCTCTTGCTCCGACCTTTGACCAGACAGTATAGCCAAAGACCCTCAATTGTGAGGCTTTTGGCTTCTTCCCTGACCAAGCCTCATGTGGCATCCTCAGCTGCTTCTCTTACTGCTTCTTACCACACCTTCCAAGCGCAGCTGCCGGAGTGAGATTCACAAGGTAGCAAGCAACTCTTGGAGCTTAAGCCCAGAAGCGAGGAGGGCGTTTGGTGTCAAAGAGCATGCATAGTGTCATGCCAAGAATAGTCTACTTCATCTGCTCGAGAACGCCATTACTCTATGGGTGTATGGCGTGGTAATGTGGTGGTTGATGTGGTGCTGGTTCCACCAGCATTTGCACGCCTTGCCTCTCTGCCGTTCAACCATCGCAACAAAGTCTTGCAACTTCTCCTTGACCTCTCCCTTTGTCTTGAGGAAGTAGCTCCACATCTTGCGAGTGTGGTCATCGATGAAGGTCAAGAAAGACTTGCTGCCACCATTTGAAAGGGTGCGGAATGCTCTGCAGACATCAGAGTGAATCAGGTCCAAGATTGCCGCCGCACGTTGTCCATTACGCTGAAAGGGCTTTCTTTTTGCCTTGCCTTGGAGGCATGGCTCACACTTCTTCTTGTTTTTTCCCTCGTCCTTGGCCTTGCATCCATCCATCCCATGAACCACTTTGTGCTGCTGCATAGCTTGTAGTGTGCTCTTGGCCACATGGTCAAACCGCCTGTGCCACAGCTCAGCATCTGTGTTGGTGGATGTTGCGGTCATGGTGACGGCTTGTGGTGCAACATTAGGCTTTGGAGGCTTGGGCTCTTTAACTGCCGCATGTTCCTCATTTGTACTCTCAAGGGGTTTGGTCTGCAACACATAGAGCCCATCAACCCTAGGAACTTGTCCGACAAGAATCTCCTTGGGATAGGAGATCTTGATGTCCTTGTTCTTGACAATCACGGCCTCCTTCTCTGTGACGACGACCATCATACAATGGTTCGTGATTTTGGACACTGATAAGATATTTGCCTCAAGAGACGGCATGTACACAACGTTCTCCAGCTTCAAGTCTTTTTTAGCACCATTCACTTTGATGCTGATCAACTTATCTCTCTCGCCTTGCGCATGGACAAGGCTGCCATTCCCACACCTGAAACGACGATCAATGTCCATAATGGAGATGAAACCATCCTTCTCCCTTGAAGACTGGTAGTTCATGCAAGAGTCAAACCTGTGAGCTCTATGCTTGAGCGGTGCCGCTCCCTTGGTTGCCGGCACGCTCTCAGCCATCATGTTCGTCAACTCCTTTTTACACTTTCCTTAGCCCTCATATCTACTACCTTTATCTCTTTCTTCCTTCTTGGAAGCCCTGCACTCTCGTGCCCAATGCCCAGGCTTGCTATAGTTATGGCTCTTCCCAAGACACTTTAATGTCATTCGACCGCCACCATCGCCTTTTGTTGGGAAAGGAGCCATCTGGCTCAGTTTCAGGTCCACACGAGAAAGTTGCAGGAAAGAACCAGATGCGTGCTCCAATTTTCAATCCGACTTCACCATTGGAAAGATCAGGTGGAAAAACATCAACGATCCAAGTTTGAGGCCGATCCAACGGTCGGACTGGGAGATATGAATCTTCAAAGAATTCGGGGTCATCGACCGCCGATATCAGGGTGATTATGGGCGATGGCTCCATGCCTTAGCCTGAGAAAAGAAAAAAGGCAAGAGGTCCAGGGTCAAGACCTGATGGGAGAAATATCCAAAAAGGTCCTTGGTCTTAGGATTGCCTTGTCTGAGTGTGCTGACTAGGATGAAGGTACCTCTCCTTACTTTTGAGGTGAGGTGAGATCCTTGTGTGCTAGCCATGGACACGTGGCAATTCTCCATTGGTTTGTGGGTTATGTGACCACTAAGAGTGTGCCATGAGAGTATTCTCTATCTCTCTAGGTCGTGTGTGAGTGGTCAGCCTGATTGCTAGGCTGATTTCCTCCCTTGTGTGAGATTATGGACTCTAGTGTGTGAGCCTTAGCCTCCATGGCTAATTGGTGTGGCTTGTGACAGGGCTGACTTGCCCAAGCTCTAGCTCTATATGTACTCCATCATCTTGAGTGATTCAACAACCATTCTTCAGCACAAGTGATGCCCTTCCAATCACACATGCTCGCTGCTCCAAGGCTCCCTCTCTCCTCCAGATCCTACCTTTGGTATCAGAGCCAAGTTCTGCCACTTTCAGCCAGCACAGGCCGTCTTTTTGAGAGTGACGGGTTGGGGTGTAACCTTCACCAAAAGTGAAGATCGACCATTGGATCTTCAAGTTCAAGGGACAAGCTTTCCAACGAACTCAAGATTGCAAAGATCCAACAGTCGGATTGAGAGTTGTGCTCAAAACGAGGTATGCGAGGGCTACACTCTTCTCTATGAGTAAGACTGTCGCCTTGTGATGACCAGAACTCTCTCATTGTTTTGTCAAATTTAAAGAGTGGCACATGCGAATTGTAGTATCTTTCCTAAGCTTTCCATTGGTGCAAACATATTTGCATTGATTCGTTTCGGAGAAACGCCGTTTACAAGCTGGCTGGTTTGAGTTGGTGTAGGAGCAGAAGCATACCCTGATTTCAAGAGGGCATATCTTTCAAAATCGCCTGTTGATGACCCTGTTTTATGGGTCGATCTGAAAGGATTTGAGCTGAAATTTTCAGTGGTGGGCTCCATTTTTCCACATTTCCAGTCTGCTGGAAACTACAATCCATTTTCTGTCAGACAGATTTCTGGCAGAAGCAGCAACAGAAGTATGGGTAGCGCCGCCATCTAAGGGCAGTGCATCACCAAGACTCAAAATGGCAGCAGCTGGCGTTGTAACAACAGCCCTGCCTTTGGAGAGCCTGGAGTGACGCGCCAACTTCACGTTTTGGATGATTCGTACCCGCCTCCTTTTGGAGGAGAGGGGCTTGTGGGAGGTGGTGAGCGCCGACGAGCCGGCTCCTGTTCCACAGGCAAAAGGCATCACCGCAGCACACGTGGTGGCGGGGAAGACTCCGCAAAAGGGTGCAGCTGATGCGGGTTCTTCTGCAGCTGTACCAGCGGTGTATGAGGAGTGGAAGAAGAAGGACAGGCAGGCCTACAGGCTGCTTGTCAACACCATCTCCAATCCAAACCTTTAGTACGTGAGTGACAAGGCTACTCTTGGATCTGGAGGAGAGAGGGCGCCTTGGAGCAGCGAGCATGTGTTATTGGAAGGGCCTCACTTGTGCTGAAGAATGGTTGTTCAATCACTCAAAATGATGGAGTACATATAGAGTAAGAGCTTGGGCAAGTCAGCCCTTTCACAAGCCACACCAGTTAGCCATGGAGGCTAAGACTCACACACTAGAGTCCATAATCTCACACAAGGGAGGAAATCAGCCTAGCAATCAGGCTGACCACTCACACACGACCTAGAGAGCTAGAAAATGCTCTCACGGCACACTCGTAGTGGTCACATAACCAATAATTCCATGGAGAATCGCCATGTGTCAATGGTTAGCACACAAGGATCTCACCTCACCTAAAAAGTAAGGAAAGGTCCCTTTATCCTAGTCAGCACACTCTCACAAGGCAATCCTAAGACCAAGAACCTTTTTGGGTATGTCTCCCATCAGGTCTTGACCCTGGACCTCTTGCCTTTTTCTTTTTTCAGGCTAAGGCATGGAGCCATCGCCCATGGTCACCCGGATATCGGCGGTCGATGACCCCGAATAGTTTGAAAAATCATATCTCCCAATCCGAGCGCTGGATCGGCCTCAAACTTGGATCATAAACATTTTGCCACATGATCTTTCCGATGTAGACGTCGAATTCACGATCGCAGCACGCATCTGATAGTTTCCTTGAACTTGCTCCTGTGGACCTGAAACTGAGCCGGATGGCTGCTTTCCCAACAATCTCCCACTTTGCCGCAGTCGGAGTGGGCTGAGTCCACATGCCTTCATGCAGAATTGCTGCTTGTCACGCGTCACTGGCTTGGTGCAGAAATCAGCGACCTGCTTGCTGGTTGGAGTAAACTCCAGCTTTATAGCACCTTCCTGTACCATGTGCCTCATCAAGTGATATGCCATGTCAATGTGCTTGGTACGTGCATGGTGCTCAGGATTCTTCGCGAGTGCGATTGCGCTCTGGTTGTCGACGCGCACACGAATTGGAACTGCTGCACTCTCACTCATCTCTGCCATGAGACGCTGAAGCCAAACTGCTTCATTAGCTCCAAAGCTAAGAGAGACAAACTCAACTCCCGTGCTTGACGTGGCCACGACCACCTGCCGCTTGCTGCACGAGTTGATGGCCCCACCATTCATGAGGAACACATATCCAGAGACGGACTTACGATCCTCAGGGTTTGAAGCCCAATCTACATCTGTGTAGCCGATAATGCTATTCTCGTTGCCGTTATAGGTGATGCCGATGTTGATGGTTCCGGCAAGGTAGCAAAAGATCCGCTTCATTGCCTTCTGGTGCTCAGGTTCGGGGTTTGCTATGTGCTAGCTCACAGCGGTAACAGCCTATGCGAGGTCCGGCCTGGTTGCCACCATGAGGAACATGAGGCTCCCGACGGCGCTCTAGTACTTCTGCCGCTCAGTTGCATTTGCTTCTCCATTGAAGCGCACGAGGTACTCCTGCGTCTCCAGCGGCATGCCGATGGATTTTGCCTCTCCCACACCAAAGCGCTGCAAAACATCCTTGATGTAGCGGCTCTGCTGCAGGAAGAGAGAGCGTGACTTGCGGTCACGCGTGATCTGGATACCGAGGAAGTATGATGCCTCCCCGAGATCACACATCTGGAAGCGCTCCTACATGGCTTCCTTGAACTCCTGTAGTGCAGACATGTTGTTGGAAAGGATGAGCATGTCATCCACATAGACGATGATGATGAGCACCTCATGACCATGCTGCCAGCGAAAAACGCAGTAGTCACACTCATTGCGCTCAAATCGCATGCACTACAACGCTGCATCCAACTTCTGATTTGAAGCACGCGACGCTTGCTTATGGCCGTACAGCAACTTTTGCAGCTTGCAAAGCAGGTGCTCCTCGGCATCCATGACGAATCCCTCCGGCTGCTCCATGTAGATCTCCTCCTCCAAGTCACCATTCAAGAATGCCGTCTTGACATCCATGTGGTGAACCTCGAAGTCCTCAACTGTTGCATAAGAGAGGAGCGTGTGCACAGAGGTAAACTTTGCAACAGAGGCAAACGTTTGTGTGTAGTCGATGTCCTCCTGCTGCGAGTAGCCCTTGGCGACCAGCCTTGCCTTGTACTTTTCCAGGTTACCATCTGCTCCCCGCTTCTTCTTGAACACCGAATTACACTTGATCACCTTACGTCCAAGTGGACGCTCGGTGAGCTCCCACGTGCCGTTGTCCAGTTGCGATTGTATCTCCTACTGCACGGCTTGCGCCGAATCTGCTGCATCCGATGCAGCCATGGCCTCCTTGTATAACGTTGGCTCATGTGAATCTGTTGCAACTGCGACGTTCATCTGTTCTGGTTTTTGCAGCATCAAGAAATGGCCGCGCTCACCGGGCGTGTAACGCACCCTAAGAGGGTACCTGCAACCTGGTGTTGGAGCGTTAGCGGGCGGCTGGCGCGGTACTGCTGGTACCACTGCTGCTGGTGGTGGTGCTACATCTCTCTCCTCTGCTTTTGCCAATGAGGGTGTTGCATCTGCTTCATCAGACATGGGAGAGTATAGTGATTCTCCTACTATCACAGTAGAGGAAGGATCAAGAGAGACTGGGTTAGGAAGGATTTCTGCTCCCAGTGTCTCCTCAGCTACTGGTTGTGCTGCCTCTTCACAGACAATGTTGGTGCCGATGACGTTGCTCTCGTTGAAGACGACATCCCTAGAGATCATGACGTAACTTGTATCCCTGTCGTAGAGGCGATATGCCTTGCTTGCCAGGTCGTAGCCAATCATCAACATTTGTGCACTCTTTGCGTCCCATTTCTGCCGCTTCTCCTTGGGCACGTGCATGTGCGCCAGGCTGCCAAATGCTCGGAGATGACCCACGCTCGGTTTCTTGCCAAACCACGCATCGTACTGAGGCATCTGCTCTAGCGCCTTAGTTGGACTAGGGTTCTTGATGTAGACCGCAGTGCTCACGGCTTAAGCCCAGAAGTTGTAGGTCAGCGACGTTTGGGAGTTATGGACCGCTGATATCCGGGTGACTATGGGCGACGATTCCATGCCTTAGCGTGAGAAAAGAAAAAGGCAAGAGGTCCAGGGTCAAGACCTGATGGGAGAAATATCCAAAAGGTCCTAGATTCTTGGGTTGCCTTGTCAGAGTGTGTTGACTACGAAAAAGGTACCTCTCCTTAACTTTTAGGTGATGTGAAATCCTTGTGTGCTAGCCATGGACACATGGCAATTCTCCATGGATTTGTGGATTATGTGACCACTAGGAGTGTGCCATGCGAGCATTTTCTAGCTCTCTAAGTCGTGTGTGAGCAGTCAGCCTGATTGCTACGCCGATTTCCCCCCCTTGTGTGAGATTACAGACTCTCGTGTGTGAGTCCTAGCCTCCATGGCTAGGTGGTGTGGCTTGTGAGAGGGCTGACTTGCCCAAGCTCTAGCTCTATATGTACTCCATCATTTTGAGTGATTTAACAACCATTCTTCAGCACAAGTGATGCCCTTCCAGTCCCATATGCTCGCTCCTCTAAGGCTCCCTCTCTCCTCTTGTTCCAATACCTAAATGGCGCTCCCTGTGACCGCCAAATGGCGCCAGGCACCAGGAAGGACTTTGGACTCTTCTAAGGTGTCTCTTTGAACCTTCGTGTCCCCCTTTTGGTCTCAAAGAAAGTTAGTCACCGGGCTAGGATTTGACCCAGTGACCTCTCCCTCTAGACACAAAGTCGGGAACGTTTAAGCCACAAGGAGTTGTCCTAGGTAGTGTTTGCTGGCTATGCTATCCAGATTAGACCAAGGGGCCTTGGTCCAAAGGACCAGTGCATGCCTTGTCTATGCCTTGTCTATCTGGACCAGACTTAGGGGACTTACTCGGAGGGAGCAGTGCATGCCCAGTCCGTCCGATGCCTGTCCAAATATCAGCCATGGACAAGGAGCATATCAGGTCAACAGATGAACCACACTATCCTCGGCATGAGACGAAGTATGCTCTTTGATGCCGAAGTCCCACCTTGCTTCTAGATTGAAGCAGGAAGAATTGCTTGCTACCTTGTGAATCTCACTCCGGTAGCCGCGCTTGGAAGATATGGTAAGAAGTAGCAAGAGAAGCAGCTAAGGTCGCCACTAGAGGCTTGGTCAGGGAAAAAGCCAGATTCCTCACACTTAAGGATCTTCTACTGTACTACCAGGGCAAACGTCCAAGCAGGAGAAGGAAGTGGCAAGCCGGATGCACGTGCTCTTATGTTTGTAATGGTCGGATATGACATCGCACACAACGCATACAGGCTCTGGAACCAAGCGGCTAGAAAGCGCATCAGGAGCCGAGATGTCGAGTTTGATGAAAGGACGCTCGGCAATGGAGAGTCACTAGATGCTGTCCATGCTCTCAAATCAGGAGGGTCAGTATTGTTGCTCGAGTCAAATGATCAGGCACTACAAAACTGGCAGATGGTGCCAGTGAAGGATAGTGCTACAGGGAGTGTGACATAGAGACTGACTCTGACACTGAGTCTGAATTGTCCGAGGCCTCTGAGTGAAACTCTGAGGCCGCTGGCTCTTCCTCAAACAGAGGATCACTGGCAGCGTAAGAGCAACAGAAGAAACTAAACCGTGAAGCACCACCAGCAGTATTCCAGCGTAGTACGCCCCAAAAGAAACCTCCGTCCAAGTACGATGCTGAGAGTGTGGAATGGACCGGACTCAGCTGGTCATGCTTGACTTAGGGAGAGCTTGTGACTATAACGGAGGCTACAAACATCGCAGATGGGGCCAAGTAGAAGAAGGCAGTGGACAGCGAACTCGCATCCATTGAAGAGAACGGAACATGGGTTCTGGTGGACAGGTCTCCAAACGCGCATGTATTGGGGACAAATTGGATGTTTTGGAAACAATTCAAGCAGGATGGTAGCATCGACAAGTACAAGGCAAGAGTTGTGGCAAAGGGGTTTTCCAAGCGTGCAGGCTCAGAGTATGAGGATACCTTCGCCCCTGTCGTCACCTTTGCCTCCATCCAATCCATGCTAGGTATTGCTATTGCAAAAGATCTGGAGGTCCACCAGATGGACGTCAAAACAGCTTTTCTCTACGGGAAGCTAGACAAAGAAGTGCTGATGGAAGTGCTTGAAGAAGTGAAGTTTCCAGACGGCAAGATTTGCAAACTGGTTTAAGCACTCTACGGGTTGAAACACGCACCTAGGATATGGTACAAGGGGATGGACGGCTTCATGGCCGGGCTCACCTTCACGTATTGCCAGATGACCCTAGTGTCTATGTGCGGGAGGATGAGCAAGGCTTGATGCTGGTAGCACTGTACGTGAATGACGTGATCATCTGCTTGTCATCAGTCGAGCTGTTGAACAAGCTAAAGACAGATCTGAGCAAGATGCTCAAGATGAAGGACATGGGTCCGCTCGACTTCTATCTTGGGATAGCTGTCCATTGCAATCAAGCAACAGTCACCATCGAGCTGAACGAGACCATGTACATCATGTAGGTCCTCAAACGCTGTAACATGGAGGACTACAAGCCCATCAGCACACCCATGACAACTGACATCAAGCTCTCCTCCTCCATGAGTCCAAGTACGGAAGCAAAATGGCCTGAAATGGAGAGCATTCCGTACCAGTCTCTGTTGGCAGCCTCATGTATGCCATGGTAGGAACACACCCTAACATTCGCTATGTTGTGGGAGAAGTGAGTAAGTTTGTGGCCAACCTAGGGCCATATTACAGGCAAGCAGTGAAGCCCATCATGCGCCCATCATGGGACTCTAGTTTGGAGGCCTAGAAGGATCGGACCCGATGTACCTGGTGTGCTACACAGACGCCGACTAGGGAGGAAGAATGAATGAAAGAAAGTCCACCCCATACTTTGTATGCCTCTTGAATAGTGGTACATTCTCTTGGGCCAGCAGAAAGCAAGACTACGTCTCCCTATCTATAGGAAAGACTTGGCATGCACTGCTCCATTGGAGTAAGTCGCCTAAATCTGGTCCGGATAGACATGGCATACACTGCTCCTTTGGAGCAAGTCTCCTTGTTCATAACTGGATAGTATAGCCACAAACACTACCTAGGACATTTCCTTATGGCGTAGACGTTCTAGATTCAGTGTCTGGATCGAGAGGTCACTAGGTCAAATCCGAGCCAAATGAGTAGTTTTCTTTACGTCTAAAAGGGGGATATGAAGGTTCTGATAGATATCGTAGAGCATAACATGGTCCTTCCTGGTGGTTGGTGCCACTTGGCGGTCATAGGGAGCGCCATGTAGGCAGGGGGATGATGAAATCCATGTTTTCCCGAAAGTGGCTCATCTAAAGAGCCAGTGCGCGCCTAGGCTAGAGGTTGGCTCTAAGACTTTAAGAACCTGTTAGTTGCCTAACATTGAGTACAGTTCTCGTTAGGGAAGGAGCCATCGAGCTCCATCTCAGGTCCACAGGAGCAAGTTCTAGGGTAACTACCAGAAGCCTACTCTGATTGTCAGTCCGACTGTAGCGTTGAAAAATCAGGTCGCAAAATGTCCACAGTCCAAGTTTCAGGCCGATCCAACAGTCCGACTGGGAGATATGAATTCTGGAAGTTTCCAAGCTCATCGACCACTTAACTTTGGGTGACCATGGGCCAAAGCTCCATGCCTTGGCCTCACAAAAAGAAAAAAGAGGAGGTCTAGGGTCAAGACATGATGGTAGAAATATCTTAAAAGGTCTTAGATTCTTGGGTTGCCTTGTCAGAGTGTGCTCACTAGGAAAAAGGTATCTCTCTTTACGTTTTAGGTGAGGTGAGATCCTTATGTGTTGGGAAAGGAGCCATCCGGCTCACTTTCAGGTCCAAAGGAGCAAGTTCTAAGAAACTACCACATGCCTGCTCCGATCGTCAATTGAACTTCACCATTGGAAAGATCAAGGACCAAATGTCTATTGTCCAAGATTGAGGCCGATCCAATGGTCGGATTGGAAGACATGAATTTTCAAAGTTTTTGGGGTCATCGACCCCGAAAACTCCGGGTGTACCAAGAGGGTGAAGTACCACAAGGAATGGTTTACGCAACTGCTCTCCACTCCCCCCCGTCCGATTGCTTTGGGTGATGATTGGGTGGTGTATGTTGAGGGGATTGGGATTGTAGAGATGTGGTTGGAGACCTCGCGTGGCATTAAACTGGGAGTATTCCCTGGCGTGCTGTATGTGCCTGATACTGCGTTCAACCTTCTCTCAGTGTCCTCTCTCACCAACACAGGACTGCGCGTCGTCTTTGACGATGACTATGGCGACATCCTCGACAAGGAAACAGGAGAGGAGTTGTCCAGGTCGGTGAAAGAAGGCGATACGTACCGCCTGCTGGCGGCGACCAAGATCCCGCGCGAGCAGAGCCTTGCAGCAGAGGTGTAGGCCATAGATGGCAAAATCTGGCATGCGCGCTACGGTCACATCGGCATGCGCGCCTTACAACAACTTCAACCAAAGCAGATGGTGCGTGACTTGCCCACCATTTCTAACTTTGAGTAGCAATTGTGCATCGGCTGTTTGGAGGGGAAGCAGCATCGCGAGGCGTTCTCTGGAGCAGGAGAGCACGCGAAGGAGGTGTTGGAGCTGGTCCACACAGACTTGAGTGGCCCGATGCAGACTTCGAGCTTTGGAGGCTCTAGGTATTTTCTCACCTTCTTTGATTATTTCAGCCGTTACACTGATACGTGCTTCCTTTCCTCCAAGGACGAGTATTCTGACACGTTCAAGGAGTTCAAGGCCATGGTGGAGAACCAGACTGGCAAGAAAATGAAGGTGTTGCGCAGCGACCGCGGTGGAGAGTACCAGAGCAAGGAGTTCCAGGACTACCTCGCAGCAGCAGGCATCAAGGCATAGCGCACCGTGCCATACTTGCCGGAGCAGATAGCATAGCAAAAGGCGCCACCGCACCATCGTTGAGTCGACGCGCTCCATGCTTCACGCGGCGTGGCTCACCTACGACTTTTGGACAGAAGCAGTAAGCACCGCAGTGTACATCAACAACTGCAGTCCAACCAAGTCCCTGAAGCAGATGACGCTGTACGAGGCGTGGTTCGGCAAGAAGCCGAGCGTGGGTCATTTTCGCCTGTTCTGCAGCTTGGCGCACATGTACGTCCCAAAGGAGAAGCGGCAAAAGTGGGACGCAAAGATTGCGCAGATGCGGATGATTGGCTATGACGTGGCAAGCAAGGCGTATTGCCTCTACGAGAGGGATACAGGCCACGTCATCATCTCTATGGATGCCATCTTCAACGAGAGCAACATCATCGGTACTAACATTGTCTGTGAAGAGGCAGCAGAAGCAGCAGCTGACAAGGAAGTGGGTGCAGACATCCATCCTGACCTAGTCTCTCCTGATCCTTCCTCCACTGTGATAATGGGAGAACAAGTCTACTCTTCCATGTCTGATGCAGTAGATATAGCGGCCTGATCGGTAGAAGCAGAGGAAGAAGATGCACCACCATCAACAAAAGCGGTTGTGCAGGCAGCACCGCGTTTGCCGCCTACTAACGCTCCAGCACCAGGTCGAATGCATCATCTCAGGGTGCGCTACAAGCCTGGTGAGCGCGGGCATTTTTTGATGCTCCTGAAACCAGACCAGATGAACATTGCAGTTGCAGTAGACTCTGATGAGCCGACGTCGTACAAGGAGGCCATGGCGTCACCAGATGTTGCAGATTGGACACAAGCTGTGCAGCAAGAGATACACTCGTAGCTCGACATCGGTACGTGGGAGTTGACTGAGCGTGCACCTTGACGTAAGGTGATCAAGTGCAAGTGGGTGTTCAAGAAGAAGTAGGGAGCCATGGTAACCTGGAAAAGAACAAAGCAAGGCTGGTCACCAAGGGCAACTCGCAGCAGGAAGGCATCGACTACTTGGAAACCTATCCTCTAGTTGCAAAGTTTGCCTCTGTGCATACGCTGTTTCCTATGCAGCAGTAGGGGACTTTGAGGTCCACCACATGGACGTCTAGACAGCGTTCCTGAACGGTGACTGGGAGGAGGAGATTTACATGGAGCAGCCGGAGGGGTTTATCATGGATGGCCAGAAGCACCTGGTTTGCAAGCTGCAAAACTCACTGTACGGCCTCAAGCAAGCGTCGCGTGCTTGGAACCAGAAGTTGGATGCGATGTTGCAATGCATGGGATTTGAGCACAATGAGTGTGACTATAGCATCTATCGCAGGCAGCATGGTCATGAGGTGCTCATCATCATTGTCTATGTGGATGACATGCTCATCCTTCCCAATAGCATGTCTGCACTACAGGAGTTCAAGGAGGTCATGCAGGAGCGCTTCCAAATGTGTGATCTCGGGGAGGCATCATACTTCCTCGGTTTATAGCTCACGCGTGACCGCAAATCACGCTCTCTATCACTATGGCAGAGCCGCTACATCAAGGATGTCTTGGAGCGGTGCGGCATGGCACAGGCAAAACCCATCAGCACGCCGCTGGATATGCGGCAGTATCTTGTGAGCTTCAATGGAGAAGCAAATGGAGCTGAGCGGCAAAAGTACCCGAGCGCCGTCGGTAGCCTCATGTACCTGATGGTTGCAATGAGGCCAGACCTCACACAGGCTGTTAGCGCTGTTAGCCAGCACATGGCAAACCTAGGACCTAAGCACCAGAAGGCAGTGAAGCGAATCATCCGCTACCTTGCAGGAACCATCAACATCGGCATCACCTACAACGGCAACGACAACCGTATCATTGGCTACACATACGCTGATTGGGCTTCAAACCTTGAGGACCGCAAGTCCATTCCTGGACATGTGTTCCTCATGAATGCTCGGGCCATAGCTGGTGCAGTAAGGGACAGGTGGACGTGGCCATCTCAAGCACGGAAGCTGAGTACGTCTCTCTCATATTTGGAGCCAAGGGAGTAGTTTGGCTTCAGCATCACATAGGAGAGATGAGTGGGAGTGCAGCAGTTCCAGTTCCTGTGCGCGTCGACAACCAGAGCGCAATCGCACTCCTCAAGAATCCTGAGCACCATGCATGCACCAAGCACATTGACATCGCATATCACTTAATCGGGCACATGGTGCAGGATTGCTATCAAGCTGGAGTTTACCCCAACAAGAAAGCAGGTCGCTGATTCTGCACCAAGCCAGTGACCCTGAAAAATTGCCATTCTGCATGAAAGCATGTGGACTCAGCCCACTCTAACTACGGCAAAGAAGGAGATTTTTGGGAACAAAACCATCCACCTCAGTTTCAGGTCCACAGGAGCAAGTTAAAGGAAAGTACCAGATGTCTGCTGCGATCAACGATCCGACTTTACCATTAGAAAGATCAGGTGGGAAAATACGTACGGTCCATGTTTGAGGCCGATCCAACGATTGGATAGGGAGATATGAGTTTTTGAAGTATTCGGGGTCATCGACTGCTGATATCCGGGTGACCATGGGCGATGGCTCCATGCCTTAGCCTGAGAAAAGAGAAAGGAAAGAGGTCTAGGGTCAAAACCTGATGGGAGAAACATCCAAAAAGGTCCTAGATTCCTGGGTTGCCTTGTCAAAGTGTGCTGACTAGATAAAAGTACCTCTCCTTACTTTTTAGGTGAGGTGAGATCCTTGTGTGCTAGCCATGGACACATGGCGATTCTCCATGGGATTCTGGGTTATGTGACCACTAGGAGTATGCCATGAGAGCATTTTCTAGCTCTCTAGGTCGAGTGTGAGTCGTCAGCCTGATTCCTAGGCTGATTTCCTCCCTTGTGTGAGCTTATGGACTCTAGTGTATGAACCTTAGCCTCCATGGCTAAGTGGTGTGTCTTGTGAAAGGGCTGACTTGTCCAAGCTCTAGCTGTATATGTACTCCATCATTTTGAGTGATTGAACAACCATTTTGTAGCACAAGTGATGCCGTTCCAGTCCCACATGCTCGTTGCCCCAAGGCTCCCTCTCTCCTCCAGATCCAACAGGTGGTACATCTTCTTCCTCTGCTTTTGCCGATGATGCGACTTTATGTACTACATCAGACATGGGAGAATAGAGTGGTCCTCCAACTGTCACTGTAGAGGACGGTTCAAGAGAGGTTGGGTCAGGGAGAATGTTTGCTTCCACTGCTTCATCACCTACTGGTTTTGCTGCTTCTTTGTAGATGATGTTGGTACCGATGACGTTGGTGCTCATGACATTTCTTTCATTGAAAACGACATCATTGGAGATGATGGCGTGGCTTGTATCCCTCTCATATGGACAACCGCCTTGCTTGCCATGTCATAGCTGATCATCTGCATTTCTACGCTCTTAGTGTCCCATTTCTGCCGCTTCTCCTTAGGCATGTGCATGTGCGCCAAGCTGCCAAAAGCGCAAAGATGACCCACGCTAGGCTTCTTGCTGAAATATGTCTCGTATCGTGTCATGTGCTCCAACGCCTTGGTGGGACTATGGTTGTTGATGTACATCGCAGTGTTCATCGCTTCTGCCCAAGAGTTGTAGGTGAGCTTAGCCGCTTGAAGCATGGAGCACAATGATTCAACGATGGTGCGGTTAATGCATTCTGCTACGCCATTTTCCTGTGGCGAGTATGGTGTGGTGCGCTATACCTTCATGCCTCCTACTGCAAGATCGTCCTGGAACTCCTTGCTCAGGTACTCTCCACCGCGGTGGTTGCGCAGTGCCTTGATTTTCTTGCCAGTCTGGTTCTCCACCATTGCCTTGAACTCCTTGAACCTGTAAAAGCACTAGTCCTTGGAGGAAAGGAAGTACAGAACAGTGTAACGGCTGAAATCATCAATGAAGGTGAGAAAATACCTAGAGCCTCCAAAGATGTGGGTCTTCATCGAGCCATCCAAGTCTGTGTGGACCAGCTCCAGCACCTCCTTCGCGCGCTCCCCTGCTCCAGAGAACGCCTCACGATGCCGCTTCCCCTCCAAATAGCCGATGCACAACTGCTGCTCAAAGTAAGAGATGGTGGGTAAGTCACGCACCATCTGCTTTGTTTGAAGTTGCTGGAAAGCACACATGTTGATTTGGCCATAACACGCAAGCTTGTTTTTTCCATCTGTAGCCTGCAGCATTGCTTCAAGACTCTGCTCGCGCGGGATCTTGGTTGCCCCCAACAAGCAGTATATGTCGCCTTCCTTCACCGACATGGCCAGCTCCTCTCCAGTTTCCTTATCGCGGATGTAGCCATAATCGTCGTCAAAAACGACTCGTAGTGCTGAGTTGGTGAGAAAGGATACTGAGAAAAGGTTGAACGCTGCATCAGGTATATATAGCATGCCATGAAACACTCCCATTTTAATGCTCGACGGGGTCTCGAACCACATCTCCACAATCCCCTCTCCTCCAAAAGGAGACGGGTATGGATCTTGCAAAACGTGAAGTGAGTACGTCCTTCAAGCCTCTCCAACAACTAGGCTATTGCTGCCATTTTTAGTTTGGTGATGCTCAGCGCTATCCTCGAGCGACAGCGTTACCCCTGCTTCTGCTACTACTTGTGCCAGAAATAAATCTGACAGAAAATTGACTGTAGAGGCAAGCACACTGGGAATTTGGAAGAAAATGAGCCCACCACTTAAGAATTCAGCTAAAAACGTTTCAGATCGACCCATAAAACAGGGTCATCAATGCGGGATATCCAGAGATATGTCCTTTTGAAAACAGGGTATGGTGTTATTCCTACTCCAGCTCACACCGGCCAGCTTGTAAATGGCATTTCTCAGAAACGTACCAATGGAATGCAAAACGTTTTGTACCAATGGAAAGCTCAGGAAAAACACATCAATTTGCATGTGCTTTCTTTTAGTATTTGACAAATAGACGTAAGAGTTATGGTCATCACAAGGCGATAGTCTTGCTCACAAAGAAGAGTATAGTCCTGGCCGCTCTTGTTTTGAGCAAAAATCTTAATAGAATTGTTAGATCTCTGCGATTTTGTGTCCATTGCAAGATTTTTCTCACGCACTTGGACATCTAGAAGTCAATTGTCAAAGTTGCTGAAGGTTTCACCCTAACCCGTCATTCTCAAAGTGACGACTTGTGCTGGCTGAAAGTGGCAGAACCTGGCTCTAATGTCAACTATTGGAATTGGAGGAGAGAGGGAGCCTTGGAGGAGCAAGCATGTGGGACAGGAAGGGCATCACTTGTGGTGAAGAATTGTTACTGAATAAGTCAAAATGATGGAGTTCATATAGAGCTAGAGTTTGGGCAAGTCAGCCCTCTCACAAGCCACACCACATAGCCATGGAGGGCAGCGCTCTCGCACTAGAATCCATAATCTCATACAAGAGAGGAAATCAGCCCAGCAATCAGGCTGACCACTCACACACGACCTGGAGAGCTAGAAAATGCTCTCATACCACACTCCTAGTGGTAACATAGCCCATAATCCCATGGAGAATCGCCATGTGTCCATGGCTAGCACACAAGGATCTCACATCACCTATAAACTAAGGAGAGGTACCTTTTCCTACTCAGCACACTAAGACAAGGCAACCCAAGAATCTAGGACCTTCTTGGATGTTTCTCCCATCAGGTCTTGACCCTAGACCTCTTGCCTTTTCCTTTTCTCACGCTAAGGCATGGAGCCATTGCCCCTAGTCACCCATATATCGGCAGTCGATGATCCCAGAAACTAAAAAATTCATATCTCCCAATCGAACCATTGGATCACCCTCAAACTTGGATGGTATGCATTTTTCCACTTGATTTGTTTTCAATGGTGAAATCGGATCGACAATCAGAGCATGCATGTGGTAGTTTCCTGGAACTTGCTCTTGTGGACCTGAAACTCAGTTGGATGGCTTGTTTCCCATCAATCTTCCACTTTGCCGTACACTGAGTGGGCTGCGTCAACATGCGTTCATCAAGAAGTGCTGCTTCTCACAGGTCATTGGCTTCGTGCAAAACTCAGCGACCTGCTTGCTGGTTGGAGTAAACTCTAGCTTCATGGCACCCTCGTGCACCATGTGCCTGATGAAGTGATTTGCGATATCAATGTGCTTGGTGCGTCCACGGTCCTCAGGATTATTGGCGAGTGCGATTGCGCTCTGATTGTCGACGCGCACAGGAACTGGAACTGCTGCACTCCCACTCATCTCCCCCAAGAGACGCTTAAACCAAAATATTCTCTTGTCTCCAAAGCTGAGAAAAATGTACTTTGCTTCCGTGCTTGAGGTGGCCACGAACACCTGCCACTTACTGCACCAGCTGATGGCCCCATGATTCATGAGGAACACATGTCCAGCAATGGATTTCCGGTCCTCATGGTTTGAAACCCAATCTACATCAATATAGTCGATGATGTTGTTGCTCTTGCCGTTGTAGGTGATGCCAATGTTGGTGGTTCCAGCAACGTAGCGGAAGATCCGATTTACTGCCTTATGGTGCTCACGTCCGGGACTCGCCATGTGCTGGCTCACAACGCTTACGACCTGTGCAAGTTGCGGCCTAGTTACCACCATCAGGTACATGAGAGTGCCGACGGCGCTCTGGTACTTAAGCTGCTCAGCTACATCTACTTCTCCATTGAAGCTCACAAGGTACTACCGTGTCTCCAGCGGCGTGCCGATGGGTTTAGCCACTACCATGCCGAGTCGCTACAAGATATCCTCATATAGTGGCTATACTACAACGAGAGAGACTGTGATTTGTGGCCAAGCGGGATCTGGATTCGGAGGAAGTATGACGCATCCCCGAGATCAGACGTCTGAAAGTGTTCCTGCATGGCCTCCTTGATCTCCTGCAATGCAGACATGCTTTTGGAAAGGAGGAGCATGTCATCCACATAGACGATGATGATGAGCACCTCATGACCACGCAACCAGGGATAGACGCTGTAGTCACACTCACTACGCTCAAATCCCATGCACTACAGCATAGCATGCAATGTTCGGTTCCAAGCACGCGACGCTTGCTTGAGGCTGTATAGCGACTTCTGCAGCTTACAAACCAGGTGCTCCAGGCCATCCATGACGAATCTGGCTGCTCCAAGTAGATTTCCTCCTCCAAGTCACCGTTCAAGAATATTGTCTTCACATCCATGTGGTAAATGTCGAAATCCTCAGCTGCTCTATAAGAAAGGAGCGGGCACATAAAAGCAAACTTTGTACTAGGAGCAAAGATTTCCGTGTAGTCGATGCTTTTCTGCTCCGAGTAGCCCTTGGCGATGAGCGTTGCATTGTTTTTTTTAGGTTGCCATCTACGCCCCTCTTCTTCATGAATTCCCACTTATGCTTAACTACCTTGCATCCTTGTAGACGCGCAGTTAGCTCCCACATACCATTGTCGAGCTGCGAATATATCTCCTACTACACGACTTGCGTCCTATCCGCTGCATCTGGTGCAGCCATGACCTCCTTGTACGACGTCGACTCATCAGAGTCTTCTGCAACTTTGATATCAATCCGATTTGGCTTTTGCAACCTCCAAGAATGCCTGCATTCACCATGGTTGTACCGTACCCTGAGAGGGTGCCTGCAACCTGGTGCCGGGACGTTAGCGGAGGGTTGGTCTGGTGCTACGGAAAAACCGCTGGTGCTGGTGATGCTGCATCTACTTCCTCTGCTTTTGCCGATGAGACCGCTGTATCTGTTGCATGAGACATGGGATATTGAAGTGGTTCTTGCACTGTTATAGTAGAGGAAGGATCAGGAGAAACACGGTCACGGAGAATGTTTGCTCCCACTGCTTGGTTAGCTGCAAGTTCTACTGCCTCTTTGCAGATGGTGTTGGTGTCGATGACGTTGCTATCGTTGACAAGGATATCCCTTGAGATGGTGACATGGTCAGTATCCCTCTCGTACATATGATACGCCTTGTTTGCCACGTCATAGCCGATCATTAGCATCTATGCGCTCTTCGCGTCCCATTTCAGCCGCTTCGCCTTGGGCACGTGCATGTGTGCCAAGCTGCCAAATGCACAAAGATGACCCACGCCCCGCTTCTTGTAAAACTACACCTCATACAGTGTCATCTGCTCCAGGACCTTGGTTGGAGTGCGGTTCTTGATGTATACCACAACGCTCACTGCTTCGGCCTGGAAGTTGTAGGTGAGCGGAGCCGCGTGCAGCATGGAGCGTATTGATTCAACAATAGTGCGATTGGCGCGTTCTCCTACGCTATTCCGGTACGTCGAGTTTGGCACGTTGCACTAGGTCTTGATGCCTACTGCTGTGATGTAATCATGAATCTCCTTGCTTAGGTACTATCCACCGCGGTTGCTCCGCAACGACTTCATTTTCCTGCCAGTCTGGTTCTCCACCATGGCCTTGAATTCCTTGAACCTCTCAAAGCATTGGTCCTTGGAGGAAAGGAAGTACACCGCTGTGTAACGGCAGAAATCATCAATGAAGATGAGAAAAAACCTAGAGCCTCCAAAGCTCTGGGTTTGCATCGAGCCACACAAGTCTGTGTGGACCAGCTCTTGCACCTCCTTTGTGCGCTCTCCTAGTTCAGAGAACGCCTTGCAATGCTGCACGCGGCTCTATGCTACATGGTGGGTAAGTCACGCACCATCTACTTTGTTTGAGGTTGTTGTAATGCGCGCATGCTGATGAAGCCGTAGAACGCATGCCAGATTTTGCCATCGATTGCATGTACCATTGTTACAATACTCTACTCGCGCGAGATCTTGGTTGCCCCCTACAGGCGGTACATGTCGCCTTCCTTTACCGACCTGGCCAGCTCCTCTCCTGTCTCCTTGTCGAGAATATAGCCATAGTCGTCGTCATAGATGACTCGCAGTCCTGTGTTAGTGAGAGTGGACACTGAAAGAGGTTTGAACGCAGCATCAGGTACATACAGTACCCCATGGATGTTGGATCTGGCGGAGAGAGGGAGCCTTGGAGCAGCGAGCATGTGTGATTGGAAGGGCATCCCTTGTGGTGAAGAATGGTAGTTCAATCACTCAAAATGATGGAGTACATATAAAGCTAGAGCTTGGGCAAGTCAGCCCTCTCACAAGCCACACCACTTAGCCATGGAGGCTAAGGCTCACACACTAGAGTCCATAACCTCACACAAAGGAGGAAAACAGCCTATCAATCTGTTGGAAAAGGAGCCATCCGACTCAGTTTCAGGTCCACAGGAGCAAGTTCCAGGAAACTAATGGATGCCCGCTCCGATCGTCAGTCTGACATCACCATTGGAAAGATAAGGTGGCAAAATGTCTACGGTCCAAGTTTGAGGCCGATCTAACGGTCGGATTGGGAGATATGAATTTTCGTAGTTTCCAGGGTTATTGACCGTTGATATCCGGGTGACCATGGGCGATGGCTCCATGCCTTAGCCTGAGAAAAGAAAAAGGGAAGAGGTCCACGGTCAAGACCTGATGGGAGAAATATCCAATAAGGTCCTTGGTCTTAGGATTGCCTTGTCAGAGTGTGCTGACTAGGATAAAGGTACCTCTCCTTACTTTTTAGGTGAGGTGAGATACTTGTGTGCTAGCCATGGACACATGGCGATTCTCCATGGGTTTGTGGGTTATGTGACCACTAGGAGTGTGCCATGAGAGCATTTTCTAGCTCTCTAGGTCGTGTGTGAGTGGTCAGCCTGATTGCTAGGCTGATTTCCTACCTTGTAAGAGATTATGGACTCTAGTGTGTGAGCCTTAGCCTCCATGGCTAAGTGGTGTGGCTTGTGCTAGGGCTGACTTGCCCAAGCTCTAGCTCTATATGTACTCCATCATTTTGAGTGATTAAACAACCATTCTTTAGCACAAGTCATGCCCTTCCAATCACACATGCTCGCTGCTCCAAGGCTCCCTCTCTCCTCCAGTTCCAACATTGGGTATGAGAGCCAATTTCTGCCACTTTCAGCTAGCACAGGCCGTCACGTTGAGTGTGATGGGTTGGGGTAAAACCTGCACCAGAGTCAACAATCAACCACTGGATCTTCAAGCTCAAGAGACAAGCTTTCCAACGAGCCCAAGATCGCGAAGATCCAACAGTTGAATTGAGAATTATGCTCAAAACGAGGTCGGCCAGGGCTACACTCTTTTCTATGAGTAAGACTGTCCCCTTGTAATGACCATAACTCTCACGTTTCTTTGTCAAATTTTAAAAGTGGCACATGCAGATTGTACTATACTTCCAAAGCTTTCCATTGGTGCAAACATATTTTCATTCCATTGATTGGTTTGGGACAAACGCCGTTTACAAGCTGGCTGGTTTGAGTTGGAGTGGGAGCAAAAGTATACCCTGTTTTCAAGAGGGCATATATTTCAAAACTCCCTGTTGATGACCCTATTTTGTGGGTCGACCCGAAAGATTTTGAGCTGACTTTTCTAGTGGTGGGCTCCATTCATCCAAATTCCCAGTCTGCTGGCATCTACAGTCCATTTTATGTCAGACAGATTTCTGGCAGAAGCAGCAGCAGAAGCAGGGCTAGCGCCGCCATTCAAGGGCAGCGCTGAGCATCACCAAGGCTCAAAATGGCAGCAGCTGGCGTTGTAACAGCAGCCCAGCCTTTGGAGAGGCTGGAGGGGCGCACCAACTTCACGTTTTGGAAGATTCGTACCCGCCTCCTTTTGGAGGAGAGGGGCTTGTGGGAGGTGGTGAGCGGTGACGAGCCGGCTCCAGTTTCACAGGCAAAAGGCATCACCGAAGCGCAGGTGGTGGCGGGGAAGACGCCGCAAAAGGGTGCAGCTGATGCGGGTTCTTCTGCAGCTGTACCAACGGCATATGAGGAGTGGAAGAAGAAGGACAGGCAGGCCTACAGGTTGCTTGTCAACACCATCTCCAACCCGCATCTTCAGTACGTGAGTGACAAAGCTACTGCAAAGAAGGGGTGGGACACGTTGTACAATAAGTATGAGAGCAAGAATCGTATATTTCTCATGATTTTGGAGGAAAAGACGATGGCGTTGAAAATGTAGGGTGGTGAGCGAATGGAAACGTATCCGGACAGGGCAAAGGAGCTGGCGAAGCAGCTGGGAGCGGCCAGCAACCCCGTGGAAGAGACGCGCTTCATCCTCCTCTTGCTGAGGGGACTCCCAACCAGCTACGACACGGTGCAAGAGACGCTGGAGTGCCAGCCACCTCTCAACCGCGACTTCATCTACAAATACCTGGTGCAGGTGGAATTGCGTCGCAATGCAGCAAAGCGCAATGGCGGCGGCAGCAGTGAAGCAGCTTTTGTGGCCACAAGGTCACGCAACCAGCAGGAGGAGCAGTAGTCTGGGCAGCAGAGAGGCAAAAAGAAAGGCAAATGCCACTACTGCTAGAAAGAGGGACACTACGAAAAGGAGTGTTTCAAGCTGAAGAGGGACCAGAAGGAGCAGCAGCAGCAGTAGTCATCGCAGCAGCAGCAACAAAAGCAGCAGCAGTAGAATTCGTCACAGTAGCGTCAGCAGCAGCAGCAAGAGCAGCAGCAACAAAACCAGGTTGGTGTGTGCCACTTTGGCAACATGAATGTGGCCAAGGAGGTGCGCGACCATCTCTTCACGGCGAAGTCTGACATATCGCAGGTGGAGAAGGTGGATCTCACATGGTACAAGGACTCAAGGTGTACCAAGAGCCTCACACATCACAAGGAGTGGTTTACACAACTGCTGTCTATCCCTCCCCACCCTATCGCTATGGGTGATGATCGGATGGTGTATGCTGAGGGGATTGGGATTCTGGAGATGTGGTTGGAGACCCCGCGTGGCATTGAAGTGGGAGTGTTCCATGGCGTGCTGTATGTACCTGCTACTACATTCAACCTCCTCTCAGTCTCCTCTCTTACAAATATAGGACTGCGCGTTGTTTTCGATGATGACTATGGCTACATCATCAATAAGGGTACAGGAGAGGAATTGGCCAGATCGGTGAAGGAGGGCGACATGTACGACCTGCTAGGGGCGACCAAGATCCCGCGAGAGCAGAGTCTTGCAACAGTGGTGCATGCGATAGATGGCAAGATCTGGCATGCGCGCTATGGCCACATCGGCATGCGCTCCTTGCAGTAGCTTCAAGCAAAGCAGATGGTGCGTGACCTTCCTACCATCTCTAACTTTGAGCAACAGTTATGCATCGACTGATTAGAGGGGAAGCAGCACCGCGAGGCGTTCTCTGAAGCAGGGGAGCGTGCGAAGGAGGTGTTGGAGCTGGTCCACACAGACTTGTGTGGACCGATGCACACCCAGAGCTTTGGAGGCTCTAGGTATTTCCTGACCTCCGTTGATGACTTCAGCCGTTACACTGCTGTGTACTTCCTTTCTTCCAAGGACAATTGCTTTGACAGGTTCAAGGAGTTTAAGGCCATGGTGGAGAACCAGACTCGCAAGAAGATCAAAGCGCT
This sequence comes from Penium margaritaceum, assembly GCA_023375785.1. Taxonomy (NCBI): domain Eukaryota; kingdom Viridiplantae; phylum Streptophyta; class Zygnematophyceae; order Desmidiales; family Peniaceae; genus Penium; species Penium margaritaceum. Next base: position 293,304 of record SZWC01000633.1, on the reverse strand, counting down.
GCGCAGCAATCGCAGTGGAGAGTACCTAAGCAAGGAGTTGGAGGACTACCTCCCAGCAGCTAGCATCAAGGCGCAGCGTACCGCGCCGTACTTGCCGCAGCAGAACGGTGTAGCAAAACACGCCAACCGTACCATTGTGGAGTCAATGCTCTCCATGCTGCACACGGCTTGGCTGACCTACGACTTCTGGGCTCAAGTTGTGAGCAGTGCGGTCTACATCAAGAACCGCAGTCCAATTAAGGCGCTGGAGCAGATGACGATGTACGAGGCGTGGTTTGGCAAGAAACCAAGTGTGTGTCACCTTCGAGCATTTGGAAGCCTGGCACACATGCACGTGCCAAAGGAGAAGCGGCAAAAATGGGACGCAAAGAGTGCGCAGATGCTGATGATTGGCTACGACGTGGCAAACAAGGCCTATTGCCTGTACGAGAGGGATACAGGCCACGTCATCATCTCCAAGGATGTCGTCTTCAACGAGAGCAACGTCATCAACACCAACATTGTCTGTGAAGAGGCAGCAGAACCAGCAGCTGACAAGACAATGGGAGAAGAAATCCTTCCTGACCCAGTCTCTCCCGATACTTCCTCTTCTGTGATAGTGGGAGAATCACTATACTCTCCCATGTCTGATGCAGCAGATACAGCAGCCTCATCGGCAGAAGTAGAGGAGGGAGATACAGCACCACCAGCAAAAGCAGTTGTGCCAGCAGCATCGCGCCAGCCGCCCGCTAATGCTCCAGCACCAGGTCGCAGGTACCCTCTTAGGGTGCGTTACGAGCCTAGTGAGCGCGGCCATTTCAGGATGCTGTAGAAACCACAACAGATGAACGTTGCAGTTGCAGCAGATTCAGATGGGCCAACGTCATACAAGGAGGCCATGGCTGCACCGGATGCAGCAGATTGGGCGCAAGCCGTGTAGCAGGAGATAGTCACTACTGGACAATGGCACATGGGAGCTGACTGAATTTCCACCTGGACGTAAGGTGATCAAGTCCAAGGGGGTGTTTAAGAAGAAGCGAGGAGCAGATGGTAACGTTGAAAAGTAAAAAGTGAGGCTAGTTGCCAAGGGCTACTTGCAGCAGGAGGGCATCGACTACACAGAAACATTTGCCCCTGTTGCAATGTTTGCCTCTGTGTCACGCTCCTCTCTTATGCAACAGCCAAGGACTTTGAGGTTCACCACATGGATGTCAAGACGGCATTCTTGAATGGTAACTTGGAGGAGGAGATCTACATGGAGCATGATTCCCATGTACCAGATCCTCCGTAGATAGCGCATGATGCGCTTAAGTGCTTGCCAGTGTTTTGGCCTTGGATTAGCCACAAACCTGTTCACTTTTCCCACGGTATAGCAAATGCCAGGGCATGTTCTTACCATGGCATACATGAAGCTACCAACAGCAGACCTGGGAAAATGTTCTCCATCTTACGCCATTCTCCTTCCGTGCTCGGGCTCATGGAAGAGAAGAGCGTGATGTTTGTTGTCATGGGTTCTGCTAATGGGCTTGTAGTCCACTGTGTTGTAGCGCTTGAGGACCTACATAATGTACTTGGTTTGGTTCAGCTCGATGGTGCCTTCTGCTTGATTGTGTTCGGCCACTATTCTGAGGTATAACTCAACTGGAGGCATGTTCTTCATCTTGAACTTGTTGCTAAGATTTTTGTTTGGTTTCTCTGACAACTCGACTAAGCACGAGGAGATGATCGCGTCCTCCACTTACACTACAACCAGAATCAATCCTTGCTCATCCTCTCGCACATAAACACTAGGATCATTCTAGTTGTGCATGAAGGTGAACCACGCGATGAGGTTGTCCATCTCCTTTTACAACATTCTTAGAGCCTGTTTCAACCTGTAGAGTCCTTTCAACAGTTTGCAAACCTTTCCCTCTCAAGCTCCCACCCCCTCCGTAACTTCCATCAGCACTTCTTTGTCAAGCTTAACATAGAGGAAAGCCGTCTTAACGTCCATCTCGTTGACCTCCATATCTTTTCTAGTAGCAATGCACAGCATGGATGTGATTAAGGGTGCACACCGGGTAAGATTCCTGGATCCCAGATTGGATTCGGATTCACAAATCCGAATCCAGGTTTGGCTTTGATTCACAAATCCGAATCTGGATTCGCAAATTCGTAAGAGTCACGAATGTTTTCCAAATCCTATGGGTGATGGCAGGTAAAAATCCTCTAATCTGCCACATGAATCCCTGTTTTCCATGTTGAAACAATAGGGAAGGATCTCCGAATCCGAATCTTTTTCCGGGTTCACGAATCTTATTCACGAATCCTAGGATTTGGTGTGCAGCCTTAGATGTGATGGAGGCAACGATGACAATGGGCACAAAGGTCTCCTTCTACTGTGAGCCTACACGTTAACAAAACCCCTTCGCCACAACTCTTTCCTTGTACTTGTCAATAGCACCATCTTGCTTGCACGTATTCCAGAGTACCCACTTTGATCCCTCCACGTGGGCACTATAAGACATGTTCACCAAAACCCGTATTCTGTTCTCTGCAATGGAAATGAGTTCACTGTCTAGTACCTCCTTCCACTTGGCTACATCTAGTATGTTCATACATTCTGCTGCCATCAATGGCTCTCCTTGAGCCAAGCATGACCAGCTGAGTCCGGTCCATTCTGCACTCTCAGCACCATTCTTTGGAGGAGGTTTCTTCTGGCGCATACTATGCAAACGTTTTGCTGGTCGTATGTCAAGGCTTAGTTGCTTCTCTTGCTCTTGTATTGCCACTGATCCGTTGTTCAAGGAAGAACCGCTAAGAGTTTGACTGAAAGGCCTCAAACGTCATAGACTTAGTGTTAGAGTCTATCGCTATGTCAGCCTAAACAGCCAGTCTCCTTGCAACACCATCATTTTGGTTTGCTGGCACCATGTGCAACTTCTCTACTGCCCTATCACCTTACTCGAGCAACAGAACCCACTCTCCTCATTTGGGAGCATGGAAAGGATCCAGCGACCCTCCCTTACTGAGCCTCCTTTCATCAAACTCATCATCGTGGCTTCTATTGGGCTTTCGAGGCGCATGGTCCCACAGCATGTATGCCTTGTGTAAAGTGTCGTATCCGACCATTATCCACCTACGAGCATGGGCATCCTGCTTGCCACTTCCTTCTCGTGCTTGGACCTTTGTAGGAAGTACAACCAAAGACCCTACAGTACGAGGCATCTAGCTTCTCCCCTGGCCAAGCCTCTTGTGGTGTCCTCCGCTACTTTTGTTGTTGTTTCTTATCGCGCCTTCCAAGCATGGCTGCCGGAGTGAGATTACAAAGAAGCAATAAATCAATGCATCTTCAACCCATAAGCGAGGTGGGAGTTTGGCATCACCGAGCATGTTTTGTGTCATGTCGAGGATAGTTTGGTTCATCCGCTCGGCAACGCCACTGCTCTATATGATGTAAGGCATACCGGTCTTTTGGTTGATGTCATATTGGCACAACCAGCCTTTGCATGCCTCGTACTCAACATCGGTATCCGTGCCCAGTTCCTTGATCATCTTGCTCGTCTCTCGCTCTACCATGGAAACAAAATCTTGCGGGTTCTCCTTGATATCTCCCTTTTTCTTGAGAAAATAGATCTAAATCTTGCGAATGTGGTCATCAATGAAGGTAATGAAGTACTTGCTGCCGCCATGGGAGGGAGTGTGAAATGGTGCGCACACATTAGAGTGAATGAGGTCCAATACTGATGCACTACATTGCCCATTGTGCTGAAAGGGCTTTCTCGTTGCCTTACCTTGGAGGCATGGCTCACAGAGCTTCTTCCACGTTTCCTCATCCTTGGCCTTGAATATCCCCATTCGATGAACCACTTTCCACTGATGCATAGCTTGCAGTGTGCTACCACTCACATGGCCAAAGCACATGTGTTGCAACTCAACATCTCTATCTTTGGTGGAGCTAGCTGTCATCGTGAAGGCTTGTGGTGCAATGTAAGGCATTAGAGACTTGGGCTCTTAAACTGCTGCATATCTCTCACTTGGATTCTCGAGGGGTGTGGTGTATGGTACGCATAGACCATCAAATCTTGGGACTTGTGCAACAAGACTCTCCTTGGGATAGGAGATCTTGATGTCATTGTTCTTGAAAATCACGGCTTCCTTCTCTAGGAAGATGACCATCATGTCATGGCCCGTGGTTTTGGACATCAAGAAAATATTTGCCGTAAAAGTGGACATGTATAGGACGTTCTCTAGCTTCAAGTCCTTTTCAGCACCATTTACGTTGATGCTCATCAACTTATCTCCCTCGCCTTGCGTATGGACAAGGCTGCCATTGGCAAACCTGAAGCGACGTTCACTGTCCCTAATGGAGATGAGCACATCCTTCTCCCTTGAAGAGTGGTGATTCATGCCAGATTCTGGCCCATAGGCTCCACGTTTCAGAAGTGTTGCTCCCTTGGTTGTTAACATGCTCACAACCATCATTTTTGTCAACTCCGTACCCTTTCCTTTGCCCACATGTTTTACCACCACGATTTCTGACTTCTTTCTTGTGAGCCCTGCACTCGCGTGCCCAATTCCCAGGCTCGCCACACTTATGGCACTTCCCAGAATGCTTTGAGCCCTTTCCACTGCCACCATTGCCTCTTCCTCCACCACTAGTGCTTCCGCTACCTCTCTGACCAGAAACCTATGTGTCACGGCCACCAAACTGTAGAGCATAGGCAGAAAAGTTAGCCTCACTGCCGCGGTGATGCATAGCCTTGTTGCGCATGTTGTCAAACAATGCATTGTACGTCAAATCCTCCTCCTTCCAACCGCCAAAACTTCAGGAAGTGCCATGAGAAGGACAGTGGCTTGCATGTTGGTGTAGATTTCCCAATTCTTTTACGTCACTTGCTGTATCAGCCCTTTACATCAAAGTAGGAAGTCGGGAATAGACTCTCCCTTGCTCACCCTTGTCAAAATAAGGTTTTGGAGGATGAAGAGGGGATTAGCAAGATCTGTTGGTTGGTGTACACATGCAAGCTTTTGATGCATGTGTGATATCTTCAAGGTGGATATGCTGAGACTCATGCATTGATCTCACAAGAATTGCAAGTGCCATGTAATTTTGGACACTCCACACTTCATATCCAGCATCTGTTTTCAAAGGTTCAACCACTTCTCCAAGGAGCATCTTCAAGTTGTCACACACCCTCATGACAACCTCAAATTGCCATCTCAATAAACAGGAACCTATTCTCATGAACTTTGACATCCCACTGTTGACCTGCTTTTGTAGTTCTCTCCTTGGTTGACACCAATACAGGCTGATATTGGCTGTTGTCTACTACCGGTTTAGAAGGTGCAGATCCATTTCTTACACGTGAGCTGTTAATCACCTGTAAACAGATAAGAATGCGCTTCATAAAACCCAAGGTTGTGCTCCAAGGGAAGAGCTTATCCTTGTTAGGGCCCAAGGGTTGTACCTCCAAGGGCACATGTTTTCCTTGACCCTTGTTCGCTAAGTGCCAACACCTGCCGTTCGAGCAGATGGAGCAGATGGAGCAGATGGAGCTGGTGGAGAGTATGCATGCTACAAGACAGAGAGGCCGAGAGTACGCGTGAATCGTGCCTTACAACTAGTTAATGTGGGTGCATAACCCTTTGTCCGCCAGCCTAAGACAACAGACTAGAAAACAAAGCTGACATAATGGCACTTGCCATCCACTCCTAGAATTGTAACTAGGAGGAGATATCACTATTAGAATCACGCTTGCACACTCAGGAGCTCATAGGAATCTCTTCCTTACACTATGTCCTTAGCATGTGGTCACTTTTGTGCAAGGAGCTGATTACATGGGCATACACCAACCAATGCTTCTTTAGTGTGTGCCTTAGGTGAACATCTTTGTGCGAAGTCTCAAAGGTAAGAAGTGTAATGAATGACAAGCAACTGACAGGTGGTTATAGTCCTAGAGCTAACCTCTAGCCTAGGCGCATAGAGGCTCCTTGTATGAGCCACTTTGGGAGAAAACCGGATTGCATCATCCCTCATGCCTACATGGCTCTTTCTACGACTGCCAAGAAACACCTTGGAATGTTCTAAGATATCTATTTGAACCTTCCTCTTAGGCAGCTCATCCGCTGCGGCTTGTGTACTACACAAACGTTGACTATGGAGAAAGATGGATGCTAGAAATTCTACCTCCAGCTTTGTCTACCTCTTGAATGATGGTGTAGTCTTGAAGGCAAGCCAAAACTAGGACCGAAGACAAAAGCAACAGAGGTCCGCATTGACGATAAGATTGCCATGACAATGGCACTCTGATGACGTCATCTCTTGGTGGACCAAGCACATCGACATCAAGTGCCATAACTCATGCAACCTGGTCCCAAAGGAGATTATGGACCTGGAATACGTGGACACCAAGAAGATACGCGCAGATAGCATGACCAAGATGCTTGATAGCAAGTTCCATTCTACGGGTACCCGAGGATGAATATAGTCAATGCAGCTGACGAGGACTAAGGCCAAGAGAGCTAGAGGGATGCGACATCTCACAACAAATGGACAAGGGTTCAAGGAAGAGTTTGCTCACCTGCTATGCCCCTTCTCCAGAGCTGATGTTTTTGGAGGCATTGGACGGACTATGCATGCACTGCTCCCTAGGAGTAAGTCCCCTAAGTCTAGTCTAGATAGACAAGGCATGCACTGCTCCTTTGGAGGAAGTTTCCTTGGTCTAAACTGGATGGTAGATCTAGCAAACACTACCTATAAAAACTCCTTGTGGCTCAGACATTCTAGTGTTAGTCTATGGAGTGAGAGGTCACTAGGTTGAATCCCTACCAGTGAGTAATTCTCTTTGTGACAAAGAGTGGTACAACAAGGTTCCAAAATACATCTTAGAGAATTCCAAGGTCTTTGCAAGAGGGTGACACCATTTTGAGGGCACAAAGAGTACCATGTAGGCATGGAAGGATAGGGATGATGCAGTCAGATTGCCCCCAAAGTAGCTCATGCAAGGAGCCACTACGTGCCTACGCAGGAGGCTGGCTCTAGGACTATAAGTACCTGTTATATTCCTTTGATTCATGACAGTTCTTCTCTTTGATTCTCCACGCAATGTTGTCCATCAAAGGCACACACTAAAGAAACATTGGTTGGTCCAAGCCCCACGAGCTAGCTCGTCCTGCAAAAGTGACCAGGTGCTAGTGACACAGTGTAAGGACATTGTAACTGGAGGAGAGGGGAGCTTTGGAGCAGCAAACACGTGGGAATGGAAGGGAATGACTTGTGCTGAAAAATGGCTGTAAAATCACTCAAAATGATGGAGTACATATAGAGTTACAGCTTGGGCAAGTCAGCCCTCCCACAAGCCACACCGCTTAGCTATGGAGGCTAAGGCTCACACACTAGAGTCCATAATCTCACACAAGATAGGAAATCAGCCTAGAAATGAGGCTGACTACTCACACAAAAAACTAGAAACCTAGAAAATGCTCTCATGGCACACACATAGTTGTCACATTACCCACAATCCCATGGAGAATCGCCATGTGTTCATGGCTAGCATAGAAGGATCTCACTTCACCTAAAAGCAAGGAGAGGTACCTTTTTCCTGGTCAGCACACTTTGACAAGGAAACCCAAGGATCTAGGACCTTTTTGGATATTTCACCCATCAGGTATTGACCGTGGACCTCTTGCCTTTCTCTTTTCTCAGGCTAAGGCATGGAGCCATCGCCCATGGTCACCCAGATACCGGCGGTCAATTACCTTGGAAACTTCGAAAAATCATATGTCACAACGCGACCGTTGGATCGGCCTCAAACTTGGATTGTAGACATTTTGCCACCTGATCTTTCTCATGATGACGTTGGATTGACAATCAGAGTATGCATCCATTAGTTTCCCAGAACGTGCTCTTGTGGACCTGAAATTGATCCAGATGGCTCCTTTCCCAAAAAGGGTGCACACAGGTTCCAGGAACCGCGGTTCTAGAACCGCGGTTCCGGTTCTGGAACTGGAACCGCGGTTCCGGTTCCAAGATTCTGGAACCGTCCAGGAACCGCGGTTCCGGTTCCATTCTCAGAACCGCGGTTCCGTACCGGTGTGCAGCCTTGCTTCCCAACCATCTCCCACTTGGCGCACTCAGAGTGGGCTGAGTCCACATGCCCTCATGGAGAACTGCTGCTTCTTATCAGTCACTAGCTTGGTGAAGAAATAAGCAACCTGCTTGCTGGTTGGAGTAAACTCCAGCTTGATAGCACCCTCCCGCACCATGTGCCTAATGAAGTGATGTCAATGTGCTTGGTGCGTGCATGGTGCTTAGGATTATTGGCGAGAGCGATTGCGTAGTGGTTATCGACGCGCACAGGAACTGGAATTGCTGCACTCTCACTCATCTCTACAATGGGACGCTGAAGCCAAACTGCTTCCTTGGCTCAAAAGTTGAGAGAGACGTGCTCAACTTCCGTGCTTGAGGTTTTCCGCGACCACCTGCCGCTTGTTGCACTTGCTGATGGCCCCACAATTCATGAGGAACACATGTCCAGAGATGGACTTGCGGTCCTCAACGTTTGAAGCCCAATCTGCGTCTGTGTAGCGGATGATGTTGTTGTCGTTTCCATTGTAGGTAATGGCGATGTTGATTGTTCCAGTAAGGTAGCAGAAGATCCACTTCACTGCCTTCTGGTGCTCAAGTTCGGGGTTCGCCATGTGCTTGCTCACAGCGCTCACACACTATGCAAGGTCCGGCCTGGTTTCCACCATCAGGTACCTGAGACTGCCGACATCGCTGTGGTACTTCTGTCGCTGAGCTGCATCCGCTTCTCCATTGAAGCTAAAGAGATACTGCCGGATCTCTAGCGGCATGCCGATGGGTTAAGCCTTTGCCATGCCGAACTGCTACAAAACATCCTTGATGTGGCGGCTTTCCTGTGTAGAGAGAGAGAGAGTGATTTGCAGTCATGCGTGATCTGGATACCGAGGAAGTATGATGCCTCCCCGAGATTAGACGTCTGGAAGCGCTCCTACATGGCCTCCTTGAACTCCTGCAATGTAGACATGCTGGTGGAAAAGAGGAGCATGTTATCCACATAGACGAGTATGATGAGCACCTCATGACCACGTTGCAAGCAATAGACGCAGTAGTAACACTCAGAATGGTCAAACCTCATGCACTCCAGCGCCACGTCTTGTTTTTGCTTCCAAGCACACGACTCTTGCTTGAGGCCGTACAGCAATTTATGCAGCTTGCAAACCAGGTGCTCTTGGCCATCCATGATGAATCCATCCGGTTCCTCCATGTTCATTTCCTCCTCCAAGTCACCATTCAAGAAATCAATCTTGACATCCATGTGGTGAATCTCAAAGTCTTTAGCTGCTGCATAAGAAAGGAGCGTGCGCACATAGGCAAACTTTGCAAGAGGAGCAAAGGTATCCGTGTAGTCGATGCGTTCATGCTGCGAGTAGGCCTTGGCGACCAGCCTTATCTTGTTCTTTTCGAGGTTGCCATCTGCGCCCCTTTTCTTCTTGAAAACCCACTTGCACCAGATTACCTTGCGTAGATGTGGACGTTCACTCAGCTCCAACGTATCGTTGTCAAGCTGCGATTGTATCTCCTGCTGCATAGCTTGTGTCCAATCTGATGCATCTGGTGGAACCATGGCCTCCTTGTACAACGTTGGCTCGTCAGAGTCTGCTGCAACTGGGACATTCATTTGGTCTGGTTTACGGAGCATCTAGAAATGCCCGCCCTTACCAGCATTGTAGCGCACCCTGAGAGGGTACCTTCGACCTGGTGCTAGAGCGTTAGTAGGCGGCTGGTGTGGTGCTACTAGCACAACTTCTCTTGGAGATAGTAGTGCGTCGTCTTCCTGTGCTTCTGCTAATGAGGCCGCTGTATCCGCTGCATTAGACATGGGAGAGTAGAGTGGTTCTCCCACTGTCACAGTACATGAAGGGTCAAGAGGAGAAGACCATTTTGGCAACATGAACGTGGCCAAGGAGGTGCGCGACGCACTACTATCTGCAAGAGAAGTTGTGCTAGTAGCACCACGCCGCCAAAATGGTCTTCTGGTTCTTCTGCTGCTGTTGTTGCTGCTTACGTTGTTGTGACTGCTGTTGCTCTTCTTGTTGAGATTGTCTCTTTTGCTACTGCTGCTGCTGCTGGTGCTGCTCCTTCCGGTCCCTCTTTAACTTGAAGCACTCTTTCTTGTACCGCCCCTTTTTCTTGCAAAAGTGGCACTTGCCTTTCTTCTTCCCTCTCTGCTGCCTGGAATGCTAATGCTGCTGGTTCCATGAGCGCATGGCCATGAAAGCTGCTTCACTGCTGCTGCTGCTGCCGTCATTGCGCTTTACTACATTGCAACGCAGTTCTACCTGCACCAGTTGCGTGCAGTTGAAGTCCAGGTCCACATTCGGCTGGCACTCCAACGTCTCTCGCAACGTGTCATAGCTTGTTAGATGTCCCCTCAACAAGAGGAGGATGAAGTGCGTGTTTTCCACAGGGTTGCCGGCGGCTTTTCACTACTTCGTTAGCTCCTTTGTCCTATCCATGTATGCCTCCATCCCTTTGCCACCATGTATTTTCAACGCCATCATCTTCTCCTCCAAAATCATGAGGAATTCAGGATCTTTGCTCTCATACTTCTTAAACAACGTATCCCACTGCTCTTTTGCAGTAGCATTGTCACTCCCGTACTGAAGATCCGGGTTGGAGATGGTTTTGACAAGCAGCCTATAAGCCTGCATGTCCTTCTTCTTCCACTCCTCATATGCCGTTCTTGTAGTTGTAGGTGAACTTGCATCTGCTGCACCCTTTTGCGGCCTCTTCCCCGTCACCACCTATGTTGCGGTAATGCCTTTTGCGTGTGGAGACGGAGCGTGCTTGTCGCCGCTCACCACCTCCCACAAGCCCCTCTCCTTCAAAAGGAGGCGGGTACGGATCTTCCAAAATGTTAAATTGATGCGTCCTTCCAGCCTCTCCAAAGGCTGGGCTGCTGTTACTACGCCTGTTGCTGCCATTTTGAGCTTTGGTGATGCGCAACGCTGCCCTTGAGTGGCAGCGCTACTCCTCTTTCTGCTGCTACTTCTACCAGAAATCTGTAAGACAGAAAATGTACTATACAGGCCAGTAGACTAGGAATTTGGAAAAAACAAGTCCTCCACTGGAAATTTCAGCTCAAAACCTTTCAGATCAACCCATAAAACAGGGTCATAAACAGGGGATTTTTTGAGATGCCCTTTTGAAAACAGATTATGGTGCTGCTAGAATTCCAACTCACACCAGCCAGCTTGAAAACTGCATTTCTCCCAAACGTATCAATGGAATGCAAATATTTTTGCACCAATGGAAAGGTTAAGAAAAATACTTGAATTTCCATCTGCTATCTTTTGAATTTGACAGAGAAAAAAGAGAGTTATGGTCATCACAAGGCGACAGTCTTACTCAAAGAGAAGAGTGTAGCCCTGGCTGGCCTCGTTTGGAGCATAACTCTCAGTCTTACTGTTGGATCTTCACGATATTGGGCTCGGTGGAATGCTTGTCTCTTGAACTTCAAGGTCCAGTGGCCGATCGTCAAATTTGGTGAAGGTTTAACCCTGACCCATCACTTTCAACATGACGGTCTGTGCTGGTTGAAAGTGGCAGAACTTGGCTCTTATATCAAGTATTGTAAGTGGGGGAGAGAGGGAACCTTGGAGAAGCAAATACGTGGGATTGGAAGGGCATCACTTGTACTGAAGAATGGTTGTATAATTACTCAACATGATAGAGTACATATAGAGCTAGAGCTTGGGCAAGTCAGCCCTCTCACAAGCCGCACCACTTAGCCATGGAGGCTAAGGCTCACACACTAAAGTTCATAATCTCATACAAGATAGGCAATCTGCATAGCAATCAGGCTGACCACTCACACACAAACTAGAGAGCTTGAAAATGCTCCCATGGCACAATCCAAGTGGTTACATAACCCACAATTTCAAAGAGAATCGCCATGCGTCCATGGGTAGTACTCAAGAATCTCACCTCACCTAAAACGTAAGGAGAGGTACCTTTTTCCTAGTGAGCATTCTTTGACAAGGCAACCCAATAATATAGGACCTTTTCTGATATTTCTCCCATCAGGTATTGACCTTGGACCTCTTGAATTTTTCTTTTCTCAGGCTAAGGCATGGAGCCATCGCCCATGGTCACCCAAACACCGCCGTCGATGACCTCGGAACTTAAAAAAATTATATCTTCCCAACCGAACGTTGGATCGGCCTCAAACTTGGAAAGTAGATATTTCGCCACCTGATCTTTCCAATGATGAAATCAGCTTTACGATCGGAGAAGGCATCCGGTAGTTTCCTGGAACTTGCTCCTTTAGACCTGAAACTGAGCCGGATGGCTCCCTTCCCAATAGAAGTGAAACCCATGAGCTGTTGAGTGTGGAACCGTGGTTCTGAGGGTTATATCTCCTCGTGGTTGCAATACCAGGAGCAAAGAGCAAGGGCCATTGTGTCGACGTTATCTTATAGTACGTTGCTACAGGCTAGTCCTTGTCCTTCCAATTGCCCAAGACATTCATGAGAGGACCCAAACGTTTAGGTACTTCAATAAGGAGGATCATGGCTTCGATGTCAGTGTTGATTTGCAAGCTCATCTAGTTAACTTGTTACAGGCAATCCTTAAGTTTTTACACGGAAGTTTAGAATGTACTCTCTTGCTCATATTTATCCCATTTTTTTTTTCTTGAAAACTGAAGAGGTGATAAGTAATAGCCATTTATTGGTGCACATGTGCAAGCTTCTCATAAACCTTCAATGCATGTGTGATGCCATGGAGTTGGGCATGCTGACACATGCTCTTATGTCACAAGGATCAGAAGCGCCATATGAAGTCATGCTCGTCATGGCGCTACTTGAAAGCTTTGGTCCTTCGGAGGATGATTGGAAGAATGAGGTCTGTATACGTGCGCAATGAGGCCATGCGTTGCGTCGGCCTGGGAGATTTCATTGTTTTGGCAAGCTTGGGCATTTGGCATGGGAGTGCATGGTACCGAACAAGGAAGACAAAGATCATGAGAGTAAGAATGAGTGCGAAGGAAAGAGTAAGAAGGAGTTGACAAACACGATGGCTGAGGACATGCGAATCCAAGGGCGTGGCACTACTTAGATGTGTAGCATACGCCCTTGAATCTGGCGCGAACCATCACTCTTAAAGGGAGAATGATGGGCTCATATGCATGGGAGATGCTGAACTTTACTTCGGGTCTGCAAACGGAAGTCCTATCCATGCACAAGGCGAATGCAATAACTTAATAAGCATCAACATGAACACTGCTGAAAACAATTAGAAGCTAGAGAACGTCGTCTACATGCCATTTTTTGCGGTAACCTCTTGTCCGTGTCCAAAATCACCAACCACGACATGACCGTCGGCTTCGCGGAGGAGGAGGACGTGATTGTCAAGAACAAGCGCATCAATATCTCCTCTCCCAAAAAAGAGTCTTCTTACACAAGTCGGAAGACTTGATGGACTCTGCATACTGCTGACCAACCCCCTTGAGAGGACAAGATCCCCTCAACGTTGATGGGCTCTACGTGCTATAGACGAGGCCCCTTGAGAGTACAAATGAGGAATATGCGGCGGTTTAAGAGCCCCAAAGACACAAATATTGAGCTGAGGCACTGGCGGTTTGGCCATGTGGTTGAAAGCACGTTGCAAGCTATGCAATAGCAAAAATTGGTTCATGGAATGGAGGGATGAAAGGCCAGTGATGAGGGAAACTGGGAGAAGCTATGTGAGCCATGCCTCCAATACAAGGAGAACATAAAGTGCTTGGAGCGTATTGGCCAACATGCGGTAGCAATCTTGGACCCGATTCACTCTGATGTGTGCGCACCATTTTGCACTCCTTAAGACGGCAACAACTAGTACTTACTGACCTTCATTGATGACCACAGTCGCAAGATGTGGATCTTCTTCCTCAATACAAAGGGAGAGGTGAAAGGGAAGGTACTAGGGTTTGTCGCCATTGTAGAGTGGCAGTCGAGCAAGAAGGTCAAAGTACTACACACGAGCAACGCTGGTGAGTACGAGGCATGAAAATGCTGGTTGAGCTTATGCGGTATCAACAACCAGACCACCACGCATTGTACCCCCCAGAGAAATGGGGGTTGCCAAGCCAATGTACTGGACTATCATTGGCATGACATTCAATATGTTCTTGAACGCCAAACCCCCACTTTGTTTCTGGGCTGAGGTTGCAAGAACGACTTCCTACCTTGTGCATCTCACTTTGGCAGATGCGGTTGGAAGACATGGCAAGAAGTAGCAAGAGAAACAGTTCAGGATGCCACATTAACCATCGTCAAGAAAGAAGCCAAACGCCTGTAAACACAAACTTAGTGCCATTTTATGAGGTACTAGAAATAAGGGCACCGGATGTAGGAAAAAGAAAGTGATACAGATTAATGTGATTCCAATAAACATTGACTTTTCATAATCCATTGGCTTTTTTAATACCCATATTTTAGGAGTATCAAAAAACATGATTTCAACAAATGTTTTATAACAATAACCACTAACAACACTAGTTATGATTCCAATCAAGGCGAAAAAGTAGGCCACGTGCCCAATGCTGCAAAATTTAAGTTGAATGTATAATAGAAACCGGCTAAAGGAAGAAATCCTGCATATGAAAACATGGTTGTAGATAGGGTTATAGCTAAATGGGATTTGTTATAGCCAAAGCGCCTACATCCAAAAACATGTTTAAAATGCACACACAAGCGTTCGTGTAAAGCTAACACAATGGAAGAAGTACATAGGGTCATGTTCACATAGATAAACAGACCTACTAAAAGAGATTGAATACCTTTGACGGTACCACAAGAAAACCCATCTAATAGGTACCCCACATGTCTGATTTATGTAAAAGCTTACAGTCGTTTCACCTTGTTTTGTGATATTGTAGAAAGGCTCCTAAAACCATGGACACAATACTACAAAAGAAAAATGATTGTTGCCACGTCGGGTCGTAAAAGCTAGTTATGAAGACTTGTAACATGTGAACTAAAATAGTTATTTATGGTGCTAATGAGAAAAGGCAGTTACATAGGTGGGGGAGCCCTCATAGACATCAGGTGCCTACATATGAAAAGGTACTGCCGTAATGTTAAACAAAAATCCTACGGCTATGAATAGAATTCCCATAAGGAAGCCACTCAAAGTCGCGGACAGTGGGCTTCAACTAGGCCCGTTAAGATATTGCACGTCATTCGCTAAAGCAATGATAAGCTGGGCACTTGCACCCAAGGGGCTTGTAAAAATCTTAGCAAGTTCTTCTAGATTAGTTACTCCTGTAAAACAATCGATCAAAGAACAAACAAAAAGAAAGATTCCTGATGAAATGTACCTAAGATAAGTTGTTTCAATCCGGCTTCTGTTGAAAATTCAGAAATTTGTTTAGATACGGCTAGAACGTAAACGCATAAACTTTGTCATTCAATTGCTAAATGCATAGCAATCAAATCATAAGCTTATATCATAAAAGCATACTGTATGTAGATAATTGAGTTAAAAAAATGGATTCAAATGCAGTGAAGGATTCTAGTTGAAAGTATTGCAAGGACATTGAATCAATACAAGTAGTGCTTATCAGTTAACTCGCTTTAAAGAAGTAAGTTAAATCACCTGTTATAAAGTTATCATTACATAAGTTTGCTGTTGTTATAGGCCTCAAGGCGCACAGCATAAATGCTATCATAATATTTGAAAAACCAAGCCAAGCTACGTTACAATCTATCAGTGGCCTTTGGCTGGAGTAGTCGAGAGCTGCGAACGCACATGGTTTGAAGTACGGAATGACTCGGACAGAACGAAGCCTTGATAGGCCTTCCACTGATGACCGTGTAGGTGCTACACTAACCCAGTTGTCAAGAGAGTGTCTCGCGTCTAACACGAGCGAAGTTGATGGCCCGTGGCTTGCAGAAGTTACTCCATAAACAGACGATGATATGCTAGCATTAAATAAAATGATTTCAGGAAAAAGCACTATAAAATCATAGTCAAACATAGTCATGTTCTTTTTTCTTTCTATGTACACAATAAGCGCATCAGAAGGCGGCTCGTAAACTGGTGCTCTTCTCCAACGGCGCCCCTCTAGGGCCGATTGGTGCATGTGGGCTACCTTTCTGGGCTACCTTGCGAGCAACCCGTTGCCCGGACAAGACGCCTGACCTGTGTTGGCCCGCTTGCCCGGCTGCATGTGCTTGTTGCTAACGCAACCTTGTCTGCGAGCATCCTGATTTCCTTGCTCGCACCTTGCTCGCAAAGGAGGACCCCCGCTAGCGCGACCTGAAGTAATGCTGGTCGGAACCTAACTTTTGCTCGTATGCCCGTTTCGCGCCATGGCAGCGCCAGCCCCTCCCTTTGGTCAGGCATTGGGTCACCCTGACACCGCAAAGCCGATTTCATTGATACTAAAGCAACATTCTTGGTGCCTAACGGTGCACCTCTAGTCAAATCTGCCATGTTGTGTTACGTTACTCACAGAAGTATGCATAGATTCCAAAAACATTTCTGGATGAATACCCATCGAGATTAATCCAAGGATAGGAGGTACAAAATTAAAGAATTCTCTTACATTTAAGTCCAAAAAGGTATGAGTAAAGTTAGGTTTAAAATTGCCAAAGACCACACGATCATAAAGCCATAAAGAGTAAGTTGCCCCTAATATCATGCCAAGACCGGCTAGTGTAGATATCAAACTATTTCTCTGAAATGATCATACTATAACTAAAAATCCTCTATAAAACTACTAGTTCAAGGTAAACTCATGCTTGATAGAGTGAAAAACAAAAACTTCAATGACAACATAGGTGCGACAGTAGCTATGCCCCCATAATATGTAACCAGTCGCATTTTATGTCAACTAAATAAAACACCAACACATGAAAATGAAGCTGAAGAGATTAGCCCATGACTTATAATTAGTAAATTACTACCCTCAATTCCTTGCATATTCAAACTAAATAAGCCAATCCTGACAAAGTTCATATGTGTGACACTTGAGTGAGTAATCAATTCTTTCAAATCAATTCGTCTAGTACTTGTTTAGGATGCATATACAATGGCAATAACACTTAGAGTGTAAATGAATGGGGTAAAATAAAGAGTGCCTTCCGGAGATATGGGTATACAGAATCTTAAGCAGCCATAAGTACCTAGTTTTAATGAAGAACCGTCTAGTATAACCAAGCATGCGGTTGGTGCTTCTACATGTGCTTCTAGAAGC
Source organism: Penium margaritaceum (assembly GCA_023375785.1). Taxonomy (NCBI): domain Eukaryota; kingdom Viridiplantae; phylum Streptophyta; class Zygnematophyceae; order Desmidiales; family Peniaceae; genus Penium; species Penium margaritaceum. The sequence continues at coordinate 276,073 of SZWC01000633.1, read as the reverse complement.
CAGTTATGAACGTGTACCATAGGTACATTTACCAAAAGAGAAGCAAAAAAAAGCAAGCCATCATAATACTTGGCGACGTTTGCTAAACTTGGTTGTCAATAAAAATTGTAAATCTATAGTTCCAGTTCAAAAGAAAACAAAACAATGTGGCTGAAAGCATGAAAAGCGGCCAAAACAAAGTATATAGAAAAAACAAATAAGCTACTTGTATTGACTTTGTCTAGTACCCCAAACACCTATAATGATAAACATTGGAATGAAGACACTTTTGAATAATGCATAAAACAAGAGAAGATTGAGCATGCAAAGTATGCCAATCATAAAAGATTCTAAGACTAAAAGGCAAGAATGTACTCTTTTTTATGTTTTTAATGCTAGACCAACCAACTAAAACACAAGTAGGTTATAAAAATGTGGTTGAAATAACAAAAAACAAAGCAATACCATGTAATACAAGAACAAAGTTAATATTTGAAGAGGGAATCCATTTAATTATTTCCACAACTTGAAATTTGGCCGTGGAATTGTCAAAATCTAGCAAACAAAAGGTGAGTAAATCAAGGCAAGAAGCAAAGTAGAAATCCCTAGAGTTCGTATAGTTTCAATTTTTAAATCAGGAATAGCAAGAAGCACAAGACTACCTAAGAGAGGCCACGGACACAATGTACTTAAACTTAAACTCAAATATGAAGGCTCGAGATGTAACATGAATTTGTACTCTTGTTCCTTAGAAGTACTTCGCGCCTTCTCCGTGCGTTTGCCAGCTCGCAGGTTGTTTACTCACGGTTGCCCCGTCTTGCCCGCGCGGCCTTTTGCCGCAATAGCTTGCGAGGACATTTTACCGTAGCTCCCAAAAGCGGCAAAGTGGGCCTTGGGCCACCAGCATGAGCAAGGTCGCGAGTTTACACGCAAAGGTCGCCCTCCTACAAGCAACCTTTAGCGCTTGACGACGCTCTGTAGTTGAAAACCTAAAGCCTAAACCCTAAACCCTAATTCACATCTTGATATTTGCTAATGTCAAAATGCAAATTAGTTTCCATACATCAACCATAAAAATTAAGATAAGGGCCAACAAACGGGAGCGCAACATTAGGAGCCTTACGCGGCAAAGTGAGGCGCCTCACAGCATAGGCAAGCCCCGTCTTTACAAGAGCCGTTTAGCTTAGGACACCGTTAGCGGTGTCTGTACATTGCCGCTCATAAATCCACACCTCGCTCGGTCGCTTAAAAAAGCCACTTCTTTATAAGTGAATTCTGAAAAAACCACTTTGTGACAACTCAAAAAACCACTTATTTTGAAGTGACTTCTTCCGGTCAACCATTCTTTTTCGGTCGCGTGTTAGCGCCATGGGCGCTCGTAAACGCCCAGTGCCGAAGCATATCTTTTTCGTGCCACCGCTTTCTCGGCAGGATGCTTTCCAGGCTAGGTCGCTTTACTTGTCCGCCCTGAAAGTGAATTCAGGCTGACTGAAAGTGCGCCTAAATGGCATTTTCGCGGTTAGTGCTAGCTTGCGTAAGTCGCCACCGGCTTGTCTGGGTATACGCTAGGCAGCGAGTTCACGAGTTGTTTACGAGCCGCAAAGCAAACAACAGCTCCTGGTCCATAAACTCACTAGATATATGCTTGCATCACCCCGCATCACGGCATAGGGGCAGCCAATGGTGGCGACGTTAGGCGGCTTGTCCGGCATACGGCGTGAATTGGCGCTTGCGCGCCAACTCATTGTTTAAACTAGACAAACATAAGCTAAAGGCTATGGCACGCACAACATATCCAGCGTAAATACAAGGAGGGTGTATTGCTAGTACAGGATGTTTTAGGATGAGATTTAATTATACAAGACCAAAGACCGCCCGGGTTACCGATGTTCTAAGAAAGGGATTAGACGTATACACTAAAAGAGTACTAAAAAACAAAACAAGGAGACTAGCCGTAAAGGCTGCAATTGTGGTGATTCATCGTTGTTGTTCAAAAAGATGGATGCCTTTTGTGAATAAAACAATCCAATTTCATTTTAAGTTCCACCCTATGGCTGGTGGCTGGGTTAGCAGGCCCGATGTAGTCGTCTTTGATTCAGCTTGCCAATAACCGCCTAACGGCAGCGTCAGGCCAGCCTCGCAAGCGACCAGATTAGCTTGCTTCTCGTAGTCGCCGGACTAACCAGCCTTTTGGTCGGCCTCCCAACTACCGCTCACTACAACAGCTCCCCAGCTATTGTAGTGAGCGGTAGACCAGCCGGCTTACACCGCAGGCAGCCTTCAGTTGCAAGCAACGTCTCCCACGCGGCCTTTGGCCACCCATAGCTACCGCTAAAGGGTCCTGGTCAGCTTGGACGCTTTAGCAGGGCTTGCAAGCCGGCTTGCCCGGTAAGGAGTATTCAAGCGAGCGGAAGTGAAAAACATGAAAATATAAGTGCAACTCGTTCTGTTTGGACGGGTCATTTTTTTTGTCCTAGTTTAATAAAATCAAGACATTTTGAAGGCACGCCAGCAAGAGCGGGCCGACGTGTAGACAACACTTGTGGCAAAACTAGAGACTACGTCTTTCAAAACCTTTAGTCACGTAGATCTTGCATATTGCCTCAATTTGTAGGACAAAGTATGCAAATTGATAATGGAACAAAATGGATTGGTTAAATGATAACTAGGGAAAAGGTCGGTCATATTGTTTGTGAATTTGCCACCACGTGTACACGAGGGGGCCAAAGGCCGGCGGAAGTGCGCTCAAATTCAAAGGTGCGGCAACTTTAGGCTGCCGGCTTGTCCGACAGAGTTAAAATTGACGAGTCATGAAATCAAAATCGAAAGCACAACACCAGGCTATGGCGCAAAAAGTGAATCCTATCACAGTTAGATTGACATTCAACGGGTTTTCAGATTCCATTTGGTTCAATGATTTTTTTTATTACACTTCGATATCAAGATTTGACCGCGTGCGTTTTTACCGGGCTCATGAACTAATAATTGCTACATTTAATGCATTGTGGACCATTCAATGGACCCTTTTTTTAATGCATTATGGACAGTTCAATGGATCATTCAATTAATGCATAGTTGATTCTAAAGAGAACGATCCATTGATGCACAGTGAATAAGCGGAGCACATGAACTGAACCATACTCGAATGCACATGTATCTTGCTATACACGTTGCAGCTAACCCCCATTTTTTGGACAGATGTACAATCAACACTAGCATACATCACCGCTTGGTTGTCAACCACCAAGCTACCAGCTAGAAATGCTCTATCTTATAAAGATTGTCGTGGACAATGGCCATACATCGGCCACCTAAAAGGATTTGGATAATCAGTCCATACATGGATCCGTCTTGGTGACCGCACCAAGCCTGAACAACACTCTAAGAGCTGATTTTGATACCTTTCAAAGACAACTGTGATATCTACTAGCTCTAGGATAAAGAAACACGTGATGTGGGTCAAGGTTACTCACCGATCTTTGATGAAAGCTTTGTCAACTGGGCCAAGGATCCAAATCCCCCAACTATCATAGTACTCATCTCTCTAGACCCTTTTTGGAACCCACTATGTAGATTCCATATCAATCATAAGATGAACATGATGGCGTTCTACCACCCATCACACCCGTACGAGCAGTTCCATCACCCTCCTCCTTGCCAATAGAGTCAAACGTCCCTATCAACTCGAATGGTTCCATAAAGTCTTTGGCTCTTCTATGTTCAGCTCTTGTCGGCAAGGCACTTTCCTATTCTTATATAGTTTCCTCAAAATCATGGACAATCTGGGACCATATCGCCCCGATAAGTGGGCATTCCTCATACAATAAAATGACAGTGTCAGCTACAAGGAGCCATGCATCGTCCTGAAGCTCATAAACGGGAACAGGCTGCTAAACAGGAGTTTTAGTTACTGAATGAATGAAACACCTACATGATGGTGTCTTGTCCAACCAATGAGCCAAATGTAACCTCTAAATGAGTATTTTGTCTCTTACTGTATAGCGCTAGAGCGCCAGACTTGTACAAAGCAAGACTGGTCACACTGCTAATTTGATATGCCCCTTGGGTATACTATATACTTAGGCAAGCACATGATAGACTGAGCTTGCGCTTGGAGCAAGTCCCCTAAGTCTGATCTAGAAAGACAAGGCATGCACTTTTCCTTTCGAGCAAGTCCTCTTGGTCTAAACTAGATAGTAGTTATAGCACACACTACTTCAAACAAGTCCTTGGGGCCTACATGTTCAAGAGTTAGTCTTTGTAGTGAGAGATCACAGGGTTAGATCCCACCCTGGTGACTAACTCTCTTTGTAACAGAAAAGGGGACAAAAGGTTATGAGAGACATCTCAAAGTATTCTAAGGTCCTTCCTGGTGGTCGGCGCCACTTGGTGGTCACACATAGTGCAATGTAGGAGGGGTGGATAATGCAATCCAAATCCCCCCCAAAGTGGCTCATCGAAGTAGCCACTGTGCGCATAGCCCAGAGGCCTTCTCTTAGACTATAAGTACCTTTCAGTTTCTTGTGACTCATTACACTTCTTACCTTCGAGACTCATTACAGAGTTGACTACCAAAGGTATAAACTAAGAAGAATTAATTGGTCTTAGACTTGGAACTTCGCTCCCCACGCAAAAGTGACCACGTGCTAGGGACACAGTACAAGGAAGGGATTCCTATGAGCTGCTGAGCATGGAACTCTGACTCTATGGGTGGTATCTCGTCCTAGTTTCAATACTACAAGCTGAAGGCAAATGCCATTGTGTTGGTCTTTTTTTACATCTGTTGTCTCAAGCTGGTTGACAAGAACCTGCCTACTGGTGATCTGATATGCCCCTTTTTCATTGCTGATAATTAGAGAGGCACAAGACACACTAGGCATGCAAAAACTCTATTGGAGTACATCCCCTACGTCTGGTCCTGATAGACAAGGCATACACTACTCCTTCGGAGCAAGTTCCTTCTTCTAAACTAGATAGTATATCCAGCCAACATCTAATATGACAAATCATTGTCTTTCAAATGTTCAAGAGTCAGTCTCTGGAGAAGGAAATCAGTAGATCAAATCATTGTCCAATGACTTGTTTCCTTTGTGACCAAAAGGGGGAAATAAAAATTTGAAGATGCATCTCACAATATTCCAAGGTCCTTCTTGGTGGTTGGCACCACTTGGCGGTTATAGACATTGCCATGTAAGCAGGGGGATGATGCAATCTAGATTGCCCCCAATGTGGCTCGTCCAAGCAGCCACTATACGCCTAAGCTATAAGTTTGCTATAGGAATAAAAATATCTATCAGTTTCTTGTCATTCATTACATTTCTTACCTTTGAGACTCCTCACAAAGATGTCCACCAAAGTCACACTCTAAAATGTTATTGGTTGGAATAAGCCCTAGGAGGTAGCTCCTCGCATAAAAGTGACTAGGTACTTAGGACACAGTATACGGAAGTCATTCCCATGAACTAGTGAATGTTGAACGGTTAGTGTGAGGATAATGTCTGATGGAGGAAATGGAGCTGGCAACAAGTGCTATTCAGTGTGGTTATTCATCTACACTAACTAGTTATAAGGTACACTTCAGTGTGCTGTTTTGTCCTCCTCGTTTTGCAATGTATGTTAGCTCCATCGGATCCATGAGCTCCATTTCCTTCATGTACTCCATCTACTCTATCTGCTCCATCAGCTCAAACGGCAGGTGTCGGGACCCAGCAAAGAAGGGTAAAGGAAAAGCTCTGCCCTTGGAGGTACTATCATGCAGCCCTAACCGGTATAAGCTCTACTTTTGAAGATATGAGCCTTGGTTTACTAGGATGCACTATTCTTTGCTTGCAGGCAAACAAGAGGTAAGGCATAAGTAACCGATGTGCACCTCGATACCAGTTGAAGAAAACAACATACATCTGCCTATATTGGCCAAAATGAAGCAGACAAGTAAGGTAGCAAAGAAACATAATGATGACATTCATGACGCTATGTCTTAAGCGGGTCTGTGTAGTCTGTAAAAGTTTGCTTGCATATGTTTTGTTTGAAAAATGGCCATCTTAATATTTGCAGGTCCACTAGAGTAGGTTACAAGAAACTACCATTTAATTGCTTGGATTGTTCATCCAACTTCATCATTGGTAAAATCCGGTGATAAACTGTCTACACTCTAAGCTTCGCTCTAGTCTAACGGTCAGGTTGAAAGATGCATTTTTAGAATTTCCAGGGTCATCGGCCGCTGGTGCCTAGATGACAATGGGCGATAGCTCCATGCCTTAGCTTGGGAAAAGAAAAGGGCAAGAGGTCTGCAATCAAGACCTCATGGGACGAATAACCAAAAAGGTCCCAAATTCTTGGATTGCCTTGTCAGAATGAAATGGCACAGAAAAGGTACCTCTCGTTACTTGTTTTGTAAGGCCATGTCCTTGGCATCACACATGGATCAAAGGCTTATAAAGAGCTTCTACAAATAAACCAATGAATGGCTTGTGTAAATCAGTGATTTATCCTTCAAAAATCGATTTCAACGGGGATGAGTGAGGGAGAGTCAATTTCGGATTCCCTACAATAGTATCAAGGACTACTATTGCACGTGACCCAAATGGACCGAGAAATTGAGACCAACATGTAGACTATGGTCCTCCTCACGGCGCTGCCTTGAAACTAGGATCCTTTGATCACAGTTTTTGGTGGTTGGAAGGAAGAGGATTTGACGTATGAAGCAGTGTTCCAGTATGTGCGCAACAAGGTATTGACCTGATATGCCCTTTGTCCGTATCTGACATTTGGACACGCACAGGACGGACTAAGCATGCACTAGTTCATTGGAGTATGACCCCTATGTCTGGTCGAGATAGACAAGGCATGCAGTGCTCCTTAGAAGCAAGTCCCCTTGGTCTTATTTTGATAGTATAGCCAGCAAACACTATCTAGGACAACTGTTTGTGGCTACGACATTCGATACGTGGTCTTTGGAGCGAGAGGTCAACAGGTCAAATTGCAGGCAAATGACTAAGACTCTTTGTGATCAAAAGGGGGAGATTAAGGTTTTAAGAGATATCTTAAAGTATTTGAAGCTCCTTCTTGGTGGCTGGCGCAACTTAGTAGTCACAGAGTGCACCATGTAGGCAAGGGGGATGATGCAATCAAGATTGCCCCAAAATGGCTCATCACAGAGCCTGTATGTGCCTAAGCTAGAGGTTGGCTCTAGGACTATAAGTACCTGTGATTTTCCTGTGATTCGTTGGTTGGTCTAAGCCCCAGGAGTTAGCTGCTTGTGCAAAAGTGACCAAGTACTAAGGACACAGTGCAAGGAAGTGACTCGTATGAACTACTTAGTGCGAAACCCTGGATGCGAGGATGATATGTCCCCCTAGTTACAATACTAGAAGCGGATGGCAAGTGCCATTGTCTTGGCCTTGTTTTCTAGTCCGTTGTCTCAGGCTTGTTGACAAGACATAGGGTCAAGATGTGATGGGACATATATCTAAAAAGGTCCTATATTCTTGGCTTGCCTTGTCAGAATGCAACAAAAAGGAAAAGAGATACCTCTCCTTACTTTTCAGGTGAGGTGAGATCCTCATGTGCTAGCCATGAACACATGTCAGCTGTCCATGGGATTGTACGTTATGTGAACACAATGAGTGTGCCTTTAGAGCATTTTCTAGCTTTCTTGGTCGTGTGTGAGTGATCAGCCTGAATCGTGTCCTCATTTGCTCTTTTGTGTGAGATTATGGGCTCTAGTGTGTAAGCACTAGCCTCCAAGTCTAAATGATACAGCTTGTGAGAGGTCTGATGTGCCTAAGCTCTAGCTCAATATGTACTCATTTGTTTTGAGTGATTCAATAACCATTCTTCAGGCAACCTGATGCCCTTTGGGACCTATATGCTTGTTGCACCTAGGTCACCTCTTTCCTTCACATACTGGTATTAGAAGGAGATTGCCATAGTTCTAGCCAACACAGGCCATCACTTTGAGAGTGAAAGGATAGGATCAAACCTTGACCAAATGTAAGGATCTACTAGTTGATCTCATGGTTTGGAGGACAAGCTTTTCAACGAGCCGAAAACCGCAAAGATTCAATAGTTAGATTTAGAGTTATGCTGAAAGCATGGTTGGTTGGGGCTACCCTCTCCTCTCTAAGTATGGTAATCACCTTGTAATGACCAGAATTCTGTTGTTTCTTGCTTAAATTTGAAAAGCATCATATACAAATCAAATATCATTATAACGCTTCTGATTGGTCCAAAAATGTTTGCATTCCATGGGTACGTCTAGGAGAAACTCAAGGTACAAACCATCTGGTTTGAGGTGTAGTAGGGGAAGCGGTACATCCTATATTCAAATGGTACATATTTCCAAACCCCCCGTTGATGAATCTCTTTTATGGATCCATGAAAACATCTTTCAACTGAATTGTAGGGTTATGGACATTGCGTTTCCATTTGTTCAGTCTGCTAGCCTTTACCCTCTATTTTTTGTCAAATAGATTTATGGAAGGACCAACAAACGCAATGGTAGAACCACCACTTAAGGGCAATGTTGAGAATCGCAAAAGCTCATAATGGCACGAGCAGGCGTTGTGGGGGTAGCCAAGCCCTTGGAGAGACAGGAAGGACGTGCCAACTTTTCCTCTTTAAAGATCCCTACCCGCTTGTTCTTAGAGAGGAGGGGCTTGTTGGAGGTGGTGAGGGTCCACAAGCGAACTCTAGATCCGCAAGCAACGGGCATCACCATAGTGAATGTAATGGCGGATAAGATGTCCCAAAAAGGTATAACGGATGCAAGTTGATCTCAAATTGTAACAGAGGAAAATGAGGAGTGGAGAAAGGAGGGCAAGCATGTCAATCCGCCTGAGGCAACAGACTAGAAAACAAGGCCGACACAATGGCACGTGTCATCTGCTCCTAGTACTGCAACTATGAGGAGATACCACCATCACAATCATGGTTCTATAGTGAGAAATTCATAGGAATCATTTCCTTGCCATGTGTCCTTATAACCTAGTTGTTTTTGCGCAAGGACCTAACTCTTGTGGTTGAGACCAACCAATGCTTCTCTAGTGTCTACCGCTTGTGGACAACTCTGTGAGGAGTCTCAAAGGTAAGAAATGTAATGAATCACATGCAACTCACATGTACTTATAGTCGTATATCTAGCCTACGCACGCAATGGCTCCTTGGATCAGCCACTTTCAAGGCAATATGGATTGCATCATCCTCCAGGCCTACATGGCACTCACTGTGACCGCCAAGTGGCATTGGCCACCAAGAAGGACTTTGCAATGTTCTAAGATGTCCCTTATAACTGTCTTATCTCCCTTTTGGTCACAAAGAAGATTATTCACTCGGTTGGGATTTGACCCAATAACCTCTCACTCTAGAGACTAACTCTTGGACGTCTAAGGCACAAGGCGTTGTCCTATGTAGTGATTGCTGGCTATACCATCCAGTTTAGACCAAGGAGTTTGCTCCAAACAAGCAGTGCATGCCTTGTCTATCTGGACCAGACTTAGAGGACCTAATCCAACAGAGTAGTGCATGCCTATTCCGTCCTATGCTTGTCCAAATATCAGCTATGGACAAGGGTCATATCAGGTTAACAAACTCTCCCTTGCACCTCTGTCCATATGCTGTGAGATATCTCCCCTCTCCAGCTGTCTTGGCCTTAGTCTTTGTCGGCTGCATTCACCATACCCATGCTCGAGGTACTTGTACAATGCAATTCGCTCTCAAGCGCCTTGGTCATGAAATCTACATGCACCTTGTTCTTCTCCACGTATTCCAGGCCCATAGTGTTTATGTGCTTGGATTACTGGGATAAGACGTCATTTTGTACCATTTTCATGGCACTCTTGTTGTCAATGCGGACCTCCATTGCTTCTATATGTGACACATTCATCTCAACAAGAAAACTACATAGCCATTGTGTCTCCTTGCATGCTTCTCACAGAGCGATGTACTCTTCCTCAGCAATAGAGAGGAAGACACATTCTCGCTTTCTACTTGCCCAAGAGACCACACCACCGTTGAAGAGGCACACAAAGCCCGCGATGGACTTTCTGTCATTCATTCTTCCTTGCCAATCACGGTCTCAAGAGCACACTAGCCATAGCGGTTCAGACCCCTTTGGCCTTTAAACTGGAGTCCGATGTGTCTTGTGTTCTGTAGATAGCGCATGATGTACTTAACTGCTTGCTAGTGCACGGGCGTTGGATTGGCCACAAACCTTCTCACTTGTCCCACACCATATAAAATGTCAAGACGAGTTCCTACCATGGCATACATGAGGTTACAAACAGTAGACTGATAGAGAATGTTCTCCATCTCACCCCGTTCCACTTGTGTGCAAGGGCTCATGTAGGAGGAGAGCTTGATGTTTTTTGTCATGGGTTTGCTGATGGGCTTGTAGTCATCCATGTTGTAACGCATAAGGACCTCCACGATGTACTTGGTCTTGTTGAGCAGGATGGTGCGTGCTGCTCAGCTGCGGTGGACGGCTATCCCAAGGTAGAACTCGAGAGGACCCATGTCCTTTATCTTCAACTTGTTGGTGATATCTGACTTCAACTTGTTCAAAAGCTCAACAGACGACAAGCAGATGATCGGGTTATCTGTATACACTGCAACCATCATCAAGCATTGCCCATCCTCTCGCACGTAGACACTAGGGACATTTTATTAGTAAGTGAAGGTGAGGCTAGCTATGATGTTGTCCATCTCCTTGTACTATATCCTTGGGCCTTGTTGGAGCCCGTAAAGTTCTTTGACCAGTTTGCAATCCTTGCCCTCTGGTGTTCTGACTCTCTGAGACACTTCCATCTACACTTCTTTGTCAAGCTTCCTCTAGAGGAAAGCTATTTTAATGTCCACCTGGTGGACCTTTGGATCTTTTGCTACACCGATGTCCAACATGGATATCATCGAGGGAAAGGTGATGGTAGGCGTAAAGGTCTCTTTGTGCTTTGGGCCGACACACTAATAAAACCCCTTTGCCACAACTCTTGCCTTGTACTTGTCAAAATCACCATCTTGCTTGAGCATTTTCCGGAGTACTCACTTTGACCCTACCACGTGGGTGCTTGGGGTCCTATCAACCAAAACTCATGGTTTGTTCGATTCAATCAATGCAAGTTCACTATCCACTGCCTCCTTCCACTTGGCCGCATCTGGCATGTTCACAACCTCCGCTATGGTCACACGCTATCCCTCAGCCAAGCATGATGAGTTGATTCCAATCCATTATGTACTCTTGGAATCTTACTTAGGCAAAGGTTTCTTCTGGAGCGTACTATGCCAGAGTGTTGCTGGTGGTACTTCAAGGCTTTGTTCCTTATGGTGCTCCTGCGCTACCAATGATCCATTGTTTGAGGAGGGGCCACCGGCCTTAGAGTTTGACTGAGAGGCCTTGGAGGAGATAGACTTAGTGTAAGAGTCCATCACTGTGTCAGCCTACACTACCAAGTTCCTTGCCGTACCATAGTTTGCCTTCCTTGGTACCATCTGCTAGTTCTCAGGTGCCTAATCGCGTGGCCTTAGCAACACAGCCCACTCTCTTCAGTTGGGAGCATGGACACGATCTAAGGACTCTCCCTTGTTGACCATTCTTTCATCAAACTTGACGTCTTGGCTCTTGCCATGCTTTCCTGCCGCTTGGTCTGATAGCTTGTACGCCTTCTGCGCATTGTGGTATCCAGCCATCACTCACTTGCAAGCACGGACATCAAGCTTGCCACTTCCATTTCCTGCTTGGACCTTTGCCCAGGCAGTACAGCCAAAGAACGTCTATTCTGAGTCGTTTGAGGTCTTTCCTGACCAAGCCTCCTAAGGCATCCTTAGCTCCTTCTCTTCTTTCCTGTTACCTTGCCTTGAAATTACGACTGCCAGAGTGAGATTCACAAGGCAGCAAGGAGCTCTTCTGGATTGAGCCTGTAAGTTAGGTAGGAGTTTTGTATCATAAAGCATGCTTCATGTCATGCCAAGAATAGACTGGTGTATCTTGTCGGCCATGCCATTGCTCCGTGGGTAGTAAGACATAGTTGTCTGGTGGTTGATTCCGTGCAAGTTCAACCATCCTTTTTCACGTCTTGTACTCACCATCATTGTCTATGCGTAGTGCCTTGACTTGCTTACGTGTTTGCCGCTCTAGCATGGTGGAAAACTCTTGCAGCTTCTCCTTGACCTCTCCCTTCGTATTGAGGAGGTAGATCCACATATTGTGACTCTGGTCATCGATGAAGGTTTGAAAATACTTGCTGCTACCGTTTGAAGGAGTGTGGAATGGTTCGCACACATCAAAGTGAATCAGGGCCAAGATTACTGCCACAAATTGCCACGTATACTCAAAATGCTTTCCCTTTGCCTTACCTTGGAGACATCGCGCACACAACATCTTGCACTTTCCCTCATCCTTGGCCTTTCATCCCTGCATTCCATGAACCACTTCGTGCTAATGCATAGCTTGTAGTGTGTTGTGAGCCACATGGCCAAGCCGCTTGGGCCACAGCTCAACGTCTATATATTTGGTGGAGTTGGCCGAAATGGTGACCGCCTATGGTGCAACATCAAGCTTGGGAGGCTTGGACTCTTCAACCGCCACGTATCCCTCATTTGTACTATCAAGGGACTTGGTCTCCAGCACGTACAGCCCATCAACTCTTTGGACCTGAGGGACAAGACTCTTCTTGGCATAGGGGATCTTTATGTCATTGTTCTTGAAAATCACGGCATCCTCCTGTGTGAATACGACCGTCTTGTCGTGGTCCGTGTTTCTGGAAACCGACAAGAGGTTTGCCACAAAAGATGGTATGAAGATGATGTTCTCCACCTTCAAGTTTTTCTCAGAAGCGTTCACGTTGATGTTGATCTATTTGACTCTTTCACCATGCGTATGGACAAGGTTGACGTTTGCACACCTCAAGCGGTGTTCATAGTTAACAATGGAGTGAAACCCATCTTCCTCCCTGAAAGGGTGGTGGTTTGTGCTAGAGTCAAGCCCATAGGCTCCAGACTTGAGTAGTGCCACTCCCTTGGTTTCCAGAATGCTCTCCGCCATCATGTTTGCAAATTCCTTCTTTTCCTTTTCTTTGCCCTCATTTTTAGCACCATGATCTCCATCTTCCTTCTTAGGAGCCCTACACTTTTGTACACAGTGCATAGGCTTGCAACAGTTATGGAACTTCCCAGCATGTTTTGAATCTTGTCCACCACCACCATTTTATCTTCCTCCACCACCACTGCTTCTGCTACCGCTCTGATTATAAGAGGAGTTGTTGCCACATCCACCTTGCTGTACAGCATAGGCTGAGATATAAACCTCACTACCAATGTGATGCATTGCCTTATTGTGGATGTACACAAACAATACTACATGAGTCAAATCCTCCTCCTTCTAGTTGCCAAATACGGCTATCAGAGGATGCAACTTTTAGCAGTCGCCAGGAGGAGGATCACGGCTTGCACGTTGGTCTTGATTTCTGAGTTCATTTGGGTCACTTGTTGTAAAAGTCCTTGAAACTGCAATACAAAGTCAGGAATCGACTCTTCCTTGCTCATCCTCATCGAAATCAGTCTTCGAAGGATGAAGAGGCAACTTGCAAGAGCCGTTGATTGGTATACATGTGCAATGTTCTCATAAGCCTTTGGTGCATGTGTGATATCCTGGAGGTAGACATGTTATGACTCATGCATTGATCTCACAATAACAAAAAACACCATTTCATTTTTGACACTTTGCGCTTCATATTTAGTATCTGTTTTTGGAGGGTCAACCTCTTCTCCAAGGAACATCTTCAAGTAGCCACACACCCTCATGACAATCTCAAGAGGGAGCGTCGTGGGTGTCGAAGGTAAAACTTGAGACGACCCATATCCTTCATCTTGAACCTGTTGCTAAGATCTATCTTTTGCTTGTTTAATAGCTTGACACACAACAAGCAGATGATCAGGTCATCCACGTACAGTGCAACTTGTATCAATCCTTTCTCATCCTCTCGCAAATAGATACTAGGGTAATTCTGGTAGTACGGGAAGGTGAGCCGAGCCATAAAGCCGTCCATCTACTTATACTACATCCTTCGGGCCTATTTCAGCCTATACATTACTTTCATGAGTTTGCAAACATTGCCCTCTAGAGCTTTTAATCCATACAGTATTTCTATTAGCATTTTTTGTCAAGGGTCTCATAGAAGAAAGTTGTCTTAATATCCATCTTGTGGACTTGTAGATGTTTTGCTCGAGTGATGTCCAGCATAGATCTCATTGAGGCAACAATGATAGAGGCACAAAGGTCTCCTCTTAATCTGACCTTGCATGTTGGGGAAACCCCTTTGCCATAACTCTTGCCTCATACTTGTCAATAATACCATCCTGCTTGGGCATTTTGTAAAGTACCCACTTTCACCCCACCATGTCGGCGATTGGGGGCTCATCCACCAGAACCCATGTTCTGTTCTCTTCAATGGATGCGAGTTTCCCATCCAATGCCTCCTTCCTCTTGGCTGTTTCTGGCATATCCATAGCCTCCGCTATGTTCAAAGGCTCTCCCTTAAAAAGGCATGACTAAATGAGTCCGGTCCATTCGGCACTCTCAATATTGTACTTAAGCAGGGACGTTTTCTGACGCTGACTATGCTAATGTGTTACTAGTAGCGCTTCAAGGCTCAGCTACTTCACTTGCTCTTGTACTGCCAGTGATCTGCTGTTTAAGGAAGAGCCACTGGCTTCAGAGTCAAACATACAGCCCTTAGACGACTCAGACATAGTGTCACAGTTCGTCGTTGTGTCAACCTGCACAACCACTCCCCCTGGCGCACCATCATTCCGCTTCACCAATACCATGTGCCGCTTTTCATATGCCTGATCACCTAACTCAAGCAACACAGCCCACTCTCCTTATTTGAGAGTATGAACATGATCCAAAAACATTTTATTGCCAAACGTCCTTTCATGAAACTAGACATCTTAGCTCCTAATGAGCATTCAAACCATTTGCTCCCACAGCCTATATGCGTCCTGTGAAGTGTCATATCCGATAACTACACACATGCTATTGCGTACATCCAGCTTGCCACCTCCTTTGCCTATGAGGACATTTACCCAGGACGTACAGCCAAAGATCTTAAAGTGTAACGCATATAGCTTTTTCTCTTTCCAAGCCTCCTGTGGCTTCCTCAATTGCTTTTCTTGCTGATTCTTGGCACGCCATCCACGTGCAGCTGCCGGAAAGGGATTCAAAAGGTAGTAAGCAATTCTTCTACCTTGATCCCAAAAGCCAGGTGGGCGTTTAGTATCAAAGAGTATGCTTCATGTCATGCCAAGGATAGTTTGGTTCATCCGCTCAACAGCCTCATTGCTCTAGGGGGTGTAAGGCATGGTTGTCTGGTGGTTGATGCCGTGCTGACTCAACCTGTTTTTACACGCCTTGTTTTCACCACCATTGTGCATGCATAGTGCCTTGATCTTCTTTCTTGTTTATCGCTCTACCATGGCGACAAACTCTTACAACTTCTCCTTGACTTTTCCTTTTTCCATGAGGAAACAGAGCTACATC
This sequence comes from Penium margaritaceum, assembly GCA_023375785.1. Classification (NCBI taxonomy): domain Eukaryota; kingdom Viridiplantae; phylum Streptophyta; class Zygnematophyceae; order Desmidiales; family Peniaceae; genus Penium; species Penium margaritaceum. The sequence goes on along the minus strand of SZWC01000633.1, from coordinate 260,562 downwards.
TTGCAACTATAATCCTAAAAAAAAGGGTCACGAAGTACGTGCTACCACTGTTTGAAGGAGTGCGGAATGGTTTGAACACATCAAAGTTAATCACAACCAAGATTGTTGCTGCATGTTGCCCATTACGCTCAAAGGGCTTACTTTTTGCCTTCTCTCTGGAGGCATGACTCAGATAGCTTGTTACACTTTCCGTCATCTTTGGCCTTACATCCCTCCATCTCATGAACCACTTCGTGCAGCTGCATAGCTTGCGCTATGCTGTTAGCTAGATGGCCAAAGTGCTTCTGCTACAGCTCTACATCTGTGTCATTGGTAGAATTAGCCGCCATAGTAACGGCCTGTACTCTAACATCAAGCTTTGGAGACTTGGGCTCTTCAAGTGTTGCATATCCCTCATTTGTGCTTTCAAGGGGCGTGAACCATAGCACTAAGAGTCCATCAACGCTTGACATTTTTACGACAAGACCTTCCTTCAGATAGGAGATTTTGATGTACTTGTTTTTGACAATCAAGGCCTTGTCCTCCCTAAAGAGAACTGTCATGTCTTGGTCCTTGATTTAAGACACCGACAACAGGTTCGTCGTAAAAGAAGGCACGAAGATGATGTTCTCCAGTTTCATGTCCTTTTGAGCACCATTCACAGTTATGTTGATCAACATATTTCCCTCGTGTTATGCATGGACAAGGCTGCTATTGGCACACTTGAAGCAACGTTGAGTATCCTTGTTGGAGATGAACCCATTATTTCCCTTGAAGAGTGGTGATTCTTGTAAGAGTCGAGGCCGTCAGCTGTTCCTCTTGAATAGTGCCACTCCCTTGGTTGTCGCCACATTCTCATACGTCATGTCAATCAACTCCTTATCCTTTCTTTTATCCTTGTTCTTACCACCATGATCTCTATCTTCCTTCTTAAGAGTGTAGTTCTCATGTACCCAATGCCCGGGCTTGCTATACTTATGGAACTTCTCAGGATGCTTTCATCGCTTTCTACCGTAAGAATTGCCTCTTCCTCCACTACCTGTACTTCCATTACCACTCTCACCAGAGGAGGAGTTACTGCCATGGCCACCATATAATGCAGCATAGGCTGAAATGTTAGAATAACTGCCGAAGAATGGCCTCATTGCCCGCGTACTCAGACACAACCTCATAAGTCAAATCCTCCTCCATCCATCCACCAAACACGGTGATCAGAGGACTCCATCTTTCAGGTAACGCCATGATGAGGATAATGGCTTGCATGTTGGTATCCACTTTTTAGCTCATTCGGATCACTTGTTGTAGCTCTCCTTCAACTTGCATTAGGAAGTCTGACATCCAATCTTCTTTGCTCACCCTCGTTGGAATAAGTTTTTGAAGGATGAAGAGGCGACTTGCAAGGCCATTGATAGGTGTATACCTACAATCCTATCATAAGCTTTTGATGAATGTGCAATATCTTCAAGATGGACGTGGTATGATTCATGCACTGATGTCACAAGAATCGCAAGTGCCATGTCGTTTTGGATGCTCCATGCTCCATGTGCAACATCTATTTTTGGAGGTTCAATCTCTTCTCTAACAAAAACCTTCATGTAGCCACGCATCCATATGAAAATTTCAAATTGCCATCTCTACTAAGGAAAACGTACCCCTCTGAACTTGGACATCCCATCCTTGACGTACTCAAGACTAGGCATCATAGGTGTCATCATATTGCTTCTTTACTCTTGTGCTTCTCAGCTTTGTTGGGGCTAAGAGAGGCTCACAAAGGTTGTTGTTTGCTACCAGTTGAGAAGGTGCAGACCCGTTGCTTATCCTTTGCCCATTGATCACCCACAAACAGAGAAGAACACACTCTAGCAAATATAGGGTCATACTTTTAAGGGCAGAGCTTATCCTGGTTAGGACCCAATGGTCGTACATCCAAGGGCATAGCTTGTCCTTGCCCCTTGTTGTTGACAACAATTGCCCCTCCGCATGCCCAAGTGCGACGTCGGGAGGCGACGACGAGCCCCCAAAAAGTGGAAACTCTGCTCTGGCGGATCTGGCAACTCAAAGATTGCTTGGATCCTAAAATGTAGGATTGCCCCTGAAATTTGATGAGTTGCTGAATCCGGTTGAAGGTGTTTCGCCGGAACCGGACAAGTATCGAGGGAGATATGGCCTTCCAAAGTTTGGGTGTGTGCAGCGGCTCTAGGAGCCGGCAGCGACTCGAAATCCGGTCGATAATTGACCGGATCGAGTAACAACACTACCATCTGGAGAAATTCCTCCAATAAGCCTACCAAGGCGTCCAATGGATGATCCACCTGATCCAGCGGATCATCCACCGGATCCAGTAGTGCAGCTTGTTCCTGAGGGACTGGGCCAAAAATCTGGCTCAGAGTCCGAAACTCAGAAGTACGTTTTGATACTCGGGGACAGTCAAAATTCTCACTGCAGGTCCTTGGACGGGTTTCAAACATCGTCACACCTCATCACCAAACCTGACCCAAAAGTGGGTAGGGTATGTGGAAGTAGTGCATGGGACCCCCACACCATGTGCAATGGGATATGCGCCTTAGGAAAGGCGCTTCGCACGTGAACAAAGGCGCCACGGCGAGTGGCGGCATCAGGCTTCTATGGTGGGTGAGACCTGCGCTTCGACAAGCATAACTTAAGCCACTCTTGGCCGAATTGCGCGCGGTTTGGTGCGTTGCAAAGCTCATGACTAGCTCTATAAATGTTGTGATCATTTTCATGTTCAAAAGCTAACGCAAAACGACGTTTTTCCCTTCGCAAACTGACTATCTATAAATTCCTACTCATAAAGCGTGAGGCGACTAGGAAGCTCACGCTCAATCTCAGATTCGCCTAAAAGAGTACACGTGAACCACTAGAGGCGATAGAACAAACGTCAGGACCGCGTCCACGTGGATCTCATCCTCACAAAGGGTTATGGGCCCACTGGTCTGAAATCCTCCAACGTTCACATCTTCCGTAGAGCTCGTGATCGTCATCTTGGACGTTGCCGTGAACATCTGAGAACTCGTAGGAGTAACAGTTGTGCACATGGCGCAAAAGGAGATACAGCCTATTCAGATGTATGCGAGCGGCCCAGGCTTCGGGCTATGGAGGTGGCAGTTTGAACTGCACCTCTCGCAAAAGGGGTTGCTGGATGTCATGTTGGGAAAGAAGGTGCTCACAGAGGTGACTTCTACGGACGCGGAGAAGCAGGCCTTCGAAAAGAAGAACACGGAGGCGCTCATGCTCCTGGTGTCCGAGACGGCCAAGTCGTAGTGGGGCTACTTCCAAGGTTGCAAGCTAGTAGCCAAAGCTTGGAAAAAGCTCCATGCCATTCACCAAATCCAAGTTGCTTGCGAACAAAATCTTTGCCATGAAGCGGCTCCTCACGGTGAGAATCGAGGAGGGAGATGATGTCATCTCTGCCATGTAGCAGATCGAGTCCCTTGCATCACAATGCTATGACGTGGGGTGGAAGATCGACACGTAGTTGCAGGCTATGGCTCTCTTCATGGCCCTACATGACAGTTCGGGTCCACTCATCACCGTTCTTGAAGGATGGTCAGAGGACAAGCTCACCTATGGCGTGGTCGCGGAGTACATCCGCAACGAGGCACAACGACGGAGCTGCGGAGAATCCTCGTCTTCCTCATCGGCCCTCGTAAGAAAACCACGTAGTGGGGGAACCAGGGGCCAAGCAAGTGGCGGAAAGGGCGGCGGCAAGAAGGTCGCCAAGAAATGTGCGTACCGCAATTGCGGCAAGGAGGGCCATTGGGCCCGTGAGTGCCTGCAAGAGGCAAAGACCGGCGGCAAAAACAGGAAGGGCAGGTCGCTCCTCAACGGCAACAAGAACCACTTCCTCAAGAAGGCCAATAGGCGGTGCCTGGATTCCGGGGCCGAGGAGCACACACAAGTCAAGAAGGTGGGGTTCGTCACCTACGAGAAGTCTTCCAAGTCAATCGTGGTCAAGAACGACAAAGTCGAGCCGGCGGCCGGCCAAGGCGACGTTGAGGTGGAAGTCGTGATGGGCGGTAAGAAGCTGTGCACAATCCGTGATGTGCAGCACGTCCCCGGCCTGGCTGACATCCTGAGTGTTATCCGCTTGACGGACAAGGGATATGAGGTGCTCTTCCGCAGGAAAAGCGCGGTGGTGCGCATCGACGGCGACGGCAAGGTCCTGCTAGAAGCAAAGCGCAAGGGCGGTCTCTACATTGTGGAGACCAAGGTGGTCCCCGCGGCATTGGATGTAGCGGACTCGCAGGAGCGTGTCGTCAACATGGCCAAGGGAGGAAGCGCTGATTTGAAGCTGTTGCACCAATGGTTGGGGCACTTGGCGTCCGTAACCGTTACGAAGATGGCGAAGCGCAACATGGTGCGCGGCCTCGTCATCAACGGTGCAGACGCCGCAACAGATGAAGCAGCACACAAAAAGTGTGAACCTTGCATTTTGGGCAAGGCGCGGCTCAAGCCGTTCAACGAAAATGAGGCTCACGCAAAGGACCTACTGGAGGTCGTGCATAGCGATGTGTGCGGACCGTTCAAAACGCCGTCAAACAGCGGCTTGAGATACTTCGTCACCTTCATTGACGACTGTAGCAAAAAGCTCTACGTGTACTTCATGAAGCGGAAGGGCGAGGTCCTTGACCGGGTGAAGGAGTACATCGCAAGAGTGGAGAGGTAGACTGGCCGGAAGGTCACGCTACGCAGCGACGATGGCATAGAGTACTTTGGCTGCAGTGGGTGGATGAAGCAGCAGGGCATCAAGTGGGAACCCACTATGCCCTACTTGCCACAGTCCAACGGAGTGGCGAGCGGGCGATCCAAACGCTGCTCAACATGTTGCGCACCATGCTTGTGGATGTAGGGTTGCCGCGAGGGTTCTATGCGAAGGCTGTTCGTATAGCGAGCTACACCATCAACCTCACCCCAACACCGGTGCTGAAGGGTAAGGGCGGCTGGAAGACGCCGCAGGAGGTTTGGAGCGGGCGCAAGCCAAACGCAACGCACCTGAAGGTGTCCAGGTGCAAGGCGCACGCGATGGTGCTGGCGGCGCAATGATGCAACAACAAGGTGGAACCGCGGGCGAAGCCATGCCTGTTCCTTGGCTACAAAAGCGTGCAAAAGGCATATCGGCTCTGGGACCCGTACACGTAAGAGATCATCCGCAGCCGTGATGTCGCGTTCGACAAGCAGCAAAGCTTGAGCAGCACCACCAATCACATGAGCGTCGGGAACACTCCAAAACAAGGGAAAGTGGTTCTAATCCTTGACTACGAGGAGGAGCTGGCGGACACGGAGGTCGATGATACGGCGTCAGAGCGCGGCGGTGCAGCATGTGTAGCAGCCGACGCGGAGTACTCCGATGACGATGCAATTAGGCTAGAGATCCGGTAGAATGATCCGTCAAAGGAGGCACCGCGGGTGCCGAAGCGCGCACTTTCGGCGGAGTTTGCGTCGGGCGTAGGAGAAAAATCCTCTGGACGCGCCGCCCGTCCGGTTGATGGTTCACTAGAGCGAGAAGAATCCTCGGTAAGCCGTGCGGTCGATGATTCACTGGAGCGGGCTGAGTCGGAAGGATCACAACAGAGCGACGAGACGCCGCCAAGACTGCCACGCCGCAATGGGAGGCAGCGGAGAGCGGGGAAGCATTTTGACGTACGCACCGGTCGATGGATTGGTATGACGCAGTGCATGCTCGCTGCATCAACGGAACCAACGACCATGTAAGAGGCGCTTGCGTAGCTTGAGGGGGAGCAGTGGGACGCCGCCATCAAGTCGGAATTGGCGTCCATTGCTAAAAATAACACGTCGCAGCTGGTTGACAGGTCGAAAGACGCCAAGGTCATCGACTCCAAGTGGGTCTTGAAGACCAAGTTCACAAAGGAAGGAGTGGTCGACATGTATAAGGCGCAGCTCGTGGCGAAAGGGTACGCACAGCATAAGGGTGAACACTACGATGAGACGTTTGCCCCCGTCGCCAAGTTCATAAGCATCCGAGCTATCCTTGCGGTGGCAGCCGCAAAGAACATGGAGCTCCACCAAATGGACGTAAAGATGGCCTTCCTCAACGGCATCATTTACAAAGAAATCTACATGGATGTGCCGGAGTGGGTGGAGGCGCCGGAGGGCAAGGTGTGCAAGCTGCGGAAGTCCTTGTACGGGCTAAAATAGTCACCCCGATGCTGGTACCAATAGATGGACAACTTCATAGCACAACTCGGCTTCAAGCGCTGTGAGGCAGATCACAGCATGTACGTGCGGCGCAGCAAGAAGCTCCCTGAGATTGTCGCACTCTACGTGGATGATCTGATCATGTGCTCCTCAGACCTGCCAAGCCTACAGCAGCTGAAAGAGGAGCTCAGCAGCAAGTTCTAGATGTTGGACATGGGGGAGCTGGAGTTCTACCTCGGGGTGAGCATTACACGGAACCACTTGAGCTCGGGCAGGCCAAATACGTGGCCAAGGTGCTGAAGCGGTACGGCATGGAGGACTGCAAACCAGTGTGCAATCCTCTCTCGAAGACCTGTGGACTTAGTGCGGCAATGGCGCCGCAAACAAAAGAAGAGCGGGAGGACATGGCAGGGGTGCCTTACCAATCGGCGGTGGGCTGCCTCATGTACGCCATGGTGGCCACTTGACTGGACCTCGCCTATGCGGTGGGCCAAGTGAGCAGGTCGGTGGCCGATCCAGGGCCACTGCATTGGCAGGCGGTCAAGCGCATCCTCTGCTACGTGCATGCGATGCCACACGCGTGCCTGAGGATGGATGGCAAAGGGCGGGGAGACCCTTTGCGCCTAGTCTGCTACACGGATGTAGACTACACTGGGGATGTGGAGAAGCGGAAGTCCACATCTGGATACGTGTTCTTCCTCGCTGGTACAGCAGTCTCGTGGTGCAGCTGGAAGCAAGACTACGTCGCCACCTCCACAATGGAATCTGAGTACATCGCACTGGCGGAGGCGGTCAAGGAGGTAGTGTGGATGCGCAGGTTGCTGGGAGAGCTGGGCGTGCCGCAGCTGGAGCCTATAGCAGTGCAAGACGACAACAGCAGCTCCTTCTCGCTGACCAACAACCTGACGCAGCACAGGAGGACGAAACACATCGACGTGCGTTATCATTACGCATGAGACATGGTTGAGAAGGGGCAGGTGGTGCTGCAGCAGTGCAGCACGCACAACATGCTTGCGGGTTGCTTGACCAAGGCACAACCCGTAGACTGGCACGCGATGAGCATGACCGCACTTGGGATGACCAGCTATGATGGGCTGGAGGACGCAGTAGAAGATGAGTGAAAGCAAGGATGAGTAGCGGGCATGGCAGGTGTAAGGGGCAGAATGTTCAAAATACATTGCCCCTCCGCATGCCCAAGTGCGACGCCGGGAGGCGCTGACGAGCCGCCAGAAAGTGGAAACTCCGCTCTGGCGGATCTGGCGCCTCAAAGATTGCTCAGATCCTAAATTATAGGACTGCCCCTAAAAGTTGATGAGTCGCTGAATCCGGTGGAAGTTGTTCCGCTCAAATGAGACACGTATCGAGGGGGATATGGCCTTCCAAAGTTTGGGCGTGCCAGCGGCTCTGGGAGTCGGCTGCGACTTGAAATCCGGTCAATAATGGACCGGATCAAGTCACAAAATTACCATCTGCAGAAATTACTCTGATAGGCTTGCCGAGGCGTCCGGTGGATGATCCATCTGATCCGGTGGATCATCCACCGGATCCAGTAGTACAGGTTGTTACTGAGGGACTTGGCCAAAAATCTGGCTCGGCGTCAGAAAATCAGTAGTACGTTTTGTTACTCTGAGACTTGATCAAAATTCTGACTGCATGTCCATGGAAGGGTTTCCAACCTCTGCACACCTCATCACCAAACACGGCCCAAAACTTGATAGGGTGCGTGGAAATAGTACACGGGACCCCCACACCATGTGCAATGGGATATGCGCCTTAGGAAAGGCGCTTCGCACGTGAACGAATGTGCCACGGCGAGTGGCGGCATCAGGCTTTTGTGGTGGGTGAGACCTGCGCTTCGACAAGCATAAACTAAGCCACTCTTGGCCAAATCGCACGCATTTTGGTGTGTTGGAAAGCTCATGACTAGCCCTATAAATGTTGTGATCATGTCCTTGTTCAAAAGCTAACACAAAACAATAATTCTCTCCTTCGCAAACTGACTGTCTATAAATTCCTACTCATATAGCGTGAGGCGAGCAGAAAGCTCACGCTCAGTCTCAGATTCGCCCAAAACAGTAGACGTGAACCACTAGAGGCAATCAGACAGACGTCAGGACCGCGTCCACGTGGATCTCATATTGACAAAGGACTATGGGCCCACTGGTGTGAACGCCTCCAACGTTCACGTCTTCCGCAGAGCACGTGATCATCATCTTGGACGTCGCTGTGAAGTCATGAGAACGCGTTGTAGTAGAAGTTGCGCACATGGCGCAGAAAGAGACACAGCCCATTCAGAAGCATGCGAGCACCCTGGGCTTTGGGTTTTCGAGGTGGCAGTTTGAACGGCACCTCTTGCATAAGGGGTTGCTTGATGTCATGTTGGGAAAGGAGGTGCTCACAGAGGTGACTGTTACGTACGTAGAGAAGTATGCCTTTGAAAAGAAGAACACGGAGGCGCTCATGCTCCTGGTGTCCGGGACAAACGAGTTGCAGTGGGGCTACTTCTAAGGCTGCAAGATAGTAGCCAAAGCTTGGCAAAAGCTCTGTGCCATCCACCAAATCCAAGTCGCTCTTGAACAAAATCTTCACGATGAAGCGGCTCCTCACGGTAAGAATCGAGGAGGGAGATGATGTCATCTCCGCCATGTAGCAAATCAAGACGCTCGCCTCGCAATGTTATGACGTGGGATGGAAGATTGACACACAACTGCAGGCCATGGCTCTCCTCATGGCCCTACATCACAGTTGGGGTCCACTCATCATCGTTCTCGGAGGATGGTCGAAGGACAAGCTCACCTATGGTGCGGTTGAAGAGTACATCCACAACGAGGCGCAGCAACGGAGCTGCGGGGAGTCCTCGTCTTCCTCATCGGCCCTCGTCACCAAAACACGTGGTGGCAGAAGCGGGGGCCGAGGAAGTGGCGGAAAGGGCGGCGGCAAGAAGGTTGCCAAGAAATGTGCTTGCCTAAATTGCAGCAAGGAGGGCCATTGGGCCCGTGAGTGCCCGCAAGAGGCGAAGGCCGGCGGCAAAAACATCAAGGGCGGGTCGCTCCTCAACGGCAACAAGAACCACTTCCTCAAGAAGGCCTTTAGGCGGTACCTGGATTCCATGGACAAGGAGCACACCCAATTAGAGAAGGTGGGGTTTGTCACCTACGAGAAGTCCTCCAAGTCAATGGTGATTGCAAACGACAAAGTCAAGCCGGCGGCCGGCCAAGGCGACGTGGAGTTGGAAGTCGTGATGGGTGGAAAGAAGGAGCTATACACAACCCGTGATGTGCAGCACGTCCCCGGCCTAGCTGACATCTTGAGTGTTAGCCGCTTGATGGAGAAGGGATATGAGGTGCTCTTTCGCAAGAAAGGCGCACTGGTGCACATCGATGGCGACGACGAGGTCCTGCTGGAGGCAAAGCGCGAGGGCGGTCTCTACATTGTGAAGACTAAGGTGATCCCCGCGGCATTGGATGCAGCGGACTTCCAGGAGCGTGTCGTCAACATGGCCAAGGGAGGAAGCGCTGATCTGGAGCTCTGGCACCAACGGTCGGGGCATTCGACTTCCGTAACTGTTAAAGAGATGGCGAAGCACAACATGGGCCGCGGCCTCGTCATTGACGGTGCAGATGCCGTAGTAGATGGAGTAGCGTAGAAAACGTGCGAGCCTTGCATTTTGGGCAAGGCGTGGCTCAAGCCGTTCAACAAGAACGGGGCTCGCGCAAAGGACCTGCTGGAGGTCGTATACAACGATGTGTGCGGACCGTTCAAAACGCCGTCAAACAGTAGCTTGAGATACTTCGTCACCTTCATTGACGACTGCAGCAGAAAGCTCTATGTGTACTTCATGAAGCGGAACGGCAAGGTCGTGGACTGGCTGAAGGAGTACGTCCCAGCAATGGAGAGGCAGAGTGGTCGGAAGGTCAGAGTGCTACGTAGCGACGATGGTGCAGAGTACGTTGGCTGTAGCGGGTGGATGAAGTACCAGGGCATCAAGTGGGAACCCACTACGCCGTACTTGCCACAGTCTGACGGAGTGGCGGAGCGAGCAAACCAGACGCTACTTAACGTGGTGCAGACCATGCTTGTGGATGCAGGGTTGCCGCAAGTGTTGTGAGTGGGGGCTGTGCGTACAGGGAGCTACACCATCAACCTCACCCCAACAGGGATGCTGAAGGGTAAGGGCGGCTGGAAGACACCGCAGGAGGTTTGGAGCAAGCGCAAGCCAAACGTGGCGCACCTGAAGGTGTTCGGTTGCAAGGCGCACGCGATGGTGCAGGCGGCGCAACGACGCAATAGCCAACTGGAACCGCGGGCGAATCCGTACCTGTTCCTTGACTACGAAAGCGCGCAAAAGGCGTATCGGCTCTGGGACCCGTGCACGTAAAAGATCATCCACACCTGTGACGTCGAGTTTGACGAGAAGCAAAGCTTTAGCAACAGTAGCAACGACATGAGCGTCGTGAACACTCAAAAACAGAGGGAGTAGTTCCAGCTCCTTGACTACGAGGAGGAGCCGGCGGACACGGAGGTCCATGATACGGCGTTGGAGCGCATTGGTGTAGCAGGTATAGCAGCTGACGCGAGTACTCCCATGACGATGCAGCTGGGCTGGAGATCCGGCAGAATGATTCGTCAAAGGAGGCACCGCGGGTGCCGAAGCGCGCACTCCCGGCGGAGTTTGCATCGGGCGTAGGAGAAAAATCCTCTGGACGCACCGCCCGTCCGGTTGATGGTTCACTGGAGCGAGAAGAATCCTCGGGAAGCCGTGCAGTCGATGATTCACCGGAGCGGGCTGAGTCCGAAGGATCAAAGCAGAGCGACGAGACGCCGCCAAGACTGCCGCGTCGCAGCGGGAGGCAACGGAGAGCGGGGAAGCATTTCGACGCAAACACCGGTCAATGGATCAGTATGATGCGGTGCATGCTGGCTGCATCAACGAAACCAACGACCGTGCAAGAGGCGCTTGCGCAGTCCAAGGGGGAGCAGTTGGACGCTGCCATCAAGTCAGAGTTGGTGTCCATTGCTGAAAACGACACATGGCAGCTGGTTGATAGGTCAAAAGACGCCAAGGTTATTGGCTCCAAGTGGGTCTTCGAGACCATGTTCACAAAGGAAGGAGTGGTCGACATGTACAAGGCACAGCTTGTGGCAAAGGGGTACGCACCGTGTAAGGATGAACACTACGATGAGACGTTCACCCCCGTTGCCAAGTTCACAAGCATCCGGGCGATCCTTGCGGTGGCAGCCGCAAAGGACATGGAGCTCCACCAAATGGACGTAAAGATGGCCTTCCTCAACAGCATCATCTACAAAAAAATATACATGGAGGTGCCGAAGGGGGTGGAGGCGTCGGAGGGCAAGGTGCCAAGCTCCAGAAGTCCTTGTACGGGCTAAAACATTTGCCCCGATGCTGGTACCAATAGTTGGACAGCTTCATGGCACAACTCGGCTTCAAGCACCGTGAGGCATATCACAGTGTGTACGTGCGGCGCAGCAAGAAGCTTGATCAGATTGTCGTACTCTACGTGGACGGTCTGATCTTGTGCTCCTCAGACCTGCCGAGCCTACAGCAACTAAAAGAGCAGCTGAACAGCAGGTTCCAGATGTCAGACATGGGGGAGGTGGAGTTCTACCTCGGGGCGAGCATTATTTGGAACCGGAGGACGCGCACGCTTGAGCTAGGGCAGGCCAAATACGTGGCCAAGGTGCTGAAGTGGTACGGCATGGAGGACTGCAAACTAGTGTGTAGTCCTCTCTCGAAGACCTGTGAACTAAGTGCGGCAATGGCGCCGAAAACAAAAGAAGAGCGGGAGGATATGGCAGGGGTCCCTTACCAATCACTAGTGGGCAGCCTCATGTACGCCATGGTGGCAACTTGACCGGAAATGGCCTACGCGGTGGGCCAAGTGAGCAGGTACGTGCCCGGTCCAGGGCCACTACACTGACAGGCGGTCAATCGCATGCTCCGCTACCTGCAGGCGCCGCGACACGCGCGCCTGAGGATGGACGACAAAGGGCGTGCGGACCCTTTTTGGTCTGCTACACGGTTGCTGACTACGCTGGGGATGTGGAAAAGCGGAAGTCCACATCCTCATACGTGTTCTTCCTCGCTGGTGTAACGGTCTCATGGTGCAGTAGAAAGCAAGACTGCGTCGCCACCTCCACAGGGGAAGCTGAGTACATGGCACTTGCCGAGGCGGTCAAGGAGGCGGTGTGGCTCCGCAGGTTGCTGGGGGAGCTCGGCATGACGTAGCTGGAGCCTACGGTGGTGCAAGACGACAACACCGGCTTTATCTTGCTAGCCAACAGCCCAACGCAGCACAAGAGGACGAAGCATATCAATGTGTGTTACCACTACGCACGGTACATGGTCAAGAAGGGGCAGGTGGTCCTACAGCACTACAGCACGCACAACATGCTTGAGATTTTGTTACTCAGGGACTTGGTCAAAATTCTGATTGCAGGTTCATGGACGGGTTTCGAACCTCGTCATACCTCATCACCAAACACGACCCACGCACCCTACCCAAAAGTGGGTAGGGTGTGTAGAAACAGTGCAGGGGACCCCCACACAATGTGCAATGGGATATGCGCCTTAGGAAAGGCACTTCACACGTGAAAAAAGGCGCCACAGCAAGTGGCAGCGTCAGGCGTCTGTGGCTTTTGCGCTTCAGCACGCATAACTTGAGCTACTCTTGGCCGAATCGCGCGCGATTTAGTGCATTGGAATGCTCATGACTATCCCTATAAATGTTGTGATGATGTCCATGTTCAAAAGCTAACGAAAAACAACATTGTTCCCGTTGCAAACTGACTGTCTCTAAAGTCCTACTCATATTGCGTGAGGTGACCAGAAAGCTCACGCTCAGTCTCAGATTCGCCCAAAACACAAGACGTGAACCACTAGAGGCAATCAGACAAACTTCGGGACCACGTCCACTTGGGTCTCATTCTGACACATGTTACCTAAGTTCCTGCACCAGCAATTGGAGTTGATGGAGGAGATGGAGCACATGGAGCTGAAGCACGTTGTAGCATGCATCACTAGACAAAAGGGCAAGAGAGCATGCCAAAATGTTCCTTACAAGTGGTCAGTGTTAGGAAAGGGGTCCTCCACCTCAGTTTCAGGTTTACAGGAGCAAGTTCCAATAAACTACCATATGCCTTCTCTGATCGATAATCTGAATTGGAATCATTAGATGGCAAACTGTATACGGTCCAAGTTTCAAGCCGGTCCAACGATCAGATTGAGATATATGAAATTTTTATGTTTTTTAGGCCATGGTCCAACAACTAGGTGACCATGGGTGACAGCTCCATGCCTTAGGCTGAGGAAAGAAAAAGGAAAGAGGTCTAGGCTCAAGACCTCATAGCATAAGTGTCCAAGAAGGTCCTTGGTCGTAAGATTGCCTTGTGAGAGGCTGCTAACTAGGATGAAAGTACCTCTTCTTACTTCTTAAATCAGGTGAGATCCTTGTGTGCTAGCCATGGACACATGACTATTCTCCATGGCATTGTGGGTTATGTGTCCACTAGGAGTGATCCATGAGAGCATCCTCTAGTTCTCTAGGTTTTGTGGGACAGGTCGGCCTTATTGCTAGGCTGATTTCCTCTCTTGCGAAGATTATTGACTCTATTGGGTGAGCCGTATCCTCCGTGGCTAAATGGTATGGCTTTTGAGAGGGCTAACGTACCCAAGCCCTACATCTATATGTGCTCTATCATTTTTAGTATTTCAACAACCATTTGTCAGCACAAGTGATCTCCTTTCAGTCACACATGCTTGTTACTCCAAGGCTTCCTCTCTCCTACAGTTCCAACACTTGGTATCATAGGAAGGCTTCTTCCAGTTTTAGCCTGTACAGGCCGTCATTTGAAGAGTGGCAGGTCAGGGTTAAAGGTTGACCAAATCAGACACTCCACCACTGGATCTTCAAGCTTTCTAGCGAGGCGAATATCTTCAAGATCCAACAGTTGGATTCAAAACAAGGTTGGCCATGGCTATACTGTTCCTTCTCGTTAAGACTCTGGTTTCGTGATAACCATATCTCTTTTGTTTCCTTGTAAAACTTAAAAAGTAGCATGCGCAAATCAAAGTGTTTTTCCTAAGCTTTCCACTGGTGTACAAATATTTGGATTCAATAAGTACGTGTGGGACAAACACCGTTTACAAGCTGGCTGGTCTGAGTTGGAGTAGGAGCAGCACTATACCATGTTATCAAAATGGTGTATCTCTTAAAATCCTCGGTTGATGACTCTATGCTTTGGTCAGTCGGAATGTTTTTGAGCTGAAGTTTACAGTGGTTGGCTTAGTATTTCAAAACTCCTAGTTCCTTGGCCTTTATAATCTGTTTTCAGTCAGACACATGTCTACCAGAAGTAGCAGCAAAAGCAAGGATGGCAAAGCCACTCAAGGGCAGCGTTGAGCATCACCAAAGCTCAAAATGGCAACAACAGGCGTAACAGCAGCCCAGCCCTTAGAGAGGCTAGTAGGGTATGCAAACTTCATGTTTTGCAAGATCCGTACCTGCATCCTTTTGGAGGAGAGGTGTTTCTGGGAGGTAATGGCGACAAGCGCGCTCCTCTTCCACACGTAAAAGGCATTACCACAACGCAAGTGGTGGCTGCGAAGACGTCTTGGAAAGGGGGGCAAAATGCATAGTCATCTTAAACTACAGCAGCGGCATATAAGGAGTGGAAGAACAAGGACAGGTAGGCCTACATGCTACTTCTCAACACCATCTCACACCTGCATCTTCACTATGTGTTTGACAATGCTACTTCAAAAGAGGGTTGGGATGTAGTGTGCAAGAGGTATAAGAGTGAAGATCGTGCATTTCACATGCTTTGGAGGAGAAGATGATAACTTTGAAATTGCAGGTTGGTGAATGTATGAAGGCGTACCTGGATACAGCAAAGATGCGAGAAAAGCAGCTAAAAGTAGCGGGCAACCCCCTAGCATAGACGCGCTTCATCCTCCTCTTGCTGAGGGGACTCCTAACGTTCTACAA
Source organism: Penium margaritaceum (assembly GCA_023375785.1). Taxonomy (NCBI): domain Eukaryota; kingdom Viridiplantae; phylum Streptophyta; class Zygnematophyceae; order Desmidiales; family Peniaceae; genus Penium; species Penium margaritaceum. The sequence continues at coordinate 245,401 of SZWC01000633.1, read as the reverse complement.
CACGGTGTGAGAGACATTGGAGTGCCAGCCGACTCTTGACCTGGACTTCATCTACACGCACTGGGTGCATGTGGATCTTTGTTGCAGTGAAACAAAGCGTAATGGAAAAAGTAGCAGTGCATCTTTTTTGTGGCCATGGGCTCACACAACCAACAGTAGCCACTGTCTAGGCAGTAGAGAGGCAAGTGGAAAGGGAAGTGCCACTATTGCCAGAAAGAAGGGCACTATAGAAAAGAGGCATTTCAAGATCAATACGGACCTGAAGGAGCAAGAATAGCAGCAGTCCTCATAATAGTAGCAAAACGAGCAGCCTCCACATTAGTACAAGCAATCACAATAGTACCAAGAAGAGCAGCAGCGGAACCAGACTGGCGTGCGATACTTTGGCGACACAAAAATGGCCGAGGAGGTGTGTGATTGCCTCTTCATGGCAAAGTCCAACATGTCGTCAACGGAGAAGGCGGATCTAGCGTGTCACAAGAACTCAAGGTGCACCAAGAGTCTGACGCACCACATAAGTGGTTTACGCAGCCACTGTCAATCCCCCGCGACCTACTACTTTACGTGATGATGGATTGGTGTATGTTGAGGGGATTAGGATTGTGGAGATGTGATTGGAGATTCCACGTGGCATTGAAGTGGGGGTGTTCCATGGCATGCTTTATGTACCTGATGTTGCGTTCAACCTTCTCTTAGTGTCCTCCCTCACAAACACAGGACAAAGAGTTGTCTTTGACTATAAATATGGCTACATCCTCGACAAAGAAAAATACTCTCTAGAGTGTTTTTCCTTGTTGGGATAGGATTTGGCCAGGTGAGTGAAGGAAGGCGACAAGTATCACCTGTTGGAGGCAACCAAGATCCCGCGTCAGCAGAGTCTTGCAGCAGTGGTCAGGTGACCAATGGCAAAATCAAACATGCGTGCTAAAGCAACATTGGCATGCGCGCCTTGCAGTAGCTTCAAACAAAGTAGACAATGCGTGACTTGTCCACCATCTCCAACTTTGAATAGCAATTGTACATGGGCTATTTGGAGGAGAAGAAGCATCTCGAGGAATTCTCTGGATCAGGGGAGTGCGTGAAGGAAGTGCTCAAGCTGGTTCACACATACATGTGTGGCCCGATGCACATACAGAGCTTTGGAAGCTCTTGGTTTTTTCTAACTGTCATTGATGATTTTAGCTGCTATACTGTAGTGAACTTCCTTTCCTCCAAGGACTAGTGCTTTGACAAGTTCAAGGAGTTCAAGGGAATGGTGGAGAACCAGACGGGTAAGAAAATCAAGGCCTTGCACAATGACCGTAGTCGCGAGTACCTGAGCAAGGAGTTATAGGACTGCCTTGCTGTGGCTAGCATCAAGGCGTAGCAGACCGTCCTCTACTCCCCGCAATAGATGAGCGTAGCAGAACGCGCCAATCGCACAATCGTTGATTCAGCACGCTCCATGCTACATCCGTCTCGACTCACCTACAGATTCTGAGCCAAAGTAGTGAATACTGCGATGTACATCAAGAATCATAGTCCAACCAAGGCGTTGAAGCAGATGACGCTGTGCAGGGTATGGTTTGGCAAGAAGCCGAGTGTGGGTGATCTTTGTACGTTTGGGTGCTTGGTGTACATGCACATGCCCACGGAGACGCAGCAGAACTGGGACCCAAAGAGCACGCATACTTTGGTTATCGGCTATGACATGGCCAGCAAGGCGTAACCCCTCTATGACAGGGTTACCGGCCACCTCATCTCTATGGATGTGGTCTTCAACAAGCAAAATGTCATTGGTACCAACATTGTTTGTGAAGAAGCAATAGAACCAGCAGGTGACGAGGTAGTGGAAGCAGATACCTTTCATGACCCACTATCTCCTCATCCTCCCTAACTATGACCGTAGGAGAACCACTTGACTCTCCCATGTCAGATGTAGCAAGAATAGCTCATTCATTTGCAGAAGCAAAAGAAAGAGATATAGCACCACCTGCATCTACAGTTAACTTGCAGCAACACGCCAGCCGCCCGCTAACGCCTTGGCACCAACTCGTAGGTACCCTCTCAGGGTGCGCTACAAGCCTAGTGAGCGCGGGCATTTCTGGATGGGAAAAAACCCGGACCAGATGAATGTTGCAACACAGCTGATCTAGATGAGCCTACGTCCTGCAAGGAGGCCATGGCTACACCAGCCGCAACAGATGAGGCACAAGCTGTAGAGGAGGAGATATAGTCGCAGCTCGACAATGGCGCGTGGAAACTCACTAAACGTACACTTGGACGCAAGGTGATCAAGTGCAAATTAGTGTTCATGAAGAATGGGAGAACAGATAGCAACCTAGAACAATACAAGGCGAGGCTGGTCGCCAAGGGCTACACGCAGCACGAGGGTATTGACTACACAAAAACCTTTGCCCATGTTGCAAATTTTGCCTCTGAGCACACGCTCCTCACTTATGCAGCTACTGCGGACTTCAAGATTCACCACATGGACATCAAGACGTCATTCTTGAATGGTGACTTGGAGGAAGAAAACTACATGAAGCAGCCGGAAGGGTTCGTCATGGATGGTTAGGAGAACCTGGTTTGCAAGCTGCAAAAGTCGTTGTACCGCCTCAAGCTAGCGTCGCGTGCTTGGAACCAGAAACTGGATGCAGCGCTGCAGCGCATGGAGTTTGAGTGCAGCGAGTGTGACTGCAGCGTCTATCATTGACTGCATGGGCAAGAGATCCTCATGATCATTGTCCATGTGGATGAAATACTCCTTTTCAACAACATGTCTGCACTGTAGGAGCTCAAGGAGACCATGCAGAAGTGCGCCTAGATGTCAAATCTTAGGGAGGTGTCATACTTCCTCGGTGTCCGGATCACACATGACTATAAATCACACTCTCTCTCGCTACAGCAAAGTCTTTATGTCAAGGATAACTTGTAGCGGTATGGCATGGCATGGCATAGGCAAAATCCATCGGCACGCCGCTGGAGATGGAATAGTACCTTGTGAGATTTAGTGGAGAAGCAGATGCAGCTGAGTGACAAAAGCACCAGAGCGCCGTCAACAGTCTCATGTACTTGACGGTGGCAACCAGGCCGGACCTCACCTAGGGTGTGAGCATTATCAGCCACTTCATGACTAGTCCCGGTTGAGAGTACCAGAAGGTAGTGAAGCGGATCTTTTGCTAGCTTGCTAGAACAACCAGCATTGGTATCGCCTAAAACGACAATGACAACAGCATCATCGGCTACACACACGCAGATTGAGCTTCAAACCCAGAGGACAGCAAATCCATCTCTGGAAATGTCTCCCTCATGAATGGCTGGCCATCAGCTCATGCACAAGGCGGCAAGTGGCAAACTCAAGCATGGAAGTGAAGTACGTCTCTCTCAACTTTGGAGCCAAGTAAGCACTTTGGCTTCAGAGTCTCATGGGGAAGATGAGTGGGAGTGCAGCAGTTCTCGTTCCCTTGTGCGTTGACAACTGGAGCGCAATTGCAATTGCCAAGAATCCCAAGCACCAGGCTTGCACCAAACACATCAAAATCGCCTATCACTTTGTCACACACATAGTGTAAGAGGGTGCCATCACATTCCAGTTTACTCCAACAAGCAAGGGGCCCTCATTTTTGCACCAAGCGAGTGACTCGTGAGAAGTAGCAAATTTGCATGAAGGCATGTGAGTTTAGCCATCTCTGACTCCGATAAAGTGAAAGATTGTTAGGAAAAGGGCCATCTGGCTCAGTTTGAGGTTCACAAGAGAAAGTTCTACGAACTACTAGATGGTACTCAGATTGTCAACCCGACTTCCACATTGAAATGTGTTGGAACAGGAGCCATCTTTCTCAGTTTCAAGTCCACAAGAGCAAGTTATGGGAAACTGCTAGATGCCTACTCCGATCATCAATATGTCCTCCTCATTAGAAAGACCAGGAAGCAAATTGTCTACGATCCAAGTTTCAGGCCGTTTGAACGGTCAGATTGGGAGATTTTAATTTTCAAAAATTATGGGGTCATGGACTGCCGGTATCTGGGTGACCATGGGCAATGGCTCCATGCCCTAGCGTGATAGAAGAAAAAGGTAAGATGTCCAGGGTCAAAACCTGATGGGAGAAACATCCAAAAAGGTCCTAGAATCTTGGTTTGCCTTGTCAAAGTGTGCTGACAAGGAAAATGGTACCTCTCCTTACTTTTTAGGTGAGGTGAGATCCTCATGTGCTAGCCATGGACACATGGGGATTCTCTATGGGATTGTGGGTTATGTGACTACTAGGAGTGTGCCATGAGAGAATATTCTAGCTGTCTAGGTCGTATGTGACTGGTCAGCCTGATTGCTAGGCTGATTTCCTCTCTTATGTGAAATTATGGACTCTAGTGTATGGGCCTTAGCCTCCATGGCTAAGTGGTGTGGCTTGTGAGAGGGCTAACTTGCCCAAGCTCTAACTCTATATGTACTCCATCATTTTAAGTGATTCAATAACCATTCTTCAGCACAAGTAATGCCCTTCCAGTCCCACATGTTTTCTCCTCCAAGGCTCCCTCTCTCCTCCAGTTCCAAGACTTAGTATCAGAGCCACATTCTGCCACTCTCAGCTAGCATAGGTCGTCTCTTTGAGAGTGAAGAGATAGGGTAAAACAGGTACTAAATTTTACATTCAACCCCATGATCTTCAAGTTCAATCAAAAAACTTTCCAACGGGCCAATGATTGCGAAAATCGTACAGTTAGATTGAGAGTTATGCTCAAAACGAGGTTGGCTAGGGCTACACTGTTCTCCCTTTGTAAGACTGTCGCCTTGTGATGACCACAACTCACTTATTTGTTTGTTAACATTAAAAAGTAGCAAATGCGAATTCAAGTAGTTCCATCACTACGTTTGGGATGAATGCCGTTTACAAGCTGGCTAGTGTGAGCTCGATTAGAAGTAGCAACATACCCTGTTTTCAAAAGGGCAGATCTGTAAAACTCCCCTGTTGATGACTCATGGGTCAATCTTAAAATTTCTGAGCTTAAACTTCCAGTGGTGGCCTCAGCTTTTCCAGATTCCCAGTCTGCTGGCCTCTATAGTCCATTTTCTGTTAGACAGATTTCTGGTAGAAGGAACAGCAAAAGCAGGGGTAGCGCCACCACTCAAGGCCAGCGTTGAGCATCACCAAATCTCAAAATGGTAGCAGCAGGCGTGGTTACAGTAGTACAGCCCTTAGAGAGGCTGGAAGGATGCGCCAACTTCACGTTTTGGAAGATCCGTACCCGCCTCCTTTTTGAGGAGAGGGGCTTGTGGGAGGTGGTGAGAGGCAATGAGCGCTCCATCTATACATGAAAAACACATCAACGCAGCACAGGTGGTGGTAGGGAAGACGCCACAAAAAGGTGCAAGAGATGTAAAATCATCTACAACTGCAGCATGAATGTGGCCAAGGAGGTGCGGGACCGCCTCTTCATGGCGAAGTCTGACATGTTGCAGAAGGAGAAGGTGGATCTGGCATGGTACAAGGACTCAGGGTATACTAAGAGCCTGATGTATCACAAGGAGTTGTTTACGCACCTGCTCTCCATTCCCCCCCAACCGATTGCTTTGGGTGATGATCGTGTGGTGTATGCCAAGGGGATTGGGATTATGGAGATGTGGTTGGAGATCCCGCCTGGCAGTGAAGTGGGAGTGTTTCATGGTGTGTTGTATGTACCCGATGTTGCGTTCAACCTTCTCTTAGTGTCCTCTCTTGCCAACACAAGACTGCAAGTCGTCTTTGACGACAACTATGTTTCCATCCTTGACAAGGAAACGGGAGAGGAGTTGGTCAAGTCAGTGAAGGAACGCGACATGTACCGCCTATTGGGAGCACCAAGATCCCGCGAGAGCAGATTCTTGCAGCAGTGGTGCATGGTGGAGATGGAAAAATCAGGCATGCGCGCTAGGACCACATTGGCATGTGCGCCTTGAAGCAACTTCAAACAAATAATATGGTGTGTGACCGGTCCACCATCATCAACTTTGAGCAAAAGTTGTGCATCGGCTGATCGAAAGAAAAATAGCATTGCGAGGCGTTCTCTGGAGCAGGGGAGCTTGCGAAGGAGTTATTCGAGCTGGTCCACACAGATTTGTGTCGCCCGATGCAGACCCAAAGCTTGGGAGGCTCTAGGTTTTTTCTCACCTTCATTGATGATTTCAGACTCTACACTACTGTTTTCTTCCTTTCTTTCAAGGACCAGTGCGTTGACACGTTCAAGGAGCTCAAGGCCATGGAGAAGGACCAGACTGACAAGAAAATCAAGGTGCTACGCAGCGACCGCAGTGGAGAGTACTTGAGCAAGGAGTTATAGGGCTACCTCCCATCAGCAGGCATTAAGGCGCAGCACACCGCGCCATACTCAGCGTAGCAAAATGGTGTTGTAGAACGCACCATCATTGAGTCGGCACGCTCCATGCTTCACGCGGCTCGGCTCAACGACCAGCTTTGGACTTGAGCAGTGAGCATTGCAGTGTACATCAAGAACCGCACTCCCACAATGGCGTTGGAGCAGATGACACCGTACGAGTCGTGGTTTGGCAAGAAGCCGAGCGTGGGTTATCTTCGCGCATTTGATAGCTTGGTGCACATGCACGTGCAAGTGGGGAAGCGGCAGAAATGGGAGGCAAAGCAAACAGATGCTGACGGTCGGCTATGACATGGCAAGCATGCCGTATCATCTCTACGAGTGGGATAATGGCCACGTTATCATCTCCATGGATGTCGTTTTCAAAGAAAGTAACATCATCGGCACCAACATCATCTGCGAAGAGGCAGCATAACTAGCGACTAATGAAGCAATAGGAGCACATTCTCCCTGAACCCGTCTCTCTTGAACCTTCCTCTATTTTGACAATGGGAGAACCACTCTGCTCTCCCATGTCTGCTGTAGCAGATACAACTGCCTCATTGGCACAAGCAGATAAAGAAGATGCACCACCATCAGTAGGAGCAGTTGTGCAAGCAGCACTGTGCCAACCGCCTACTAACGCTCTAGCACCAGGTTCAAGGTACCCTCACAAGGTGCGCTATAAGCCTGGTGAGCGCGGGCATTTCTCGATGCTCCAAAAACCAGACCAGATTAACACCGCAGTTGTACCAGACTCTGATGAGCCGACATCGTACAAGGGGGCCATGGCTGCACCATATGCAGCAGATTGGGCGCAAGTTGTGCAGCAAGAGATACAGTCGCAGTTGGACAACAGTAGGTGGGAGTTGACTGAGCGTCCACCTGAACACAAGGTAATCAACTGCAAGTGGGTGTTCACGAAGGAGAGGGGCGCAGATGGCAACCCGGAAAAGCACAAGACGAGGCTCGTTGCCAAGGGCTACTTGCAGCAACAAGGCATTGACTACACTGAAATCTTTGCTCCTGCTCCAAAGTTTGTCTCTGTGCGCTCCAATAGTATGTCTACACTACAGGAGTTCAAGGAGGCCATGCAGGTGCGCTTCCAGCTGTCTGATCTCATGGGGCGTCATGCTTCCTTGGTATCCAAATCACACGTGACTGCAAATCACGCTCTCTCTTGTTGCAGCAGAGCTACCACATCAAGGGTGCCTTGCTACGGTTTGGCATGGCAGCTGCCAAACCCATGAGCACGTCGCCGGAGACGCAGTACAACCTCGTGAGCTCCAATGGAAAAGCGGATGTGGCTGAGCGGCAGAAGTACTAGATTGCTTTAGGCAGTCTCATGTACCTGATGGTGGAAACCAGGCCAGACCTCGCACACGCTGTGAGCGCTGTGAGTGCAGTGAGCCAACACGTGGCGACTCCTGGACGTGAGCACCAAAACGCACTGAAACAGATCTTTCGCTACTTTGCTAGAACCATCAACATTGCCATCTCCTATGACAGTAGCGACAATAACATCATCACCTATACAAATGCAGATTGGGCTTCAAACCATGAGGACCACAAGTCCGTCTCTGGACGTGTGTTCCTCGTGAATTATGGGGAAATCTCTTGACCTGGTATGCTCCTTGTCCATGGCTGACATTTTGGCAGGCACATGATGGACTGGGCATGCATTGCTCCCTTTGAGTAATTTTGTAAGTCTCGTCTAGATAGACAAGGCATGAGGTGCTCCTTTGGAGCAAGTCCCTTGGTCAAAACTGGATTGTATCGCCAGCACACACCACCTAGGGCAACTCTTTGTGGCTTGGACATTCCAGAGTTCGTCTCTAGAGCGAGAAGCCACTTGGTCGAATCCTTGCCCATTGACTGGTTTTCTTGGTGACCAAAAGGGGGACAGGAAGGTTCCTAGAGACATCTTAGAATATTCTAAGGCCCTTCTTGGTGGCTGACGCCACTTAGCGCCACAGGGAGCACCATGTAGGGAAGGGGGATGATGCAATCTTGATTGCCCCCAAAGTGGCTCATCAAAAGAGCCACGACGTGCCTAGGCTAGAGAATAGCTCTAGGACTATAAGAACATGTCAGTTTCCTGTCATTGTGTAAAGTTCTTACCTTTGAGACTCCTAACAGAGTTGTCCACCAGAGGCAGACAGTAAAGAAGCATTGGTTGGTCTAAGCCCCACGAGTTCGCTCCTCGCGCGAAAGTGACCAGGTGCTAAAGACACACTACAAGGAAGTGATTCCTATGAACTGCTCCGTGTGGAACCTTGGCCTTGAGGGTGATATCACCTCTTGGTTGCAATACCAAGAGCGGTCGGCGAGAACCATTGTGTCAGGACCCGTTTTCTAGACCATCCCATGAGGCGGGCTGACAAAGGGTAATGGCCCACTCTGGTTCTGCTACGCCATGTCTTTTCTTACACCATCAGCTGGTGCGACAAGCGGCAGGTGGTCGTGGCCACCTCAAGCACGGAAGATGGATACGTCTCTTTCAGATTTGGAGCCAAGAAAGCAGTTTGGCTTCAGCGTCTCATGGCAGAGATGAGTGGGAGTGCAGCAATTCCAAATCTTGTGCGCGTCGACAGCCAGAGCGCAATCGCACTCGCGAAGAATCCTCAGCACCATGTACACACCAAGCACATTGACATCGCATATCACTTCATCAGGCACATGGTGCAAGAGGGTGCTATCAAGCTTGAGTTTACTCCAACCAACAAGTAGGTTGCTGATTTTTGCACCAAGCCAGTGACCCGAGTGAAGCAACAGTTCTGCACGAATGCATGTGGACTGAGCCCACTCTCACTATGGCAAAGTGGGAGATTGTTGGAAAAGGAGCCATCCGGCTTAGTTTCAGGTCCACAGGAGCACATTCAAGGAAACCGCCAGATGCCTATTCCGATTGACAATCCGTCTTAACCATTGGAAAGATCAGGTGGCAAGTCATCTACGATCCAAGTTTCAAGCCAATCCAACAGTTGGATTGGGATATATGAAGTTTCAAAGTTTCTGCGGTCATCGACCGCCGGTATCTGGGTGACCATGGGCAATGGCTACATGCCTTTGCCTGAGAAAAGAAAAAGGAAAGCGGTCGAGGGTCAAGACCTGATGGGATACATTTCCAAAAAGGTCGTAGATTCTTAGGTTGCCTTGTCAGAGTGTGCTGACTAGGAAAAAGGTACCTCTCCTTACGTTTTAGGTGAGGTGAGATCCTTGTGTGCTAGCCATGGACACATGGCGACTCTCTATGGTATTCTGGATTATGTGACTACTAGGAGGGTTCCATGAGAGCATTTTCTAGCTCTCTAGGTCGTGTGTGAGTGGTGAGCCTGATTGCTAGGCCGATTTCCTCTCTTGTGTAAGATTATGGACTCTAGTGTGTGAGCCTTAGCCTCCATGGCTAAGTGGTGTGGCCTTTGGGAGGGCTGACTTGCCAAAGCTCTAGGTCTATACGTATTCCATGATTTTGAGTGATTCAATAACTATTCTTCAGCACAAATGATGCCCTTCCATTCCCACAAGTTTGCTGCTCCAAGGCTTTCTCTCTAGTTCCATAAAAGAGATCAGGTCGGAAAGCATCTACGGTCCAAATTCCAAGCCGATCCATAGTCGGATGTGGAGATGTGATTTTGTTAAGTTTTCTGTGTCATGGACCGCCAACATCTGGGTGACCATGGGTGACTGCTCTATGCCATAGGCTGAATAAAGAAAAAGGCATGAGGTACAGGCTCAAGACTTGGTGGGAGATATATCCCAAAAGGACCTTGGTCTTAGGATTGCCTTGTCAGGATGTGTTGACTAGGATAAAGTATCTCTTCTTTCTTTTAGGAGAGGTGTGATCCTTGTGTGCTAGCCATGGACACATGGCGATTCTCCATGGGATTGCGGGTTATGTGACTACTAGGAGTGAGCCATGAGTGCAAAACCCTAGGTCGTTTGTGACTGGTTAGCCTGATTCTAAGGCTGATTCCCACTTTTGTGTGAGATTGTGGCCTGTAGTGTGTGAACCTTCATCTCCATGGCTTAGTAGTGTGGCTTGTGAGAAGGCTAACTTGTCCAAGCTCTAACGCTGTATATACTCCATCATTTTGAGTGATTGAACAACCATTCTTTAGCACAAGAGATGCCCTTTGAGTTCCACATGCTCACTACTTCAAGGCTCCCTCCTCTAGTTCCAACAAGTGTCAGCCCATAACCCTTTGTCAACCAGCTTGAAGCAACACACTATGATACAAGGATGACACAACGTAACTTGCCTTCTGCTCATAATACTACAACTTGCAGGAGGTATCATCCTCATAACTACGTTTCTACACTGAGCACTTCATATGAATCACTTCTTTCTAATGTGTCCTTACCACCTGGTCACATTTGCTCCGAGTTATCTCCTGGGCTTTAGACCTACCAATGCTTCTTTTAGTGTGTGCCTCTGGTGCACACCTTTGTAAGGAGTCTTAAAGGTAAGCATTGTAATTTATAGGCAAATAACAAGTACTTTTAGTCCTAGAGCCAGCCTCTAGCCTAGCCGCGTACTGGCTCCTTTCATGAGGGAATTTGGAGATAATCTTGATTGCATCATCCCCCTACCTACCTGGCGCTCTCTGTGACCACCAAGTGGCGCCACCTCCTAAGCAAAACATTGCAATGTTCTGAGATATCTCTTAAAACCTTCTTGTCCCAAAGAAACTTACCCACTAGGCTGAGATTTGACCAAATGACCTCTCGCTTAGAAACTAACTATGGAACGTCTAAGCAAGAAGGAATTGTACTAAGAAGCGTTAGCATAGTAAACTCTTCACTTTAGACTAAGAGTAATTGCTCCAAAGGAGTAGTGCAGGCCCTGTCTATCTAGACCAGACTCAAAGGGCTTACTCCAGAGTTCACTTTGCTGCTCGTCAGAGGCCGACTACAACGACATCGGCACCGCGAGAGGCATCAAGGTAACATCAATGTGGTGTAGAAGGCCAGAGGGCACCCGGGACCATGCGAGACTATTTTTCCCCACAAGCCCAAGTACCCACTGAGGACAAGTCTCGCACCGAGAACATTGCACGTTTAGTTCCCAAAGCGACACTCTATTTTCCATGCACGCATCCTGCGCAAAGTACATTACACGACACACTTCATGACAGTTGGCATGTATCACCATTATTCAACCAATGATGTCCATGCATCATACGTTGCAGTTGCACAGGCTTCATTCTATGGCACAGCTTGCCCTCATCTTGAGCCGCCATGGCAATGGCCAATCACATGCTTAACCTCGGACTTCAGAATATCCGCATGAGCCGATATTTTGTTGTGGGAAAAATGGTTTCCATTATTTATTCAAGTACCTTATGTACAAAAAATGACACATAATTTCACAGGTTTGGTCGATACAGATGGAATATGTCCGACTGTAAAAAGTCGACAAAAAATGTTGTACATCAATCTTTTTGGAACATTGTGGCATTGTGTCAAGTATAGTTATTTGAGGGTTTAGTCTTTGAAATCAATCGTATGGCCTGGGTTGAATGATCAAATGTGCGGAGGATGTACCAGGTGTGAATGAAACATCGATCGACACCATCTAGGAACGTGTCAATGAATCGCGTCGAGCCTCGACGCCATCCAGCAACATTTCACTACGCTTGAGCCACACTTCTGTGCATCAGACACAAGCAAGACTTGCACCGCCATTGATGCAAGACTTGCACCGATGGTAGTAACAAACCTCCCCCCTGTTCCATGCTTAACCCAACACTTCGGCACACCGGCGCTTGAGGCCGGTGCGCCGGTGCGTTCCTCCCACCATGGCGTCTTCTCAACCCAATTCCAACACTTGCTCAAATGGAACATCCACCGCAGGTTCCAGTCCCACGGTAGCTGTTGTATCCATTGTATCGGCATAATTCAATGCCCATAAGTTGAATCCATCAAAGAAACGGGTCCTCACTGGTGATTTCCTCACGAAAGAGGTGTCCAAGCATTGCGAGCCCAAGCAGACGAGCAGCAAAAAAGGCGGGATTGTGGCTCGTGCGCCAAGAGGGTGAGCGGGACGTGTGACTGCATCCGCGGCCACTTCGCCTACAGCAACCCGAATGTGGGGAAGTGTCCCCATCCTCCGCCAACATGCAGGGACGCGTTGGGCATGGAGCGATTTCCACCACCGCCGGCAGGATGGCAGCCATATAGCGTGAAGCTGTACAAGGGAGAAGGCACCGAATGGGGGATGAAGGACACACCTGTGTTGTGGCTCAAGTTGTGGGAGGCCGAGGAGAAAGCACCCCAAGCAGCATACGGGGGATTGACGCTGTAGCACGACTGCAGTGATGATGATGGTGGGGACGCGGCAGGTCCAAGTAGGCAGGCAGCCACAACAAGACTTACGGGTGAGATACCTCTCTTTGACATCAATAGGGCTGCCTCTTTTTGACAATCCACCATGGTTGAACACTCTGACAAGTAGAACAACATGAACTGCCAACTAGACATCGTGAAACCCATGTGTATTGCTGCTTTACCCATCTCCTTTTGTCGCGAGCGAGTACTCATGGAAGTCATCAAGTCAGGGAAGAAGACAACACCAATCTTTAGGTCGCCAGCTAGAGGCACAGTGGTGGATGACTTGCTCCCAAAACTGGATGCACAGCTTGTTGAGCTAGATGCGCCTTTGAAGCAGGGATGGACAACGGATGGCACCAGTCTAGGAGTTGACGAGTGGTCCGATAGGCAGATCAAGCCAATTTATCATGTAATGGCAGTCAGTGCAATGGGCTCGGTCCACCTGTTCTTGCATGATGCAAGCGGTCAAACTAGGGATGCAGACCACACTCCCTCCATGATAAAGGCAGCAATCAAGTAGTGGGTGAGGAGAAGGTTGTTTCGGTGATATGTGACAATGCTTCAGTGAACAAGAATGCATTTGACCAGCTGCAGGTGGAGTACTCAAAGCTCTTTTTCCAGGGTTGTGCACACAACATTGACCTGATCATGAAGGATGTTGGGAAGACGACATGGGGTGTAGGGATCATTGGAGAGTGTGAGAAAGTCATTGCCTTCTCCAAGAACAATGCAATGCCTCGTACATGGCTGAAGGACAAAACAGAGGGCAAGGTGCTCAAGAACAAGTGCGACACCCCCTTTACCTCCGTGTTTGACATGATGGAGCGGTTGCTACAGCTACGAGAGGAGTTGTGGGAGTTTGTGCAGCTTGAAGTAGGGAAGCAGATTGGTTCACAGCGGGATGCCGGCTTCAGAAGTCGGAAGAGGGAGGTGAGACGGATTGTACGATGCAAGGTCTTCTGGCTCCAGGTCCATTTGTTGAAGGACTTGCTTCTGCCCTTGGTGCGGGTGCTGCGTGTGGCTGATTCCCTGGGTGGGGGGGAGGGGCTGGTGAGGTACAAGCCTGTAACCAAGCCTATAGGAACCGCGATCCAGATCCTTGAGTCCAAGTCCAAGTCCTGGACTTGCGGTTCCGGTTCTGATGAGTGGACCCGGCCTACGAGTCCGGTTCCACGCCGGAACCGACCCGGACGGGGGGGGGGGGGGGGGGGGGGGGGGGNACTTGACCCTTCTTTGGGTGGCACATTGCCAAAGGTACATGACCCCCTTAACTACGCGAGGGCTCTCCATACCCCCCTTGCCTCCCCCCCCCCCTTCCCCCCCTACACGGCCTAGCCGTCCAAAAACGGCAGTCCAAGGGTTTCAAGCCCCCACTACGGTCCGTCTACCCCCCTGTCGCCCCCCCCCGGCCCTCTCGGTCGTGCCCTCGGGTTTCAACCACCCACTGCCCCATCCAGTGCTCACTCTATGCAGGTAGCGGGAGAGCTTGCCCCGCCATCTTGCTGCGAGTGGCGGGTGGCCAGGCGCCATGGCGTCGACTCCAACAGCGCAAGGGACAGGTGTGCTACCCCCGCCACCACCCGCTCGTACTCCACGCATTCCAGCAAGTAATGACTCCAACATTACGACCAGTAGCCCCCGCCCAGACAACTTGAAGAGGCGGTCGTCCATAATTTGGCACGTGTTCGACTACGTCGTTGTGAATGTAGTCCCCCGTGAGTGGTGCAAGCTCTGCCGGAAGTTCCCAACTACCTCAACAAAGGGGTCGTACATCATCTCTGATGGCTGGACGTCAAGCTGCTAGAAACATCTCGGCAAGAAGCATCACGCCTGTTGGAAGGACCTGAAGACGGCCGAGGCAGCCCAGAACCTCGCGACAGCAACGCATGCCGCTGCAGCCACTGCTGCAGAGCTGGAACCTGGCAACACCTTCCTTGCCAGGTCTGTTGCCGGTGTTGGTGTTGCATTCAGCATGAAGTATTCTCAGTCGTGCATCTGGAAACATGTTTTTGAAGAGAATGTTAGCTTTTTGTCCCTTGAGTCAAGCTGGTTACGGCAAAGTTTCCTACACACTAATCCCTTTGTAGTCCTTCCTGGCATAATCACGATAGTGAAGCAAATCAGGCTTGGTGCTCAAGCTTTCAGGGAACGCATCAAGAAGATGTTTGAGGAGGTGCAGTCGGGGGTTTTGTTCACCATGGATGGCTGGCAATCTGATGCAAACGTCACGTTTTTGGGCGTGACTGCTCATTGGATTCATGAGTGGGAGATGCAGAATGTTTCAATCTCATTCCCTGCTGTCCAAGGCTCGGCTACGTCTGAGAACACCTTCAATATTTTCTCCACTACTGTGAGAGAGTGGGGGTTGTGGGACAAGATTTTCTGCTTGACAGTCGACAATGACAGCACCAACGACAGTGTGGTGGACAACTTCCTCGTGCTCCACAGCGACGCGTTCAGCAAGGCCGGCCACATCCGGTGCATGGGCCATAGCATGAACCTGGCGGTGAAAGACATGCTAACCATGAGCGACGTCAACAGCCAGCTCAAGGTGGCCCGTGACATCGTGAACCACGTCACCAAGTCCGCCAAACGCGAGGAGAGCCTTGTGAACGTCGCCACGGCTCAGGGAGTACCTTACCTCCTTCTACACCTTGACAAACCTACCCGTTGGAACTCAACATTCGACATGTGTGAGAGGGTTGTGCAGGTGAGCAACTTGGTCGGGCTTTTTTTGCCTTGTGATAGCTCTCTTTTTGCTCTCTGTTTTCTCTCTTTTTGCTCTCTGTTTGCTCTCTGTTTGCTCTCTGTTTGCTCTTTGTTCACTCTCTCTTTACTCTCTGTTTGCTCTGTGTCTGCTCTCTATTTTCTCTTTGTTTGCTCTCTATTTACTCTCTGGTTGTTGTATGTTTGCTCTCTGGTTGGAGCTCTATTTGCTCTTTGTTTTCTCTGTATTTTCTCTCTGTTTGCTCTTTGTTTGCTCTCTCTTTGCTCTCCGTATGCTCTCTGGCTGCAGCTCTCTTTGCTCTCTGTTTGCTTTCTGTTTGCAACTACCTCTTCTCTTTGTTTGCTCTTTGTTTCCTCTTTGTTTGCTCTCTGTTTGCTCTCTATTTGCTCTCTGTTTTATATCTGGTTGCAGCTCTGTTTGCTCGCTGTTTGCTCTCTGTTTACAGCTCTCTTGGCTCTCTGTTTGCTCTTTGTTTGCTCTCTGTTTGCTCTCTGTTTGCTCTCTTTTTGCTCTCTGTTTGCTCTATGTTTGCTCTCTTGTTTTTGCTCTCTGTTTGCTCTCTCTTTTCTCTCTGTTTTTACTCTCTGTTTGCTCTATGTTTGCTCTCTGGTTGCAGCTCTATTTGCTCTTTGTTTGCTCTGTGTTTGCTCTCTGTTTGTTCTATATTTGCTCTCTGGTTGCAGCTTTATTTTCTCTCTCTTTGCTCTCAGCTTGCAGCTCTCTGTGCTCTCTCTTTGCTCTCTCTTTGCGACTCTCTTTGCTCTCTCTTTGCTCTCTGTTTGCTCTCTGTTTGCTCTCTCTTTGCTCTCTGTTTGCTCTCTGTTACAGCTGAAGGCCCCGCTGGAGTTCTGGCTGAAGAACAAGGCACCGGAGCTTGCACCAAGTGGTGTCGGGTGGGAGCTTTTGGCGCTTGTGACTGTTGTGCTGAAACCTTTCAAGGGGTTCACTGAAGATATCAGCGGCAGCCAGTACCCCACCATCCCCCTGGTGGTGCCCGTTTTTAGCCTCATCTTCAAGAAGCTGAACAGGTGGCAGGTCAGGGCGAGACAAGCAGAAAAGAAGGTGCAGCAGAAGAAGGCCCCTGAGCCTCCGGAGCAGATGTTGGATATGGAGCCGGGCCTTACTATAGCAGAAGACAAGGTATTTGGTGGTGGAGCTTGTGGTTGTGGGCGTGGTTGTGGTGGTAGTGGTTGTCCAAGTTGCTCAACAATGAATCGGTTGCTATTTTTTCTTTGATTATTCTACACTTGCAGCTTGAGAAGTACGTAAAAAAATGCACCATGAGGCACGTCGTTGCCACTGTCGCCAACCCGTGGTTGCGCATGCGCTTCTTCGACAAAGTACACAAGCTTATGGTGATCAAGAATTCCGTGGAGCTTGAAGTGAAGGTGCCGAAAGCGTGGTACGACAAGGTGCAGCGCCGCAGAGCAGAGGAGAAAGCACGGGCAGCAAGGGAAGCTGCAAAAGCAGCCAGAGTTGCTGAGTCTGCACTGTTGGAGGCTGAAGACGACGATGCAGGTATATAAACTGTGGTTCAGTTGGTGGTGGTGGTGGGCTGGTTGGTGGTGGGGATTTCTGTTGTGTCGGTATTGGTGGTCTTTGAACATTTTGGGTGGTTTGAAAATTTCAGTCTTTCACATGTTTTGTACTTTTTCCCTTGTCATTGGGTGTTGCAGATGCTCACACCTTCGAATCATCCAGTGCAGGAGCAGCAGCTTCTGCATCAGCAGGTGCATCGGCATCAGCAGGGACGGGAAGCAGCCAGCAGCCGCTACTCACGGGGCCTGCTGCTGTCGCCAAGAAGGGTTGGAACGGCAAGGAGAAGTGGCCAAAGAAGACCATGGTGCAAGTGGCGCTGGAGGACCCCCTTGACGAGTTGTACGAGGAACCCGAAGAAGAACCTGTAGACGCACCGCTGGACTCACTGGAGCATGAGATCTAGGAGTACAAGGCCCATGTGCGCGCCGGACGCAAGTGCAATGTGCTCTACTACTACAGAGACAACCAGCGCAAGTATCCAACACTTGCTCTAGCTGTTCAAGACATGTTTGCTGTACCTGCGACAAGCACGCCCTCCGACCGTCTCTTCTCGCTTGCAGGAATGGTGATCACAGATTTCAGCCACTCCTTGTCCAACGTAACGGTCCAGGTATGGATGATTGTGGCATTGGTAATGGTGGTGGTGGTGGTGGTGGTTGATACTCAATGCTCCCGGTTTGCTCTCTGTTTGCTTTGTTCCCTCTCTGTTTGCTCTATGTTTGACCTGTTTTTTTCTCTATATTTGCTATCTGTTTACCTAATCTATTTGCACTCTACATCCTCTGTGAGTGCAGGATCTCATGTGCCTCAAGGCCTTGTTAATGCAATGCTGTCAGACTTGGATGACAAGGGGGGCAACGATGACGAGGCACCGGGTGCAGAGTCGCTGATGAGAGTGATGAGAGCTCATCCCCTGAGGATGAGGATGGTGAAGAGGAAAAAGAGGATGAGGCCGGGGAGGAGGAAGGGGATGAGGAGGATGAGGAGGATGTAGTAGAGGTTGCATCGTAGTTTTCAGTTTTGTTTCCAATAACATGTTGCATTGTACTCTGTCATGAATCACTCAAGTTTCACATTGATGTCTCTTTCTCTCGGTTTGCTCTCTGTTTACTCTCTAAATCCTTGCTATCTGCGAGCTTCCTCACTGCTTGCTGACTTGTTACTCACTAGTTGCTGCGTACTTGCTAATTAGTTCCTCTGTAGTTGCTAGCTAGTTGTGGTTGCTCACTGGTAGTTGCTGACAAAGAACAACTTGTGGTTAGTACATCACAAAAACGATAGATAGAACTTCAACTGTGATGCTCACGAGTTGCCCCGTAGTTGCTCACTTGCTGCGCTCTACATGCACACTGGTAGCTCACACATTGTGGTGGAGTCATGGAGAAAGGTGGTTTCACCCAACTGTCAACAAAAGAAGTAAAACAACACATGATATTGTTGATGTTGCCCATAGTAAAAACTGAAATGCCAGGCCCAGGACGAGGGGACCCGCGAGCCGAAACCTAGTGGACTCGCGGTTCCAGGGACGCACATGTCCTTGTATGGACTCGCAGTTCCAAGCCTGCGGGCCGGACTCGTCTCGCGGTTCTGGGTCCGGCCGCTGGACCCGACCCACGAGTCTGGGTCTCTTCCAAGAACCGCGGTTCTAGGCTTGGTTTCACCCTTAGTGAGATATACAAGGGCTTGTTGGATTGTGCGAAGTAAGTGAAAGCGCTGACTGACAAGAAGGACAAGAAGGGACGGAAGGTTGCAGAGTCTCATGTCAACTATGTTTTGGGCAGATTGGACCACCGCTGGTCCAAGGATATGAGCTGTCCTTTGCATGCTACTGCCCGGCGTCTGCATCCTCAGTACTTTGGAAACAATCTGTCCAGTGACGCCACTATGCTGCAGGCATGGCAGGCAGTAATGGAGGCACTAGTTCCAGAAGAGAAACACGACGCCATGATGAAGGAGATCGGTGCATTCCAGCTGGCTCAGACCATGGTTTTCCATGATCCAATGGTGATACCTCGCAGAAATGCCAAGGCTGTCGCTCCAGTAGCAAAAGTGCAATGTGGCACAATGTCTACTGTAGAGTGGCATGTCAACTACATGTGCAACTTGCCCATGCTTTGCAATCTGGCATTGGAGCTACTGTCGCAGCCATGTTCTTCATCTGAGTTTGAGCATGTATTTTCCACTCACAAGTTGATCCACACAACAAGGAGGAGCCCGCTCAAGGTGTCGGCACTCGAGCTCCTTGTTCAGTGCAATGTCCATCTACGCAAGCACTACGGCCGAAATGGTTGCAAGGTAGCAAAGTACATCACTGCAGCCGCAGAAGCAGAAGTACAAGCTGACGCAAAGGCCAATGATGATGATGGAGACGTTGTTGGGGAGGATGGAGTATTGAGTGAGCCCAAGGATGACATGGAGAGTGAGGATGAGGGCGAGGACGAGGAGGAGGAGGAGGTAGAGGAGGCATTGGGAGATGATGATGTGGTTGAAGTCATGGCGTATGTTTGAGTCATGGACAGTACACCAGGAATGCCTCACGCTCATCTAGTATGTGTTCATGCGCAGGTGAAGGCCTCAAGCAGCAGTGCCGTAGCTCGTGGAGTGGGTGCTGAAGGGGCAGCAGGTGGAGAAGGGGCAGCAGGTGGAGAAGAGGCAGCAAGTGGAGAAGGGGCAGCAGCTGGAGAAGGGGCAGTAGTTGGAGAACGGCCAGCAGCTAGAGGAGGGAAAACAGGTGGAGAAGGGACAGCAGGTGCAGAAGGGGCAAAATGTGGGGAGAGAGGGGCATTTGAGCCTTATGGAGCAGGTGGGAATGAAGGAGGAGGAGGCACTGGGGAAGAAGCAGGTGGGGAAGGAGCAGCTGGAGCTGTACCAGGTGGGCAGGGAGATAAGGGAGCAGGAAAGCAAGGGACATCAGCACCGTCATCCAATCCAGTAGCAACAGCAGCATCACGGATTGGCACTGCCAGTTACAAGGATAAGATGGCAGCCTTAGTTGCCATGGGTGCAGCCAGGGCAGCAAAGCGTGCGGCAGGGACTACCGCTGTAGCCACTATAGCAAGCAAGCTGGCTAGACGCATAGCAACAAGTGCTCTACGCAAGTAGAAATGTTGTCAGACATGAGACAAGCTTTCAATTTCATTTCAGTGTTCAATTCAGTCTATTCTGCTTAAATGTGCATGTCGTAAGCCGAGTTCCATTCTAGTGACCAGTGTGCGATACTACATGTGAAGAGTGAAATTTGTGATACACCAAAGTTCATGTTTATGAGTGGCAATAAGTAGTTGTAGTACCTTAAACAGTACACCTAGAAGTGTGTTTGATAGGGAGATGAGCAATGGTAATCTGTGTCTGCAATTGCATTTCAGTGGGCCTCATTGCCCCCCCTCCTTAAATGGTGCACCTTCAACTGTGTATGATATAATGTTGAACAAGTTCTTATCTGAGTCTGTAGTTACAAATTAGTGGACGTCACTGACCCCCCCCCCNTGGTAATCTGTGTCTGCAATTGCATTTCAGTGGGCCTCATTGCCCCCCCTCCTTAAATGGTGCACCTTCAACTGTGTATGATATAATGTTGAACAAGTTCTTATCTGAGTCTGTAGTTACAAATTAGTGGACGTCACTGACCCCCCCCTCTCCCCCCCCCCCTGATCCACACCAATGTTGCAAATTACAGCTACATCAATGTATCGATGTGGACTTTGGTGTACCGATGTTTGTGGGGCCAAGGTCAACACTGGCTTATTCCCAGGGAGTAGTGTATGTCTAGTCTGTCCTATGCCTATCAAAATGTCAGCTATGGACAAGGGGCATACCAGGTCAACAAAACTTGCATGCCTAGGCTAGACGCTGGCATTAGGACTAAAATTACTCGTCAGTTACGCGTGATTCATTACATTCTTACTGTTGACACTGTTTCCAGAACTGTCCACCAAAGGCAAACACTAAAGACACATTGGTTAGTGTAAGCAAGAGGATTTAGCTCCATGCCCAAAATAAATCAGGTGCTAAAGACAGTGCGGGGAAGTAATTTTCATAAATAGCTTAGGTCAAAATATGATTTAATGGGTGATGTCTCCCCCTAGTTTCAATGTTATGACCTAACGGCAAGCGCCATTTTGTTCACCTTGTTTTCTAGTCCTTTTGTTGACCTGATGTGCCCCTTGTCCATAGTTGACATTTGGACAGGCACATGACGAACTACGCATGCACGGCTCCCTTGGAGTAAGTCTCCTAAGCATGGTATAGATAGACAAGGCAGGCACTTCTCCTTTTGAGCGAGTCCCCTTGGTCCAAACTATAAATCATAGCCTGTAGGACAACTCCCTGTGGATGCCATTCTAGAGTTGGTATCTAGAGGAGAGGTCATTGGTTATAATCCAAGCCCAGTGACTAACTTTCTTTGTGACAAAAAATGAAACAAGAACCTTCAAATAGATATCTTGAAACATTCCAACATCCTTCTTGGTGGCTGGCACCACTTGGCGGTCACACAGAGAGCCATATAGGCTGGGTGGATAATACAATCCGGATTGTCCCCAAAGTAGCTCATTGAAGGAGCTACTGCTTGCCTAGGCTAGTTACTGGCTCTAGGACTATAAGTACTTGCAAGTTACCTGTGATTCATTATAGTCCTTACTTTTGAGACTCATGAGGGAGTTGTCCAGTAGAGGCAGGTACTAAAGAAACATTAATTGTTCTAAGCCGTACGAGTTAGCTCCTCACACAAAAGTGAGGAGGTGCTAAGGACACAGAGGAAGGAAGTGATTCTTATGAACTGCTGAGTGTAGAACCGTGATTGTAAGGGTGATGTATCCTCCTAGTTGTAATACTAGGAACGGACGTCAAATGCCATTGTGTCGGCCTTGTTTTCTAGTCTGGTCCTCAGGCCGGTTGACCCCGTTTCCTCGTGCCGGTTGACAAGAAAAAGCACCATGTAGAGAGGTAGAATGATGTGACATAGGTTGGCCCCAAAGTCACTCATTTAAGGAGCCATCTTGTGCCTAGGCTAGAGGCTGGCTCTGGAACCATGAATACATGCCAGTTCCTGGTGAGTCCTTACAGTTTTGACTTTTGACATTCCTCACACAGCTGTGCACAAAGGCAAACCCTGAAGAACCATTACTTGGTCTAAGCCCCACAAGTTAGCTCCTTAGGCAAAAGTGACCTAGTGCAAAAGACAGTGCAACAAGGTTATTCCTATGAAGCGCTTAGTGTAGAATTGTGATTATGTGGTTGATATCTTCTCCTAGTTGCAATGTTATAAAGAGATGGTCAGTGCCATAATGTTGGCCTTATCTTGTAGTCCATTGCCTCAGACGGCTTGACAAAAGGTCATGGGTGCACACTGACTAGTTGTAAGGCACTCTTTTGCATGCTTTATCGTCCTCTCTATCTTGTAACGTGCATCTGCTCCATCTGCTCCGTCTACTCCATCTTCTTTATGAACTCCAATGGTCATACCCTGGCACTTTGCAAACAAAGGCCAATGACAAGATCTACCATTGGAGATATGACCCTTGGACCCTAACCAAAACAAGCTCTGCCCTTAGAGGCACAACCTTGGATTCACTAAACTACGTTCTTCTCTGTTTATAGATTCATTGATGGCTAAATGATTAATTACGGATGTGTAACTTCTAAATCGGTTTCATAAAACAACCTACATCAACATACATCAGCCTGAACAAAGTTTAGAAGAAGAGAAGCAGAGAAGCAATGCTGATCGCGTTATCCATTGTAGGGCCCCTAGAACGGCAACGGTAAAGCGATGGGCATCTATGCTACATCACGGCAATGTAGCACGTGTGGGGGCCCCTGGGGCCACCGAGCGGCGACTCTGGTCGACCGAAGAGTGGGAATTTTCCACTTGTGGAAACCGCTTGGAATCGACCACGATCAACACCTCGATATTTTTTTTTACTATCAATGTAACCATGCACCATCACCAAGTGATGTGGCATGGTCACATGGTCATGTTGCCCGTTTCACTGTACCATGTTTGGCCACATGGGACGATATTTTATTGACCAATCAGATGTAGCCGCACATGAGGTCTGTCACCAATTCAGGCCATTGAAGATGAGGTGCATAGATTCATGTCTCATGACAGGTGGATGAACCTACATGTTTGATATCTCCAATGTTGACAGGTGGATTACTGACTTGCCATGCAATCAGAGAGGGACGAGGGGGGGGGGGGGTTTCCACCCCCTCCCTAGTAGGGGGGAGGGGAGAGGCCTCTACCTAGTGGAGGGGTGGGCATTCCCCCGTTCCTCGTCATTCCCGCTCCCATTTGCTTCAGGTGCTCTGTGACTCGCTCATTGCGAGTCACAGATGACTGCCCTCTTAGTAGCCAAAGCCAAACACTTAGTCTGAAACGTCCTCCCACCATGGCTTCCACAGCTACAACCGGGTGTAGCAAAGCCGCTTCCACTGCCGACACCGTAAACCGGCAATCTTCAAATGCAGCTCCTAGCATGTTCAATGCATTGAAGTGGAATCTACCAAACAAGCGCCCTCTCACCGGCGACCACCTTACAAAGGAGCTGCCAAAGTACTACGAGAAGTGGCCAATGGCAACCAAGAAAGCAGGATTCAAGTGCTGTTCCTGTGGAAAGTGCGTTTTTGGGACATACGATCGCATCCGTGGGCACTTCGATGCAAGGAACAACAACATCAAACCCTGCCCGCACCCTTCGCGAACGTGCAAGGACGTACTTGGTCTTGAATGTCAGCCTCCTCCTCCTACTGGCTGGCAGGCGTACAGTGTGCAACTGTACAAAGGTGAGGGTGAGGAGTTGGGAACTAAGGACAATGCTGTCGCATGGATGAAGCTTTGGAAGTAGCGGGAGAGGGATCAGTAGGCTGCACTTGGGGGCATGCGGACTGAGACTGACAGCATGAATGAGGAAAGTGGTGGGGCGTCAAGGGGAGGGAAATGTACATCAATGTATAGAACACCAGGCACCACCATACTTGAGGGTGAGGTCCCAATGTTTGATGTGACAAAGGCAGCTTCATTCAGGCTGTCCACCATGGTTGAGGACACTAACCAAACTAACAACCTGAACTGTCAGCTTTCCGTTGTGAAACTCATGGCCATTCGTGCGTCTCCAATCTCTTTGTGTCGTGAGCTTGTGTTGCTGGAAGTCATAAAAAAGGGCAAGGAAACCACAAACACCTTTAGGCTCCCAAGACGAAAGACTGTGGTGAAAGAACTACTTCCAAAGCTGGACAAGGAACTAGAAGACCTTCATGCCCCTCTAGAATAGGCATGGAGTATCTATGGCACGAGTCTTGCAGTGGACGAGTGGTCTGACCGATAGGTCAGACCAATGTATAATGCCATGGCATGCAATGCCATGGGCTCTGTCCACATCTCCTCCCGAGATGCATCTAGCCTCACCCAAGATGCAGACCAAACGCCCTCAATGATAGAGGCTGCTATTGAGGCTGTGAGTGAAGAAGTTGATGTGTCCATCATCTGTGATAACACGTCTGTGAACAATAGGGCATTCCACCATCTTGCCGTGAAGTACCCACAGCTTCTCTTCCAGGGCTGCTGTACACAGAATGTTGATCTTGTGATGAAAGACATTGGAAAGGGTGCATGCGGTACGAGCTTGATTGGCAGGTGTGAGAAGATCATCCCTTCCTGGCGGAACAATGCCATGGCCCGCACTTGGCTGAAGGAAGGGATAGGTGGCAAGGTTCTCGTGAATCGATGTGACACAAGGTTTGCGTCAGTGTCGTCCATGGTTGAACGGCTATTGGAGGTCAGAACAGACCTGGAGACTTTGGTGAACAGTGACAGCTGGAAGCAGATTGGTTCCAAGAGAGATTCTAGGTTCAGGTCCGGGAAGAGGGAGGTGAGGCGCATCATCAGGAGGAAGGTGTTTTGGGTTCAGGTGCGACAGATGCGGGACTTGCTTGAACCACTGGTGCGGGTTAAGAGGGTTGGAGACAGACCTAGTAGTGGGGCTGGGGAGGTTTACGAGGGGCTTCTGGACTGTACGGAGGAGATCAGAGCACTGACCGTGAGGAAAGGCAATAAGGGACGCAAAGTGGCACAGGCATAGGTGGACATTGCTCTTGGGCGACTGGAGCACCGTTGGACTAAGGACATGGCCTGCCTTCTATGTGCCGCAACAAGGCGCCTGCACCCCGAGCATTTTGGCAATGATTTGTCGACATGCTCAACCACCATGCAGGCTTGCGATGCTTTGGTTGATGCTTTGGTACCAAAAGCAAAGCACGATGACATCATGCAGCATACTGGTGCTTTTAAGAAGGGCCAAGTCATGCTTGAGGCCAATCCTCTCATCACTCCTCGGAAGAATGCTAAAGCTTATGCTGTAGTGGCCAAAGTGAAATGAAGGACAATGAGAGCTGTTGAGTGGCACGTCAACCACATGAGCTACGCTTGTGCTCCGAGACCTTGCAATCAAAGTCTTGTCTCAACCCTACTTGTCTTCTAAATGCAAGCGTGTGTTCTCAACGCATGAGCTCATACACACAGCCAGGAGAAACCACCTCAACTTGACGACACTAGAGCTCCTCGTGCGCTGTAATGTCCACCTCTGGAAGCACTATTGGCGCACGGGATGGAGGACTGCATCACAGCTTGCAACGACAACAACAGAATCTGATGCCAAGGGGGGGGGGGGATAGCGAGGACGATGGGGAGATTGTGGATGAAGAGGCTGAGCTGCTGAGTGACCTTGACAGTGACACTCACAGCAACATTGAGGAGGGCGAGGATGAGGTAGACGAAGTGGCAGTAGATGGAGGGGATGATGACGTTGTGGAGATGCAAGCTAGTGTCAGGCGCATGAGTGAGCTGCCTGGCTTGCTATATGCAAGCACAGTCCACGTCCATGAACAGGAGAAGGTGCAAGACGCGGCTTCTTGTGAGGGTGGTGATGGTGGGGAGGGTGGGGAGGATGGAGAAGGTGAAGCGGAAGATGAGGAGGAGGAACCAGAGGACGAGCTTGCTGAATATGCCATAGGGGAAGCAACTGCTCCAGTTGTGACTACCACCCAAGCATCATCTGTTGAGAATGCAGCTAGTGTATGTGGTGGAGCTGGTGGTGGTGGCAATCGGCCTATCAAGCGTGGTGTAGGTGCAGCATGAGGAGCATCAGCCAAGGAATCTAAGTGTGTACAGCGTGTTAGATAGCACACCTAGGATAGGACTGCTTAGGATGGCATAGGCAATCATGTAGTGTGTTGTCCATGCTACAATGTAATGTCAATGATTCCTACTTTCATGATTCAGTCAACAATGTTTCTGCTTTCAACTTACATTTTGTCTTTCATGCAGTGAATGGTGCACACATGTTTGAGAAAGTGCTGAAAACTGTAGTCTGTGTAGGAATGTGACTAAGTGTAGAAATGTTACTCAGTATTCATTGTGCAAACATTTGTCTGTGTTGAAAATTCAGTACACATGATGTGTGCCATGTGGAATTGTATGCAAGGGTTGAAGATTGAATGTCAGAAAAGTGTTAGGAATGTTTTCTAGGCGTTTGGCTTTTTTGTATGTGTGAAAGGCCATGGAAAGTGACCCCCCCCCGGGGAGCACACCGTTGTGCCTCCCCCTAGCTACATCGTTGTTACATTGTTACATTGATGTTCATTGTAGTGTAGTAGCAAAGTCAACACTGCAGAGAAGTAATATGACAAAATCCGTGAAGCTCTATCTGAAGCAGAATAACAATGGCATGTCAAAGTTCACAGGGTCAGGTTCTCCCTTGTGAAATAGGAGTTGAGATTGTAATGGGGATGCTTGGCTACTTGAATACATTCGGTAGATAAATGGCTGAAAGTCCAAAAAGGACGCTATGTATGAAGCATGAAGCAAGAAAAAAACCACATGGCACTTGCGACTCTTATGACATCACTACACGAGTCACGGTAAATCCATCTCCAGGACATGACACATTCATCAATGGCTTCTGAAAAGCTTACACATGTACACTAATCAATAGTTGTCGTAGATTGGCTTTTCATCCTTCAAAAATTGATGAGGTGGAACAAGAGAGAGTCGATTGAAGACTCCCCACTACACTTTGAAGGATTACAGGAGTAATTCATACAAATGAAGTGGGAAATCCACACAAACATACAAGCCATGATCCTCATCATGGCGCTACCGGAAATCTTGAGTCCTTTGATCTTCATGTTTGGGAGTTGGATAAAGGAGGATGTGACGCATAAGGTTGTTTTTTAGTACCTACGCAACAAAGCCATACACAGAAAGGGTAGTAAGGATAACATTTTGACCTATACAGGACAGTACGATGGCCGTGGCACCAACTCCTCTTCTAGTCTAAGTGGCAACGAGAGAAGTAATGGTATATGAAGAGGCAACGGCGGTGGTGAAAAGGGTTCAAAGCATACTGGAACGGGGTGGAAAAGTGGCAAACCTGGGCATTTGGAATGGGAGCAAAGGGCTCCGAAGAAAGAAGAAAAAAAAAAGTATAGAAAGAGACAAGGACAAAGGAGAGAGTGAGATGGAGTTGATAAAAATGATGGGTAAGAGCGTACCAAGTTCTGGGACAGGAGGAGAGTGGGAGCCTTGGGGCAACAAGCATGTCCGGCTGAAAGGACATCACTTGTGCTGAAGAAAAGTTGTTGGATCACCCAAAATGATGGAGTACATATAGAGTTAGAGCTAAGGAAAGTCAGCCCTCTCACAAGCTACACCACTTAACAATGGAGGCTAAGGCTCACACACTATAGTCCCGAATCTCACACAAGAGAGGAAATCAGCCGATCAATCAGGTTGACCACTCACACACGACCTAGAGAGCTAGAAAACGCTCACATGACACACTCCTAGTAATTACATAACACACAATATCATGGAAATGACCATGTGTCCATGGCTAGCACTTAAGGATCTCCCCTTACCTAAGAGGAAACGAGAGGTTTCTTTTTCCTAGTCAGCCCACTCTGAAAAGGCAACCCAAGAACCTTCCTCTACTATGACAGTGGGAGAACCTCTCCACTCTCCCTTTTTTGATGCAGCAAATACAACAGTCTCATCGGCAACAGCAGAGGAAGAAGATGCACCACCATCGGCAGGAGTAGTTGTGCCAGCAGCACTGGGCCAGCCGCCTGCTGACGCTCCAACACCAGGTCAAAGGTACCCTCTCAAGGTGCGCTACAAGCCTGGTGAGCGCGGGCATTTCTCGATGCTCCAAAAAACCAGACCAGATGAATGTCGCAGTTACTGCGGAATCTAGTGAGCGGACATCGTACAAGAAGACCATGGCTGCACCAGATGCAGCAGATTGGGCGCAAGCTATGTAGCTAGAGATACAGTCGCAGCTCGACAACGCTAGGTGGGAGCTAACTAAGCATCCACCTGGACGCAAGGTAATCAAATGCAATTGGGTATTCAAGAAGAAATGGGGCGCAAATGGCAATCTCGAAAAGTATAAGGCGAGGCTTGTTGCCAAGGGCTACTCGCAGCAAGAAGGCATTCACTACACAAAAACCTTTACTCCTATTGCAAAGTTTGTCTCTCTGCGCATGCCCCTCTCTAATGGAACACCTGAGGACTTTGAGATTCACCACATGGATATCAAGACAACATTCTTGAATGGTGACTTGGAGGAGGAAATCTACATGGAGCAGCCAGAGTGGTTCGTCATGGATGGCCAGTAGCACCTGGTTTGCAACCCGCAGAAGTCGCTATACGGCCTAAAGCAAGCGTCGCGTGCTTGGTACAAGAAATAGGATGTGGCACTGCAGTGCTTGGGGTTTGAGTGTAACGAGTGTGACTACAACGCCTACCGCTGGCAGCATGGTCGTGAAGTACTCATCATCATCGTCTATGTAGATGACATGCTCCTCCTTTCTAACAGCATGTATGCACTACTTGACTTCAAGGAGGCCATGTACGAGCGCTTCCAGATGTCTCATCTCGGAGAGGCATCATACTTCCTCGGAATCCAGATCTCGCGTGACCACAAATCATGCTCTTTCTCTTTGCAACAGAGCTGATACATCAAGGATGTCTTGCAGCGGTTTGCCATGGCAAAGGCCAAACCCATCGGCATGCAGCTAGACACGCAGCAGTACCTTGTGAGCTTCAATGGACGGTTGGATCCAGATTAGCGGTAGACGTTCCAGAGCGCCGTCGGCAGTCTCATGTATCTGATGTTGGAAACCAGGCTGGACCTCGCACAAGCTGTGACCGCTGTTAGCCAGCACATGGCTCACACCTGAGCACCTGAATGCAGAGAAGCTGATCTTCCGCGACCTTGTTGGAACCATCAACAGCGGCATCATCTACAATGGCAAAGACAACAACATCACTGGCTACACGGATGCAGATTGGACTTCAAACGCTGAGGACCGCAAGTCCATCTCTGGACATGTGTTCCTCGTGAATGGTGGGGCTATCATCTGCTGTAGCAAGCGGTATGTGGTTGTGGCCACCTCAAGCACGGAAGCTAATTATGTTTCTCTATGTTTGGGAGCCAAAGGAGGAGTATGGCTTGAGCGTCTCGTGGCAGACATGAGTGGGAATGTAGTACTTCCAGTTCCTTTGCACGTGGAAAACCAGAGCGCAATCGCACTCGCCAAGAATCCTAAGCACCATGTACACACCAAGCACATTGACATTGCATATCACTTCATCAGCCAAATGGCGCATGAGGGTGCTACCAAGCTAGAGTTCATTCCAACGAGCAAGCAGGTCGCTCATTACTACGCCAAGCTAGTGACCGGTGAGAAGCAGCAGCTCAGCATGAAGGTATGTGGACTCAGCCCACTCAGACTGTAGCAAAGTAGGAGATTGCTGCAAAGGAGCCATCTGGATTAGTTTGAAGTCCACTAGAGCTGGTTTTGGGAAACTAGCAGATGCTTGCTTTGATTGTCAATTCCATTTCACAATTGGAAAGATCAGGTCAGATTGGGAGATAAGAATTTTCAAAGTTTCCGGGATCATCGACCGCTGGTGTTTTGGTGACCATGGGCGATGGCTCTATGACTTAGCATGAGAAAAGAAAAACGCAAGAGGTCCACGTTCACCACCTGATGGGAGAAATATCCAAAAAGGTTCTTGATTCTTGGGTTGCCTTGTCAGAATGTGCAGAGTACGAAAAATGTATCTCTCCTTACACTTTAGGCAAGGTGAGATCCTTGTCTGCTAGCCATGGATACATGGCAATTCTCTATGGAATTGTGGGTTTTGTGACCACTCGGAGTGTGCCATGAGAGCATTTTGTACCTCTCTAGGTCCTGTGTGAGTGGTCAGCCCGATTGCTAGGCTCATTTCCTCTCTTGTGTAAGATTATGGACTCTATTGTGTGAGCCTTAGCCTTCATGGCTAAGTGGTGTGGCTTGTGAGAGGACTAACTTGTCCAAGCTCTAGCTCTATATGTACTCCATCATTTGGAGTGATTGAGAAACCATTCATGAGCACAAGTGACGCCCATTCAGTCCCACATGTTTGATGTTCCGAGGCTCGCTCTCGCTTCCAGTTACAACATACATCACTCTCAGAATCACGGGTCCACACGGAGCAGTTCATAACAATCACGTACTTGCACTGTGTCCTTAGCACCTGGTCAATTTTGTGCGATGAGCTAACTCCTAGGGCTTAGTCCAACCAATGCTTCTTTTGTGTGTGCATCTGGTGGATAACTTTGTGAGTAGTCTCAAAGGTAAGAAGTGTAATCAATGACAAGAAATGAACACGTTCTTATAGTCATAGAGCCAGTCTCTAGCCTAGGTGCATAGTAGCTCCTTGCATGAGCCACTTTGAAGACAATATGCATTACATCATCCACCCTGCCTACATGGCGCTCCCTCTCGCCGCCAAGTGGTACAAGCCACCAGGAGTGACCTTGAAACATTGTAATATGTCTTTTAGAACCTTCCTTTCCCCTTTGTGGTCACTAAGAGAATTAGTCACTGGGCTGGAATCTGACTTTGTGATATTTTGCTCTAGAGACTTGTCAATGCACCGGATAGCAACGGTGTAGAAAATGGATCCTGACATGGGAGGCCACCAACTCCTCTTGGTATTGCAACCAAGATAACATATCACCCTCGAACGAGGGATCCACACTTAATGTTTGTTTGGGTTGCAACCTCACGAAGTCCGCATGTTGGTCTTTAGTGTCTACCTTTGGTTGGACACTCTGTGAGGAGTCTCAAAGGCAAGAACTGTAAATGGATGCATGCAAGGTACAAGCTGTTATACTTGTAGAGCTTTGCTAAAGCATCTGCTTGTAGTGGCTCCACTGGAGCCAACCTCAGCCTATAGTCCTATTTGGCGCGTCCTTAGACAGCCAAGTGTCATCCTCAAGGCAGGCTCTAGTAATCTTCCTAGAAGCTTCCTGTCCCAGTTTGGCTACAAAGAAAATTACAGCCGTCGCGGGGTTTGAACCGGCGACCTTTCATTTGAGACTCTGGTGCCTAATCATCCAAGTCAAAAATGTATGGTTCATATGATGAGCCACGGGGGTTATACCCATTATGAGCAGTGCATTCTTGGCCCATCTCAGAACAGACCATGGGGACATACTCCATTGAGCAATGCATGCCTTGTATGTATGTGTAGCTAGCCAGCTAGGCAGTGGACAAGGTGCATACTATTTCATCAAATCTCTCCCTTGCACCTTTGTCCATTTGTCGCATACTGGGCTCCATCAATGCCTTGGGGCTCACCCTTCTTCTGCCGCACTCCTCATGCCAAATCCACAAATGCCTACATATGACAAGTCGCTCTCCACCGGCTTGGTCATGCAGTCAGCAAGCATGCTCTTTGTTCCGTAGTGCTGCAAGTCCACCATGTTCTTCATAACAAGGTCACCTGAGTAGTGGTAACGTATGTCAATGTGCTTTGTTTGCCGGGAGATTATCTCGTCTTCAGCCATTGAGATGGCGCTCATGTTGTCCACGTGTACGACCATGGCATTCTTCTGTGGCACTGTCATTTTGCAAAGCAGGCTGCGTAGCCATTGAGTCTCCTTGCACACCTCAGATAGAGTAACGTACTCTGCCTGAGCCGTGGACACGGAAACACAATCTTGCTTCCTGCTGGCCCATGAGATGGCAGCGCCATTCAAGATGCACACGTATCCGGAGGTGGATTTCCCGTCCTGGGGATTCCCTCCCCGGTCAGCATCAGTGTAGCACTTCAGGCAAAGGATATCCATTCCTTTTCGGCCTCCAAGGACAAGGCCCATGTGACGTGTCTTCTGTTCGTAGCGCAAGATGCGCGTGACTGCTTGCGAATGTTGAGGTCCAAGGTTTGCCACAAATCTGCTCACTTGTCCAACAACATAGCAGATGTCTAAACACGTCCCCACAATGGCATACATGATGCTACCTACGGTGGACAAGAAGGGGATGTCTTGTATCTCTCTTTGTTTTACTTCGTTGCTTGGCAACATGGAGGCCTTCAACTTTGTATCAACTGTCATTAGGGTGCTGACAGGTTTGCAGTCTTCCATGTGATACCGCTTAAGTACCTCACCAACGTATTTGGGTTGGTTGAGCTCAATGGTGATTGCTACTTGGTTGTGGTGGATGGCAATCCGGAGGTAGTACTCGAGAGGACCCATGTCCTTCATCTTGAATCTTTTGCTAAGGGCAGACTTCAGCTCATCAGGCAGCTCGACCGAAGACAAGCAGGTGATCAGATCATCCACGTACAACGCAACCAGCATCAGCCCTCTCCCATCATTACGCACGTACATGCTCGGGTCATTCTGGCAATGCGCAAAGGAGAGGCCGGTCCTGAAACCGTCCATCCCTTTGTACCACATTCGTGGGTCCTGTCGCAGCCCGTAGAGCGATTTCACCAACTTTCAAACCTTGCCCTTGGGAGCTTTGACTCCTTCGGGCACCTCCATCAGCACCTCCTTGTCAAGCTTCCCATAAAGGAAAGTTGTCTTGACGTCCATCTGGTGTATCTATAAGTTTTTTGCAGTACCAATGCAAACAAGAGAGCGGATGGAGGCAAAGGTCACGATGGGTGCAAACGTCTCATCGTACTCAGAGCCTAGGCGATGAGATAAATCCTTAGCCACTACCCTTGCCTTGAACTTGTCAATGCTGCCGTCTTGCTTCTTCTTCACTCGGAGGACCCACTTGGATCCCACCGCGTGGACCTTGTCATGTCTATCCACCAGCACCCACGTGCCGTTCTCGACAATGGACGCGAGCTCGGTATCCACTGCCTCCTTCCACTTGGCCGCATCAAGGCCATTCATCACCTCCGCCACTGTGGATGGCTCTCCGTGAGCCACGAACGACCAGCTAAGGCCTGTCCAATCATCCTCATACTACAAAGGTGCTTTCTTTGGTCGCAAATTGCGCCGGGTTGGTGGTGCGGCTTCTTTCTTTGGTGCTGGTGCTTCCACAAGTGGTGATTTGTCGTCGTTGTTGTCGTCATCAGAAGAGTTGTTTGACTCCAAGTCAGACTCTGAAGCCCCAGACGCCTCAGTATCCGCATCCATGTCAGGTGCTACATCATCCTCCACAACTGCTTTCCCATTCCCACCACCTACTGGCAAATCGAGCCCGTTGTCGGGTGCTTGGTCTTCAGGCTCAAGCAATACTATCCACTCTCCTGCTTTGGGAATTAGGGTCGAGTCCCGCAGCTCTCCCTTTCCATGGGTGCGTTTATCAAACACGACGTCACGACTCCTCACAAGCTTGCCTGCTACCTGGTCCCAGAGCCGATAGGCTTTGTGTGATGTGTCGTACCCAACCATGATGCACTTCTTGGAGCGTGCGTCAAGCTGGCCTCCAGTTTGTCCCGATTGGATCTTCACCCGTGTAGTTCACCCAAACACCTTCAGACAAGATGCATTGGGTTTCTTTCCCAACCATGCTTCCTTTGGGGTCTTTAGCTGCTTGTCCTGCTCCTTACCAGGCTTCCATAAGGCTGTCGCTGGTGTGAGGTTCAAGAGGTAGCAAACCGTTGTTGTTGCTTCAGCCCAAAAATGAGGTGGGAGCTTGGCGTTAAAGAACATGCTTCGCACCATGCCGAGTAGGGTCTGGTTCATCCTCTCTGCAACGCCGTTGCTTTGGGGGTTGTAAGGGGTGGTTTGCTTGTGGCGGATGCCATGATCCTTAAGCCAAGCCTTGCATGCCTCGTACTCAGCCCCGTTGTCACTTCGGAGCATCTTGAATTTCTTGGATGTTTGTCTCTCCACCATGGCGACGAACTCGAGGAGCTTCTCCTTGACCTTTGCCTTTGTTTTGAGGAAGTTGATCCACAACTTGCGACTATGGTCGTCAATGAAGGTAAATAAGTACTTGCTTCCTCCGTTAGACAGTGTGCGGAAGGGTCCAGACACGTCACTGTGTATGAGCTCTAACACATGCTCTACTCGTCGACCTCCTCTCCCAAACGGCTTCTTCTTTGCCTTCGCTTGGAGGCATGGTTCACACAATACACACCCTCCGCCACACTTCATGGTGCATCCTTCCATTCCGCGGGCTACCTGTTGCTCCTACATCTTGTGCAGCGTGCTGTTGGCCACATGTCCAAATCACCGGTGCCACAGCTCATCGACAGTGTCCTTGGTTGATGCGGCGGCCGCAGTGGTCGCCGGTGGTGCATCCTTTGGCTCCGGTGCCAGTGCCTTGGTGGCACATGCAAGTCCCTCATCCGACGCCTTGGTGACTTTGGTTTGAAGTACATAGAGGCTGTCGGCTCTTAGAACTTAAGGCATGAGATTGTCTTTGGTGTACAGAATCTGGACGTCCTCATTTTTTAGGGCCAACGCTTCCTTGGTGGTGAACACCACCGTCATTTTGTTGTCGGTGATTTGTGAGGCGGATAACAAGTTGGCTGCAAAGGAGGACATGTACACCACCTTTTGAAGGTTGACTGCCTTCTCCACACCATTCATGTTGAACGTGATCACCTTGTCCCCTTTGCCCATGGCTTGGACGATGTCGCCGTTTGCACACTTGATGCGCATGACAGATTCGGCCGTGGAGACAAATCCACCCTTGTCTTTTGATGAGTGGTGGTTGATGCCCAAGTGGAGGGCAAATGCCCTGGGCGTAAGGATCGCTGTGCCCTTCATGGGCAGCCTCCTAGCCATCATGTTGGTGAGCTCCTTTGTCTCATTTTCACCTTTGTTGCTGCCTTCATTCTTGGCACTACGGCAGTCCCTAGCCCAGTGCCCAGCCTTCCCACAGTTGGAACTCTTCTCGCCACCGATGCCTTTCTCTCCACCGCCACCGCTTCCGTTGTTCCCTTGACTGGAGCGAGAGCTTGAACTTTGTCCACCAAAGCGAGAGGCATAGGCTGAGATGTTTTGCTCAGCGCCCCTACGTCGCATGGACTCGTTGTGGATGTGTTCGGCGACAACCTCGTATGTCAGATCTGCCTCCTTCCAACCGCCAAATATGGTGATCAAGGACCCCCAGCTTTCTGGCAGTGCCATTTGAAGGATCATAACACGCATGTTGGAGTCAAGACTCCATTCCATTTGCTGGAGCTCGTACAGCATGTTGTCGAACGATTGCAAACAAAAAGGTATCAATTCTCCTTTGCTCATCCTCATCGACATCAACCATTGGAAGATGAAGAGTCGGATTGCTATGGCATTCAATTCATGCACGCGTGCGAGTTTTGCGTAGGCCTTGGGAGCCAACGGGCATCCTGTGATGTGGGAGTGTTGAGTCTTGTTCATGGACGTCACGAGAATGGCAAGAGCCATGTTGTTCTTCATCGTCCATGCTACAAGGTCAGCCGCATGCGTCGTTACGGTCGCATCGGCTGGTGCTGTCTTGGTCCCTTTTAGGATGTCGAGGTAGCCATGCACGTTCACAAAAGTCTCAAACTGCCATTTCCACAAGGGAAATACTGTCCCCGTGAATTTGGACATCCCCGCCTCAAGGCGGGCTGGAGTCGGATCCGCCATTTCTGGCGGTTGCTTGTCTTCTCTGCTTCACTATTACTCTGCTTTGTTGAGGCTGATGAGGCTGATGAGGCTGCTGAGTGCGACCGTTGTCAAAAGGTACAGTGGATTGCGTTGCATACCCCTCTCGCCGATGATCGCCTAAGGCGATGGTCCCGTCATGAGAGAACGGACTTGGGGTTGTACCACCTTCTAGAAGGGGGTATAGCTTAATCCCGTTGGGGCTCGAGGGTTGTGTCCAACATGGACGGAGTTGTTCCTCGTCCCCTAGTCCGCCACGTGTGCGCACCATACCTGAAGAAGCCAATGGCGCCGATGGAGCAGATGAAGCCGTCTGATGGTCTTGTCCTTGTTGTACTTGTGCACCCTGCAAGACCACGCGCTAGTCCATCTTGGAAGCGTGCCTTAGAACTAGAAGTGTAGGCCCATAACCCGTTGCCAATGTGCCTCATAGCAACAGTCTAGAAAACGGGTCCCGACATGGGAGGCCGCCAACCGCTCTTGGTATTGCAACCAATATAACATATCACCCCCGAACGAGGGATCCACACTTAAGGTTCGTTTGGTTTGCAACCTCACAAAGTGTGCATGTTGGTCTTTAGTGTCTACCTTTGGTTGGACACTCTGTGAGGAGTCTCAAAGGCAAGAACTGTAAATGGATGCATGCAAGGTACATGTTTTCATACTTGCAAAGCTTTATTGAAGCTTCTACATGTAGTGGCTCCATTGGATCCAACCGCAACCTACAGTCCTACAGACCGCCAAGTGTCATCCTCAAGGCAGGCTGTAGTAAGTTTCCTAGAAGCTTCGTGTCCCAGTTTTGGCCACAAAGAAAATTGCGGCCGTCGCGGGGTTTGAACCCGCGACCTCTTGTTTGAGACTCATGTGCCTAATCAACCAAGCCAAAAAGGTATGGTTCCTATGAAGAGCCACATGGGACATACCCATTATGGGCAGTGCATTCCAGGCCGATCTCAAAACAGACCAAGAGGACATACTCCATAGAGCAGTGCATGCCTTGTCTGTATGTGTAGCTAGCCAGCTAGGCAGTGGACAAGGTGCATACTATTTCAACAAGACTAACTATGGAACGTTTAAGCTAGGAGTTGTCCTAAGTAGTGTTTGCTGGCTATAGTATCCACTCTAGACCAAGGGAACTGGCTCCAAAGGAGTAGTGCATGCCTTCTCTATCTCAACCAGACATAGGGGACTGACTCCAAGGGAGCAAACCATGCCTAGTTTGTCTTGAACCTGTCCAAATGTCAGCTATGGACTAGGGGCATCTGAGGTCAACAAATAATCCCTTGCACTTGTTTCCATTCCATGTGAGATATCTCCCCTCTCCAATTGTCTTAGCCTTAGTGTTTGTCCTCTTCAACGAGAGGGATGTCGTTGACACCAACGTTGTTTCTGAGGAAGAAATGGAGCTAGCAATTGACAAGGCATTGGGAGTAGATACCTTTCTAGACCGAGTCTCTCTTGACCCTTCCTGTATAATGACAATGGAAGAACCACTCCTCTCTTTCATGTCTAATGTGGCAGATACTACGGCTTTATTGGCAAAGGTGAAAGAAGGAGATAAACACCACCAGCGACAGTAATTGTACCTGCAGTACCCCGGAAGCTACCTGCCAACGCCTCCGCACCAAGTCGTAGGTACCCTCCCAGGGTGCAATACAAGACTCGTGAATGCGGGCATTTGTGGATACTTCAATAATCAGACCAGATGACTGTTGTAGTTGCAGAAGATTCAGATGATCCAACGTTTTACAAGGAGGCCATGGCTGCATCAAATGCAGCAGATTTGACGAAAGTTGCAAAACATGATATAAAGTCGCAACTTGACAACGGCACGTGGAAGGTGATTGAGCGTCCACTTGGATGTGAGGAAATCAAGTGCAAGCGGGTGTTGAAGAAGAGGGGCATAGATGACAATCTCAAAAAGTATAAGGCGAGGCTTGTTGCTAAGGGGTTCTCGCAGCACGAAGGCATCGACTAAGGGCCCTATGGTCCTAACTTTAAGGAAAGAGCTTATCCTTGGACCTGTTTTGCTAAGTGCCAGCATTCGCCGTTAGAGTGGATGGAACAGATGGAGTAGTTGGGGCTGGTGGAGCTGATGCACACTCCAAGATAGAGAGAGCAAGAGAGTGCGTAGAAGCGTGTCTTACAAGTAGTCAATGTGGGCCCATAACCATTTGTCAACCTGATTTAAGCGACAGTCTAGAAAAAGAGTTCCAACACAATGGTTCCTACCAACCGCTCTTGGTATTGCAACCAAGGGATGATATCACCCTTAGAGCCAAAATTCCACATGGAGCAGTTCATAGGAATCACTTCCATGCACTGTGTCCTTAGCACCTGGTTACTTTTGCGCAAGGAGCAAACTCCTGGGACTTGGACCAACCAGTGCTTCTTTTTTCTGTCTGCCTCTGGTGGACAACTATGTTGGGAATCCCAAAGGTAATAACTGTACTGAAGGACATGCAAGTGACAGGTTCTTATAGTCCTAGAGCTAGCCTCTAGCCTAGGCGCACAGTGGCTCCTTGGATGAGCCTCTTTGGGGGCAATCTGGATTGCGTCATCCCCCCTACCTACATGGCGCTCCCTGTGACCACCAAGTGGCGCAAGCCACCAAGAAGGACCTTAGAGTGTTCTCAGATGTCTCTTAGAACCTTCGTGTCCCCCTTTTGGTCACGAAGAATATTAGTTACCGGGCTCAGATTCAACCCAGTGACCTCTCGCTCCATAGACTACATCTGGAATGTCTTAGCCACAAGGAGTTGTCGTAGGAAGTGTTTGCTAGCTATACTATCTAGTTTAGACCAAAGGGACCTGCTCCAAAAGAGTAGTGCATGCCTTGTCTATCTGGACCAGACGTAGGGAACTTACTCCAAGGGAGCAATGCATGCCTAGTCCGTCCTGTGCCTCTCCAAATGTCAACCATGGACAAGGAGCATATCAAGTCAACAAACTCTCCCTTGCACCTCTATCGATTAGCTTTGAGATCTCTCTTATCTCCAGCAATCTTGGCCTTAGTCTTCATCTGTTACAGTCTTTCTCACGATCATAGGCTCTCCCTCAGCCAAGTATAACCAGCTGAGTCTGGTCCATTCCGCACTCTTAGCATCGTACGTGGACAGAGGTTTCTTCTTCCGCGTACTACGCTGGAGTGTTACTGGTGATACTTCAAGGCTTAGTTACTTCTGTTGCTCTTGTGCCACCACTAGTCCGTTGTTTGATGAAGAGTAACCTCAGAGTTTGACTGAGAGGCTTTGGATGACTCAGACTGAGTATTAGAGTCCATCGCTGTGTCAGCTTGCAGCGCCACTCTCCCTACAGTACCATCCTTCACTGGCACCATCCGCCAGTTCTCAGGTGCCTGATCACGTGTTTGAAGCAACACAGCCCATTTCACTGATTTGAGAGCATGGACAGGGTCCAGCGACTCTTCCTTGCCAAGCATCCTTTCATCAAACTCGACATCTCGGCTCGTGATGAGCTTTCGAGCCGCTTGGTCCCACAGCGTGTATGCCCAATGTGTAGTGTCATATCCGACCATTACACACTTGCAAGCGCGTGCATCCAGCTTGCCACTTCCTTCTCCTGCTTGGACCTTTGCCCAAGCAGTACAGCCAAAGACCCTTAAGTGTGAGGCATCTGGCTTCTTCCCCGACCAAGCTTCCTGTGGCGTCCTCAGCTGCTTCTCTTGCTGCTTCTTACCACGCCTTGCAAGCGCGGCTACTAGAGTGAGATTCACAAGGTAGCAAGCTCTCCTTGTAGCTTCAGCCCAGAAGTGAGGTGGGAGTTTGGCGTCAAAGAGCATGCTTTGTGTCATGCCGAAGATAGTCTGGTTTATCCGCTTGGCAACGCCATTACTCTGGGGGGTGTAAGGCGTGGTGGTCTGGTGGTTGATGCCGTGTTGGCTCAATCAGCCTTTGCACGCCTCGTACTTACCACATAGTTGTCCTCGGTGTTCGATAGAGGACCCCTCCATTGACATTGGGACATCAATCCGCATCGATGTCCCATCAATGCCGATGGAAGCCCAGCGCGCACACCAGGCTGACCGAGAGACCCAACGGCCCCTTTGGCACCAGTGGACCCCTGAATGAATGGAAAATCCCAACGACGACGAGTACGACTCCCAGCCATGTTTTTGGAAAACTATTTTTTCCATATCTTCATACAACTGTATGGTTCTCTACACGTGTACTT
The DNA here is from genome assembly GCA_023375785.1 of Penium margaritaceum. Taxonomy (NCBI): domain Eukaryota; kingdom Viridiplantae; phylum Streptophyta; class Zygnematophyceae; order Desmidiales; family Peniaceae; genus Penium; species Penium margaritaceum. Next base: position 205,345 of record SZWC01000633.1, on the reverse strand, counting down.
GCCATGTGACATAACAGGCTTGCATCAGCCTACTGGGCATGCCATGTGGCATCTCCACATGGCAAAGCACATCAACATCCATGTCGTCTTGAGGCTAGGAGATATGCTACGTCCCAATCACAGCCATGCATTTTTCCAACATGGCAACACGTCAACATGTATCCTGCTTCCATGGCTACATGCATTACCTCGTGAAAGTTCAATCTCCTCCTCGTAGGATGTTGTAGCCGATGGGTGCACTGTAGCACCAACGGTTTTGATCCTTTCAATCGAAACCGTTGTTTTAAGGGTCATGTTAAACCAACTCCCTTGTCGATTCGACCTGACCTCCGTCGCCGTCGCAGCGACTGTCTGTTTGAATGGAGAGTGCGACAGAGAGGAGGCAGTGACATGCCTCCTCTCTCTTCCATGTCCGCCTCAACAGTAAGCCATTGTCGGCCAACTGTTGAGGCCGTCCAGCATGGGCTCTCAGGCAGGAACCTCCGCCAATGTCTCTGTAGCATCAAGCCAGTTTGATGCGGCCAGGTGGAACCCACCAAAGAAGAAACCGCTCAGTTGTGATTTCCTAACCAAAGAGCTTAGCAAGCACATTGAGCCGTGTCCCACAAAAGCCAAGAATGTAGGCTGGCGTTGCGGCTCGTGTGGGAAGAAAGGGATTGGGACATGTGACTACATCTGCAGTCACTTAGTAGGCAACAACCCCAACGTCGGCAACTACCCAAATCCCCCGCCCATGTGCCGAGATGTCCTTGGTTTGGAGCGCTGCACGCCCCCTACTGGCTGGCAGCTGCTCAACGTTAGTTTGTACAAGAGAGAGGGGAAGGAGTGGGGCACAAAGGACAAGGCGGTGTAGTGGATCAAACTCCGGGAGAAACAACAGCTTGCACAGCAGGCAGCGGTGGGTGGCTTGACTCTAGAGCCAAACAGTTTGACTCTCACCTCAGGTGTTGACCCCGGACCTCTTGCCATTTTCTTTTCTCAGGCTAAGACATGGAGCCATCGCCCATGGTCACCCAGATACCGGCGGTCGATGACCCTAGAAGCTTCGAAAGTTCATGTCTCACAATGCGACCGTTGGATCGGCATGAAACTTGGACCGTACAAATTGTTTCACCTGATCTTTTTGACAATGAAGCTGGATTGATGATCCGAGTAGGAATATAGTAGTTTCCTAGAACTTGCTTCTGTGGACCTGAAACTGAGCCGCATGGCTGTTTCCCAACAGTATCCCACTTTGCCGCAGTTAGAGAGGGCTGAGTCCACAAGCCTCATGAAGGCTCATGCACAACTACTGCATCTCATGGGTCACTAGCTTTGTGCAAAAATCAGCAACCTTCTTGCTGGTTGGAGTAAAACTATACTTTCATAGCACCCTGCTGCACCATATGCCTAATGAAGTGATATGTGATGTCAGTGTGCTTGTTGTGTGCATGGCTCTCAAGATTCTTGGCAAGTGCGATTGCGCTCTGGTTGTCGACACTCACAGGAACGATAATTGCCGCACTCCCACTCATGTGCACCATGAGACGCTGAAGCCAAACTGCTTCCTTGGCTCCAAAGCTCAGAGAGACGTACTCAGCTTTCGTGCTTGAGGTGGCCATGACCACCTGCCGCTTGCTGCACCAACTGATAGTCTCACCATTCACGAGGAACATATGTCCAGAGATGGACTTGTGGTCCACAGGGTTTGAAACCCAATGTGCAACTGTGTCGCCGATGATACTGTTGTCGTTGCCGTTGAAGGTGACTCTAATGTTCATGGTTCCAGTAAGGTAGCGGAAGATCCGCTTCACTGCCTTCAGGTGCTCAGGTCCGAGACTAGCCATGTGCTGGCTTATAGCGCTCACAACGTATGCAAGGTCCGGCCTGGTTGCCACCATGAGGTACATGAGACTGCCGGCGGTCCTCTGATAATTCTGCCGCTCAGCTGCGTCCGCGTCTCCATTGAAGCCCAGGAGGTATTGCTGCCGATGCATTTGGCCTCTTCCATGCGGAACTGCTGGAAAACATCCTTGATATAGCGGCTCTGTTGCAGCAAGAGAGAGCATGATTTGCGGTCACGCGTGATGTGGATACCAAGGAAGTATGATGCCTCTCCGAGATCAGACATCTGGAAGCGCTCTTGCATGGCTTCCTTGAACTCTCGCATTGCAGAAATGCTGTTGGAAAGAAGGAGCATGTCATCCAAATAGACGATGATGATGAGCACCTCATGACCATGCTGTGAGCAAGAAACGCTGGAGTTACACTCACTACGCTCAAACCCAATGCACTCCAGCGCCGCATCGTATTTCAAGTTCCAAGCACGCGATGCTTGCTTGAGGCCGTACAAAGACTTTTGCAACTTGCAAACCAGGTGCTTTAGGCCATCCATGACAAATCACCCTGGCTGCTCCATGTAGATTTCCCCCTCCAAGTCATCGTTCAAGAATGCTGTCTTGACATTCATGTTGTGATTCCCGAAGTCCTCAGCTGCTGCATAAGAAAGGAGCGTGCCCACGGGGGCCAACTTTGCAACAGGATTAGAGGTTTCCGTGTAGTTGATGCCTTCCCGCTGCGAGTAGCCCTAGGCGACCAGCCTCGCCTTGTACTTTTCTAGGTTGCCATCTGCGCTCCTCTTCTTATTGAATACCCATGCACTTTATCACCTTGCGACCAGGTGGATGCTTAGTCAGCTCCCACGTAGTATTGTCGAGCTACGACTGTATCTCTTGCTACACAGCTTGCGCCTAGTCTACTGCATCTAGTGTAGCCATGGCCTCTTTGAACGACATCGGCTTATCAGAGACTGCTGCAACTGCAACGTTCATCTGGTCTGTTTTTGGAGCATCCAGAAATGCCCGCGCTCACAAAGCGTGTAGCGCACCCTGAGAGGGTACATTTGATCTGGTACTAGAGCGTTAGCAGATGGCTTGCGCAGTTCTCCTGGCACAACTGCTTCTACTGATGGTGGTGCATCTTCTTATTGTGTTTGTGCTCATTAGGCCACTACATCTGCTACATCGGACATGGGAGAGTAGAAAGGTTCTCCCACTGTCATAGTAGAGGAAGGTTTAGGAGAGACAGGGTCAGGAAGAATGTCTACTCCTATTGCTTCATCAGCTCCTAGTTCTACTGCCTCTTTGCAGATGATGTTGGTGCCGATGACGTTTTTTTTTGTTGAAAACGACATTTTTTGAGATGATGACGTCGCTAGTTTCCCTCTTGTAGATACGATAAGTCTTGCTTGCCACGTCATAGCCGATCATCAACATCTGTACGCTCTATGCGTCCCATTTCTGCCGCTTCTTGTCGGGCATGAGCATGTGCTCCAAGTTGCCTAACGCGCGAAGATGACCCACGCTCGGCTTCTTACCCAACCACGCCTTGTATGCCGTCATCTGCTCTAGAGCCTCGGTCGGACTACGGTTATTGATGTAAAACACAATGCTCACTACTTCTGCCCAAAAGTCATAGGTGAGCTGAGCCACGTGCAACATGGAGCGTGCCGACTAAAAAATGATACAGTTGGCGCTTTCTGCTTCACCGTATTGCTGCAGCAAGTATGGTGCCGTCCACTGTGCCTTTGTGCCACGAACTCCATGCTCAGGTACTCTCCGCCACGGTCGCTGTCCAACGCCTTGATCTTTTTGCTAGTCTGGTCCTCCACAATTGCCTTGAACTCTTGTTAAAGCACTGGTCCTTGGAGGAAAGGAAGAACACAGTAGTGTAACGGCAGAATCATGTATGAAGGTGAGAAAATAGCTAGAGCCTGCAAAGCTGTGGGTCTGCATTGGGCCAGACATGTCTGTGTGGACCAGCTCCAGCACCTCCTTTGCACGCTCCCCTGCTCCAAAGAACTCCTCGCGATGGTACTTCTCCTCCAAACAACTGATGCACAACTGCCGCTCAAAGTAAGACATGGTAGGCAAGTCATTCACCATCTGCTTTGTATTAAGTTGTTTCAAAGCGCGCATGCCGATGTGGCCATACCACGCATGCCAGATTTTTCCATGTGTGGCCTGCACAACTGCTACAAGACTCTGCTCGCGTGAGATCTTGGTCGCCCCAAACAGGCAGTACATGTCACCTTCCTTCACCGACGTGGCCAACACCCATAGTCGTCATCAAAGACAATGCGCTGTCGTGTGTTGGTGAGAGAGGACACTGAGAGAAGGTTGAACGCAACATCAGGTACATACAGCACGCCATGGAACACTCCCATTTCAATGCCACACGGGGTTTCCAACCACATCTCCACAATCCCAATCCCCTCATCATACACCACCCGATCATGACCCAAAGTAATGTTGGAACTGGAGGATAGAGGAGCATTGGAGAAGAAAACATGTGGGACTGGAAGGGCATCACTTGTGCTAAAGAATGGTTGTTGAATCACTCAAAATGATGGAGTATATATAGAGCTAGAGCTTGGACAAGTCATCCCTCTCACAAGCCACACCACTTAGCCATGGAGGCTAAGGCTCACACACTAGAGTCCATAATCTGACACAAGAGAGAAAATTAGCCTAGCAATCAGGCTAGCCTCTCACACACGATGTAGAGAGCTATACAATTCTCTCATGGCACACTCATAGTGGTCAAAAGGCCCACAGTTCCATGGAGAATAGCCATGTGTCCATGGCCAGAACACAAGGATCTCACCTCACCAAAAAAGTAAGGAGAGGTACCCTTTTTCTATTCAGCATACTGTGACAAGGGAATCAAAGAATCTACGACGTTTTTGGATATATCTTCCATCAGGTCTAGACCCTGGACCTCTTGCCTTTTTCTTTTATCAGGTTAATGCATGGAGCCATCGCCCATGGTCACACAGATACTGGAAATCAATGACCCCCAAAACTTCAAAAAATCATATCGCTAAGTTCGATTGATGGATCCACCAGAAACGTGGAGAGTAGACATTTTCTCACCTGATCTCTCCAAGGGTGAGGTCGGATCGACAACCATAGTAGGCATCTGGTAGTTTCTAGGATGTTCCTTATGTGGACCTGAAATTGACACGGATGGCTCCTTTCCCAACAATCTCCCACTTTGCCACAGTCAGAGTGGGCTTAGTCCACATGCTTTCATGCCAAACTGCTGCTTCTCACGGGTCACTAGCTTGATGCTGAAGTCAGTGACCTGCTTGCTAGTTTGAGTAAACTCCAGCTTGATAGCACCCTCTAACATCATTTGCCTGATGAAGTGATATGTGATGTCAGTGTGCTTGGTGTGTGCATGGTGCTTATGATTCTTTGCGAGTACGATTGCGCTCTGGTTGTCAACGGGCACAAGAACTAGAACTGCTACAATCTCAATCATCTCTGCCATGAGACGCTCAAGCCAAACACACTCACCTTCTGTGTTTAAGGTGGCCACGACCACCTGCCGCTTGCTGCACCAGCTGATGGCCCCACGATTCACATGGAACACATGTCCAGAGATGGATGTCCAGTCCTCATGGTCTGAAGCCGAATCTACATCTGTGTAGCCGATGATGTTGTTGTCGTTGTTGTTGTAGGTGATGTCCATGATGATGGTTCCAGCAAGGTAGCGAACGATCCGCTTCACTGCCTTCTAGTGCTCAAGTCAGGGATTTGCCATGTGCTGGCTCACAGTGCTCACAGGCTGTGCGAGGTCCGGCCTGGTTGGCACCATCAGGTACATGAGACAACCGACAGTGCTTTGGTAATTATGCCGCTCAGCTACATGCGCTTCTCCATTGAAGCTCGCGAGATAGTGTCGCGTCTCTCGTGGCGTGTCGATGGGTTTAGCCTCTGCCATGCGGAACCATTGTAATACATCGTTGATATAGCGGCTCTACTATAGCGAGATAGAGACTGATTTGCGGTCAGGCGTGATCTGGATACCAAGGAAGTATGATGTCTCCCCAAGATCAGACATCTCGAAGCGCTCCTGCATGGTATCCTTCAACTCCTGCAGTACAGACATGCTGTTGGATAGGAGGAGCATGTCATCCACATAGACGATGATGATGAGCACCTCATGACCATGTTGCCACCGATATACATTGTAGTTACACTCATTACGCTGAGACCCCGTGCACTGTAGCGCCGCATCTAATTTATGGTTTCAAGCACGCAACGCTTGCTTGAGGCCGTAAAGTGACTTTTGCACCTTGCAGACCAGCTGCTCTAAGACATCCATAACGAATTCCTCCCGCTGCTCCATGTAGATTTCTTCCTCCAAGTCAGTGTTCAAGTATGCAGTCTTGACATCCATGTGGTCAATCTCGAAGTCTTCAACTCTTGCATAAGGAAGGAGTGTGTGCACAGAGGCAAACATTGAAACAAGAGCAAAGGCTTCTGTGTAGTCGATGCCTTCGTGCTGCAAGTAGCCCATGGCAATAGCCTCACCTTGTGCTTTTCAAGGTTGCCATCTGCGCCCCTCTTCTTCTTGAACACGCACCTTCACTTGATTACCTTGGGTCAAGATGGACGCTGAGTCAGTTCTCGTGCTGCACAGCTTGTATCTGGTGCAGCCATGGCCTCTTGTAAGACGTTGACTCATCAGAGTCCGCTACAACTACGACGTTCATTTGGTCTAGCTTTTGGAGCATCCAGAAATGCCCGTGCTCACCAGGCTTGTAGCGCACCCTAAGGGTACCTTCTACCTAGTTTTGGAGCGTTACCAGTTGGCTACCGCGGTGCTGCTCCCACAAATGCTCCTGCTGATGGTGGTGCATCTTTTTCCTCAACTTCTGCCAATGAGGCTGCTCTATCGGCTAGAGAATGTCTGCTCCCACTACTTCATCAAGTACTAGTTATGCTGACTCTTCACAAATGATGTTGGTGCTTATGACGTTACTTTCATTGAAAACAACATGCCTAGAGATGATGACGTGGCCAGTATCCCTCTCGAAGAGACGATACACCTTGCTTGCCACGTCATAGACGATCATGAGCATCTGTGTGTTCTTCGCGTCCCATTTGAGCTCCTTCTCCTTTGGCACGTGCGTGGGCGCCAAGCTACCAAACGCGCAAAGATGACCCATGCTCGGCTTCTTGTCGAACCACGCCCCATATGGTGTCATCTGCTCCAGGGCCTTCGTTGGACTGTGGTTCTTGATGTACACATTAGTGCTCACTACTTTGGCTGAGAGGTCATAGGTGAGCCGAGCTGCTTGAAGCATGGAACGTGCCGACCTAATGATGGCAAAGTTTGCGCGTTCTGCTACGCTGTTCTCTTACGGCAAGTATGGCATCGGTTGCTGCACCTTGATGCCTGCTGCTATGAGGTAGTCATGGAACTTGTTCCTCAGGTATTCTCCATCGTGGTCGCTACACATCGCCTTCATTTTCTTGCCAGTCTGGTTCTACACCATGGCCTTGAACTCCTTGAACCTCTCAAAGCTCTGGTCCTTGGAGGAAAGGAAGTACACAACACCGTAACGGCTGAAATCATCAATGAAGATGACAAAATACCTAGAGCCTCCAAAGCTCTGGGTCTGCATTGGGCCACACAAATCTGTGTGGACCACCTACAACACCTCCTTCACGCGCTCTCTAGCTCGAGAGAACGCCTCGCGATGCTGCTTCCCCTCCAAACAGCCGATGCACAACTGCTGCTCAAAGTTAGAGATGGTGGGTAAGTCACGCACCATCTGCTTTGTTTGAAGTTGTTGGAAGGTGAGCATGCCGATGTGGCCGTAGCGCGCATGCCATATTTTGCCATCGTAGACGTGCATGTCTCCTGTAAGACTCTGCTTGTCCGGGATTTTGGTCGTCCCCAACAGGCGGTGCATGTTTCCTTTCTTCACCGACGTGGCCAACTCCTCTCTCATTTCCTTGTCAAGGATGTAGCCATAGTTGTCAACAAAGACGACTCACAGTCCTGTGTTGGTGAAAGAGGACAGTGAGAGAAGGTTGAACGGAGCATCAAGTACATACAGCACGACATGGAACACTCCCACTTCAATGCCATTCGGGATCTTCGAGCGCAGCTTCACAATCCCAATCCCCTCAGCATACACCACCTGATCATAACCCAAAGCAATTGGTCGGGGGGGGATGAAGAGAGTAGCTGCGTAAACCACTCCTTCTGGTGTGTCAAACTCTTGGTACATCCTGAGTCCTTGTACCATGCCAAATCCGCCTTCTAATTTTGGGACATGTCTAGCTTTGCAATGAAGAGGCGGTCGCGCAATTCCTTGACTAAGTTCATGTTGCCAAAATGGCGCACGCCGGTCTGGTCCTGCTGTTGAATCTGTCGCTGCTGCTGCTCCTGTTGTTGTTGTGGAGATTGCTACATTTGCTACTGCTACTACTACTCCTTCTAGACCCTCTTGAACTTGAAGCACTGTTTCTTGTAGTACCCCTCTTTGTGGCAACAGTGGCACTTGCCCTTCTTCTTACCTCTCTGCTGGCCAGACTGCTACTACTCCTGGTTGCTTGAGCCCATGGCCATGAAAGCCGCTTCACTGCTGCTGATGCCGCCATTGTCCTTTACTCCATTTTGACGTAGTTCTACCTGCACCAGGTGGGTGCAGATGAAGTCCAGGTCGAGAGGTGGCTGGCATCCCAAGGTCTCTTGCACCCTGTCATAGCTCGTTGGGGGTCCCCTCACCAAGAGGAGGAGGAAGCGCGTGTCTTCCACAGGGTTGTCGGTCGCTTTCAGCTTCTTGGCCAGCTCCTTTTCCTTTTCCAAGTATGCCTCCATCCCTTTGCCACCCTGCATTTTCAACGCCATCATCTTCTCCTCCAAAAGCATGAGGAATGCAGGATCCTTGCTCTCATACTTCTTGCACAACGTGTTCTACCCCTCTTTTGTAATAGCCTTGTCACTCACGTACTAAAGATGCAGGTTGGAGATGGTGTTGAAAATCACCCTGTAGGTCTGCCTGTTCTTCTTCTTCCATGCCTCAAGTGTTGCTGCTGCAATCATAGATGAACTTGCATCTCGTGCTTCTTTTTGCGGTGTCTTCTTCGTCACCTCTTTCGGTGCGGTGATGCCTTTTGCCTGTGGAGGCAGAGCGCGCTGGTCGCCGCTCACAACCTCCCACAAGCCTCTCTCCTCCAAAAGGAGGCGGGTGCAGATCTTCTAAAATGTGAAGTTGGCATGTCCTTCTAGCCTCTCCAAGGGCTGGGCTGCTGTTACCACACCTGCTGCTGCCGTTTTGAGCTTTGGTGATGCTCAACACTGCCCTTAAGTGGCGGCACTTCCCTTGTTTCTCCTGATTTTTCAGCCAGAAATCTGTCTTATAGTGAATGGACTGTATAGGCCAGCAGACTGGGAATTTGGAAAAACCAAGACCACCACTGGAAAATTCAGCTCAAAACCTTTTAGATCGACCCATAAAACAGGGTCATCAACATAAGATGTTTGTAGATATGCCCTTTTGAAAATAGGGTATGCTGCTGCCCCTACTCTAGCTCACACAAGCCAGCTTGAAAACGGCGTTTCTCCCAATCTTACCAATGGAACGCAAGTATTTCTGCTACAATGGAAAGCTAAGAAAAATTAATTCAATTTGCATGTGCTACGTTTGAAATTTGACAAAGAAACAAGAGAGTTATGGTCATCACAAGGCGACAGTCTTACTCAGAGAGAAGAGTGTGGATCTGGCCAACCTCGTTTGGAGCAAAACTCTCAATCCGATTGTTGGATCTTCATTGTCTGGGGCTTGTTGAAAAGCTTGTCTCTTGAACTTGAAGGTCCTCTGGTGAATTTTTACATTTGGTGAAGGTTTCGCCCTTACCCGTCACTCTCAAAGTGACGGCCTGTACTAGCTGAAAGTGGCAGAAATGGGCTCTGATACCAAGTGTTGGAATTGGATGAGAGAGGGAGCCTTGGAGCAGCAAACATGTGGGATTAGAAGGGTATCACTTGTGCTGAAGAATGGTTATTGAATCACTCAAAATGGTGGAGTACATATAGAGCTAAAGCTTGGGCAAGTCATCCATCTCACAAGCCACACCACTTAGCCATGGATGCTAAGGCTCAAATACTATATTCCATAATCTCACACAAGGGAGGAAATCAGCCTAGCAATCAGGCTCACCACTTACACACAACCTACAAAGCTAGAAAAGCTCTCATGGCACACTCCTAGTGGTCACAAAACCCACAATCCCATGGAGAATTTCCATGAGTCTATGGCTAGCACACAAGAATCTCACCTCACCTAAAAAGTAAGGAGAGGTACATTTTTCCTAGTCAGCAGACTCTGACAAGGCAACCCAATAATCTAAGACCTTTTCTGATGTTTCTTCCAACATTTCTTGACCCTAGACCCCTTGCCTTTTTATTTTCTCAGGCTAAGGCATGGAGCCATCGCCCATGGTCACCCAGATACTGGTTGTCCATGACCCTGAAAACTTCGAAACATCATATCTCTAAATCCGAACAAGGGATCGGCCAGAAACTTGGACTGTAGACATTTAGCCACCTGATATTTCCAATGGTGATGTCGGATTGACGATCACATTAGGCATCGAGTAGCTTATTGGATCTTTCTCCTGTGGATTTGAAACTGAATCGGATGGCTCCTTTTTAAACAAGCAATCGGTTGGGAGGGAATGGAGAGCAACTGCGTAAACCACTCCTTGTGGTGGATCAGACTCTTTTTACACCCAGAGTTCTTGTACCACGCCAAATCTGCCTTCTCCTTTTGTGACATGTCAGACTTCTCCATGAAGAGACGGTCGCGCACCTCCTTGGCCACGTTCATGTTGCCAAAATGGCGCACGCGGGTCTTGCTCTGCTGCTGCTGCTGCTGACATTGCTGCAACTGCTCTTGCTGCTCTTGTGGAGATTTCTGCTTCTGTTGAAGCTGGTGCTACTCCTTCTGGTCCCTCTTGAACTTGAAGCACTCTTTCTTGTAGTGCCCCCCTTTCTGGCAAAAGTGGTACTTGCCTTTCTTCTTTCCTCTTTGCTGCCCGGACTACTCCTGCTGCTGGTTTCGTGATTCCATGGCAATGAAAGGTGCTTCACTACTGCTCCTGCCACCATTGCGTTTTGCTGCATTGCGACCGAGTTCTACCTTCACCAGGTACGTGTAGATGAAGTCCAGGTTGAGAGTTGGCTGGTTCTCCTTTGTCTCTCGCACCGTGTCATAGCTCGTTGGGAGTCCCCTGAGCAAGAGGAGGACGAAACACGTGTCTTCCACAGGGTTTCCGGCCGCTTTCATTTGCTTTTCTAGCTCCTTTCCCGTGTCCAAGTACACGTCCATCCCTTCGCCACCCTTCATTTTCAACACCATCATCTTCTTCAAAAGCATGAGGAATGCAGGATCCTTGCTCTCAAACATCTTGCACAACGTGTCCTACCCCTCTTTTGCACTAGCCTTGACACTCACGTACTGAAGATGCAGCTTGGAGATGGTATTGACAGGTAGCCTGTAGGCTTGCCTGTCCTTCTTCTTCCACTCCTTGTATGCCGCTGCTGCAATTGTAGATGAACTAGCATCTGCTACACCTTTCTGCGGCGTGTTCCCCGCCACCACCTCCGCTGCGGTGATGCCTTTTGCCCGTGGAGGCGGAGCGTGCTCGTCACTCCTCACCACCTCCCACAAGCCCCTCTCTTCTAGAAGGAGGAGGGTACGGATCTTCAAGCACATGAAGTTGGTGCATCCTTCCAGCCTCTCCAAGGGCTGGACTGCTGTTACCACTCTTGCTGTTGCCATTTTTAGCTTTGGTGATGCTCAATGCTGTCCTTGAGTGGCAGCGCTACCCTTGTTTCTGCTGTTGCTTTTGCCAGAAATCTATCTGACGAAAAATGGGCTGTAGAGACAAGGAGACAAGAAAACCAGTTAGGAAAAACAATTCAATTCGCATGTGCTTCTTTTTAAATTTGACAAAGAAATGAGAGAGTTATGGTCATCACAAGGCGACAGTCTTACTCAGAGAGAAGAGTGTAGCCCTGTCCGACCTCGTTTTTAGCATAACTCTTAATTTGACCATTGGATATTTGCGCTCTTGGGCTCCTTGGAAAGCTTGTCTCTTCAGCTTGAAGATCCAATGGCTGATTGTCATATTTTGTGAAGGTTTGACCCCTAACACGTCACTCTCAAAGTGACAGCCTGTGCTGTCTGAAAATGGCAGAACTTGGCTTTGATACCAACTGTTGGAAGTGGAGGAGAGAAGGAGCCTTGGAGCAGCAAACATGTGGGACTTGAAGGGCATCACTTGTGCTAAAGCATGGTTTTTGAATCACTTAAAATGATGGAGTACATATAGAGCTAGAGCTTGGACAAGTCAGCCCTCTCACAGGTTACACAACTTAGCCATGGAGGCTAAGGCTCACACACTAGAGTCCATAATCTCACACAAGAGAGGAAATAAGCCTAGCAATCAGGCTAACCACTCACACACAACCTAGAGAGCTAGAAACTGCTCTCGTGGCACACTCCCAGTGGTCACATAACCTTGAATCCCATGGAGAGTCGCCATGTGTCCATGGCTAGCACACAAGGATCTCACCTCACCTACAAAGTAAGGAAAGGTACTTTTTTCCCAGTGAGCACAGTCTGACAAAGCAACAAAAGAATATAGGACCTTTTTGGATGTTTCTCCCATCAGGTTTTGACTCTGGACCTCTTGCCTTTTTCTTTTCTAAGGCATGGAGCCATCGCCCATGGTCACCCAGATACCGGCCGTCGATGACCCCTGAAACTTTGAAAATTCGTATCTCACAATCCGACCGTTTGATTGGCTTGAAACTTGGACCGTAGACATTTTGCCACCTGTGAAGTCTGATTGACGATCAAAGAAGGCATCTAGTAGTTTTCTGGAACTTACTCATGTGGACCTGAAACTCAGCCGGATGGCTTCTTTCCCAACAGTCATATCTTATGTAGATAGCGCATGATGCCCTTTGTTGCTTGCAAATACTGTGGCCCTGGATTGGCCACGAACCTGCCCACTTGTCCCAGAACATAGCAAATAACAGGGCATGTTCCTACCATGGCTCACATGAGGCTGCCAATAGTGGACTAGTAGGATATGTTCTCCATCTCACGCCGTTTTGCTTCCATGTTTAAATTCATGGAGGAGGAGAGCTTGATGTCTGTTAACATGAGTGTACTGGTGGGTTTCTAGTCCTCTATGTTGTAGCACTTGAGGACCTCGAAGATGTACTTAGTCTGGTTTAGTTTGATTGTAAGTATTGCTCGATTGCCGTGGAATACTATAAGAAGGTAAAACTTGAGAGGACCCACAACCTTCATCTTGAACCTGTTGCTAAGATCTGTTTTTAGTTTGTGTAATAGCTCGACAGATAACAAGCCGCTGATGAGGTCATCCACGTATAGTCCAACCAGTATCAATTCTTGCTTTTCCTCTTGCACATAGACACCAGGGACTTTTGCTAGTACGTGAAGATGAGCGCGGCCATAAAGGCGTCCATGTACTTCTACCACATCTTTGGGGCCTATTTTAGCCTATATAGTACTTTCATGAGTTTGCAAACCTTGCCCTCTAGAACGTTCACTCCAGAGGGCACTTCCATTAGCATTTTTTTAGGCTTCTTATAGAAGAAAGCTGTCTTGACTTCCATCTTGTGGACCTCCAGATATTTTACACGAGTGATACCCAACATGGATGTCATGGAGGCCACAATGATACATGCGCAAAGGTCTTCTCATAATCTGAGCCTACACGTTGGAGAAACCCCTTTGCCACAACTCTTGCATCATATTTGTCAATAATACCATCCTTCTTGAACTTTTTTTAAAGTACCCACTTTGACCCCACCATGTAGGCCATTGGGGGCTCATCCACCAGAACCCATGTTCTCTTCCCTTCTATGGATACAAGTTTCTAGTTCACTGCCTCCTTCCTCTTGGCCCCATCTGGCATATTCATAGCATCCGCTATGTTCACCGGCTCTTCCTTAGAGAAGCATGACTAACTAAGTCTGGTCCATTCAGCACTCTCAACATTGTACTTACGTAGGGAGTTTTTTTGGATGCTGACTGTGCTAATGTGTTAATGGTGGTGCTTTATGGCTCACCTACTCCACTTGCTCTTGTGCTGCCGGTGATCTTTTGTTCAAAGAATAGCCACTAGCCTCAGAGTCAAACATGCAGGCCTTACACGACTCAGACTCAGTGTCAAAGTCCGTCGTTGTGTCAACCTGCATGGCCACTCCCCTTGGCGCACCATCATTTTGCTTCACCGCCAACATGTGCCGCTTTTTAGGTGCCTGATCACCTTACTCAAACAACACAACCTACTCTCCTTTTTTAGGAGTATGAAGAGGATCCAACGGCTCTCTCTTGCAGAACGTTGGTTCATCAAACTAGACGTCTCACCTCTTGATGAGCTTTCCAACCCTTTGCTCACACAGTCTATGTGTGTTCTGTGAAGTGTCATATTCGATCATTACACACATGAAATCGCGTACATCCAGCTTGCCACTTCCTTCCCCTACTAGGACATTTGTTTTGGACATATAGCCAAAGATCTTCAAGTGTAACGCATATGGCTTGTTCCCTGACCATGCCTCATATGGCTTCCTCAATCCCTTATCTTGCTACTTCTTGGCACGCCATCCAAGCGCAGCTGCTGGAGAGGGATTATAACCTGTAGCTAGCTGTTTTTCTAGCTTGATCCTAAAATCCAGGATGCTTCATGTTATGCCAAGGATGGTTTTGTTCATGTGCTTCATAGCCTTATTGCTCGAGAGGGTCTAAGGCATGGTGGTTCGGTGGATGATGCCGTGTTGAATCAACCTGTTTTTACACGCCTCATTTTCACCACCATTGTACATGCATAGTGCCTTTATCTTCTTCCTTGTTTATCGCTCTACCATGGCAAAAAACTCTTACAACTTCTCCTTAGTTTTCCCCTTTTTCCTGAGGAAATTGATCTACATCTTGCAAGTGTGGTCCTCAAAAAGGTCGTGAAGTTCTTGCTGCCGGTGTATGAAGGAGTGCAAAATGGTTTAAACACATCAAAGTATATCACGACCAAGAATGTTGCTCCAGGTTGCCAGTTACGCTCAAAGGGATCTCTTCTTGCCTTCCCTTCAGATGCATGACTCATATAGCTTCTTGTACATTCCCTCATCCTTGGCCTTACATCCCTCCATCTCATGAACCACCTTGTGCAGCTCCATAGCTTGCACTTAGCTGTTAGTGAGATGGCCAAAGCGCTTATGCTACAGCTTTACATCTGTGTCTTTGGTAGAATTAGCCGCCATGGAAACGGCCTGTGTTGTAACATCAAACTTTGGAGACTTGGACTCTTCAAATGCTGCATATCCTTCATTAGTGCTTTTGAGCGGCGAGATCTGTAGCACAAAGAGTCCATCAATGCTTGCGATTTGTACGAGAATACTTTCCTTGAGATAGGAGATCTTGATATCCTTGTTTTTGACAATCAAAGTTCATTATCCCTATTGGATATGAACCCTTTGTTTTCCCTTGAAGAGTGGTGGTTTGTATAAGAGTCGAGGCCGTTGACTATTCGCTTGAATAGAACCGCTCCCTTAGATCTCGCCAGGTTGTCAGACGTCATGTTCGTCAACTCCTTATCCTTTCCTCCACCCTCGTTTTTACCACCATGATCTCCATATTTCTTCTTTAGAGTCCAGTTCTCACGCGCCTAATGCCCAGTTTTGCTACACTTATGGAATTTCTCAGGATACTTTCATCTCTTTGTACCGCCAATACTGCCTCTCACTCCACCGCGAGTACTTGCATTGCCACTCTAACCAGAGGAGGAGTTGTTGCCATGGCCATCCTATAATGCAACATAGGCTAATATGGTAATATCATTGCGGAAGAATGGCCTCATTGCGCACGTACTCGGACACTGCCTCATACGTCAAATCATGCTCCTTCCATCCACCAAACACGACGATCAGAGGACTCCATCTTTCAGGTAGTGCCATGAGGAGAATCATGGCTTGCATGTTGGTATCCATTTTCTAGTTCAGTCCCTCAATTGTTATAGCTGCCCTTCAAACTGCATTGGGAAGTCTGAAATCCAGTTTCCTTTGCTGAGCCTCATCAGAATGAGTTTTTGAAGGATTGAGAGACGATTAGCAAGAGTCATTGATTGGTGTACACGTACAAGCGTATCATAAGCTTTTGATGCATGTGTGATATCTTGAAGGTGGAAATGAAGTGATTCATGCAGTGATGTCACAAGAATCACAAGCGTTATGTCATTTTTTACGCTCAATGTTCCATGTACAATGTCATTTTTGGAGGTTCAATATCTTCTCTGAAGAACATCTTCAAGTACCCATGCACCCATATGACAATTTCAAATTGCCATTCATGCTAAGGAAAATGTATCCCTCTAAACAAGGAGATCCCATCATTGACATACTCAAGACTACGCGTCATAGGTGTCATCAAACTGCTTCTCTACTTATGTGCTTCTCTGCTTCACTGGGGCCAAGAAAGGCTGATAAAATTTGTTATCTACTACTAGTTGAGAAGGTGTAGATCTATTGCTTATCCTTTACCTGTTCATCACATACAAATAGAGAAGAACGCACTCTAGAAAATCCACGGTCGTGCTTCCAGTGGCAGAGCATATCCCAGTTAGGACCCAAGGATCGTACTCCAAGGGCAGAACTTGTCCTTGGCCCTTGTTCCCTAAGTTTTAGCACCAGCCATTGGAGTTGATGGAGCAGATGGAGCACATGGAGCTGATGCACGGTGTAGCATGCATCACAAGACAAAAGGGTGAGAGAGCACGCAAAAGTGTGTCTTACAACTGGTCAGCATTTTGAACAAAGGGGTCAACCGGCTTAGTTTCAAGTTCACATGAGCAAGTTATAGGAAACTACCAGATGCCTCTGCCAATCGATAATCTAAATTGGAATGATAAGGTAGCAAGTCATCTTGGTTGATCTGAGATGCCCCTTGTCCATAGCCGAAGTTTGGACAGTGACAGGATAGAATAGGCATGCACTACTACCTTGGACTAATTCCCCTAAGTCTGGTCCAGATAGACAAGGCATGCACTGCTCCTCTGGAGCAAGTCCCCTTGGTCTAGTCTGGACGGTATAGCCAGCAAACACTACCTATGACAACTGCTCATGGCTTAGACGTTCCAGAGTTAGTCTCTGGAGCGAGAGGTCACAGGGTCAAATCTCGGCCCGGTGATGAATTCTCTTTGTGACCAAAAGGGGGACAGGAAGGTTCCGGGAGACATCTCAGAACATTCCATGGTCCTTCTTGGTGGGTGGCACCACTTGGCGGTAACAGAGAGTGCCATGTAGGCAAGGGGGATGATGCAATCTAGATTGCCCTTAAAGTGGCCCATCCAAGGAGCCACTGCGCACCTAGGCTAGAGGCTGGCTCTAGGACTATAAGTACCTGTCACTTGCATGTGGTTCATTACAGTTCTTACATTTGAGACTCTTAACAGAGTTGTCCACCAAAGGCAGACACTAAAGAGTCACTGGTTGGTCTAAGCCCTAGGAGTTTGCTCCTCGTGCGAAAGTCACCAAGTGTCAAGGACACAGTTGCAACAAAGCGATTTGTATGAACTGCTCAGTATGGAACAGTGACCCTGAGGGTGATATCTCCTCCTAGTTGAAATGCTAGGAGCGGATGGCAAGTGCCATTGTGTCGGCCTTGTTTTCTAGTCAGTCACCTCAGGCTGGTTGAAAACGGGTTATGGACCCACACTAACCTGTTGTAAGGGACGCTTTGCTCTACTTTGGTGCTCTCTCTCCAGGTGCGTACGTCAGCTCCATCGGCTCCATCAGCTCCATCTGCTTCATCACCTCCAACGGTTGGGTTTACACTCAACACGCAAGGACCAAGGACAAGCCGTGCCCTTGGAGGCACGACCCTTCGGTCCCAACCAGGACAAGCTCTGCCCTTGGAGGCAAGACACTGGATAGGCTGGTGTGAATTGTCCTCTCTCCACATGTCAACATTGGCTGGAGGAGTAAGCAACGGATGTGCACCTTGAAACCGGTAGTAGACATCAGCTCACATCAGCCTATATTGGCCTCAACGCAGCAGAGACGTAGAAAGCAGGAAAAGTTAACTAAAATGGTTGACCCATCAGGAGTAATGGGGGATGCCGCAGGGCAGTCCTTAAACTCAATTGTGGCTACCACGGGGCAGACCACTGGAGCAATCGTGGGTGGTACCTCACTGGCGCAAGTCTTGGATCTTTGGGAGGAATCCCCGTATTTGAGGGAAACAACTTTCCTCTTTAGAGATGGCAGTTCAAGCTGGCAATAAAAGTGTGCAGATTTATCAAGCTATTGAAGGGAGAGGAGCAGGTTCCTGCGGAGGGCACACCCCAGCATGAGGCATGGATGGATCAAAACAACATTGCCAGGTCTCTCCTCAGCAACGCAACAGCCGAGGAGTATGTTCCCATCGTTGCGGGATTCACACTGGCTTCGAATGCTTTTGCCAAGCTCAAGCGTGCGCACCAATTCACCTCCATTGCAAACATACTATTCATCGTACAGCGGCTGATTAGCATGCGGGTGAATGAGGGAGAGTCCATCCCTGATTTACTACATGAGTTTGAAGGACTTCTTGGCGAGGCTTGCCAAATGAGCTGGGACCTTGACGGGAACATGCAAGCCATGATCCTCCTCATGGCGCTACTAGAGAGCTGGAGCCCAATGACCACCGTCATAGGTGGTGGGAAGGAGGATGACTTGACATATGCGGCAGTGTCCGAGTACGTGCAACATGAAGCCATGCGCCGGAGCGACAATGAGGCTAATGTCTCAGCCTATGCCACACGCTATGGTGGCCGCTAGAGCAAAGGGTCACCTTCTGGTCAGAAGGACGTCAGTGGATCGGTGGCGGCGGAGGCAACAATGATGGGAAGGCTCCCAAGCAACATGGCAACTGCCGTAAAAGCGACAAAGACAGCAAAAAGGGTTAAAACAAAATCACAAACATGATGGTCGAGGGCGTGCCTACGACCAAGGGAGCGACACTACTGAAGCCAGGAGCCTTCAGGCTTGACTCCAGCACCAACCATCACTCCTCAAGGGAGAAGGCAAGATTCATGTCTATTAGGGACACCGAACATTGTTTTTGATGTGGAAATGGTGACCTCGTCTACGCATAGGGTAAAGGGGACAAGTTGATCAGCATCAACGTGAACGGTGAGGAGAAGGACTTGAAGCTGCAAAATGTGGTTTACATGCCCTCATTTGTAGCAAACCTCTTGTCAGTGTCCAAAATCACAGACCAGGACATGACGGTTTTCTTCACACAGGAGGAGGCTGTGATCGTCAAGAACAAGGACATCAAGATCTCTTACGCCAAAGATGACCTTGTCGCAGAGGTCCCAAGAGTTGACGCGCTTTACGTGCTATAGACCAATGCTCTAGATAGCTCGAATGAGGGACATGCACGGACTGCTGAGTTGGTGGCTCCAAAGCTAAAGACAGCACCATAGGTTGCCAATGTGGCGGCCAGCTCCACCAAAGACACTGATGCCGAGCTTTGGCACAGACGCTACAAGCATGTGGCTGACAACACGCTGCAAGTAGTGCAACAACAAGAAGTGGTCCGTGGGATGCAGGGTTGCGAGGCTAAGGACAAGGCTGGGTGCAAGAAGCTGTGTGAACCTTGCCTCCAAGGCAAGGCAAAGAGGAAGCGCTTCGAGCGCAACGCTCAACGTGCAGCGACCAACCTGGACCTCATTCACTCTGACATGTGCGGACCATTCCACACGCGTTCAAATAGAGGTAGCACGTATTTTTTGACTTTCATCAATGATCACAGTCGTAAGGTGTGGATCTACTTTCTCAATGGAAAAGGAGAGGTCAAAGAGAAGCTGCAAGAGATTGTCGCCATGGTGGAGCGACAGAGTGGGAAGAAGGTCAAGGCGCTATGCAGTAACAATGGTGGTGAGTACAAGGCATCAACCACCAAACCACTACACCCTACACCCCGCAAAGCAATGGTTTTGCCGAGCGCATGAACCAGACCATCGCCGGCATGACGCAAAGCATGCTCTTTGATGCCAAACACGCACCTCGCTTTTGGGCTAAAGCTGCAAGAACAACCTGCTACCTCGTGAACCTTACCCCTATAGCTGCACTTTGCAGGCGGAGCAAGAAGTAGCAAGAGAAGCAGCTCAAGACGACATAGGAGGTGTGGCCAGGAAAGAAGGCGGATGCCTCACATCTCAAGGTGTTTGGCTACACTGCTTGGGCAAAACTCCAAGCAGGTCAAGGGAGTGGGAAGCCGGATGCTCGTGCCCGCAAGTGAGACATGGTTGACCATGACAGCGCACACAAGGCATACAAGTTGTGGGACCAGAATGATGGAAAGCTCATCCGAAGCCGAGACATCGAATGTGACGAGAGAACACTTGGAAAGGGGGCGGTCTTGGATCCTGTCCACGTCCCATAGTCGGGAGAATGGATCATGCTGCTTTAGTCAGGCGATGAGGCACCTTATAACTGGAAAATTCTGCCAGTAAATCAAGGGGGTGTTGATGCAAGGACAGCGCCTTTGCACTAGGACACAACGACTAACTTTGATGCTGACTTTGAGTCGTCCGAGGCTTCTGAATCCAACTCTGAAGCCGGTGGCTCTTCCTGTAGACGAGTTACCAAGGCAGCAAGAGTTATCTTTGTAGCAGCAGCAAAACCAGCAAGAGAAGCAACAGCATGACAGCGTTCCACCAACAGGTACAATTCGGTGGAGCACGCGTCTAAAGAAAGCCACAAACAGTACGATGCTGACAGCGGCTCATGGATTAGACCCAGCTGGTCGTGCTTGGCTGAGGCACAGCCTGTAACAGTGGAAAACGCTATGGCCAGGCCAGATGCGGCCAAGTGGAAGGAGGTAGTGCACAGCGAGCTCATGTCCATTGAGGAAAATGTGACATGGGTTCTGGTAGACTGGCCTCCAAACACTCACGTGGTGGGGTCAAAGTGGGTACTTCGGAAGAAGTTCAAGCGGGATGGTACTGATGGCAAGTACAAGGCAAGAGTTGTGGCGAAAGGATTTTCTCAGCGCCCAGGCTCAGAGCAGGAGGAGCCTTTTGCGCCCGTTATCACACTTCCCTCCATCAGATCCATGTTGGGCATCGCTGCTGCATAAGACCTGGAGGTCCACCAGATGGACGTCAAGATGGCTTTCCTCTACGGGAAGCTTGACAAAGAAGTGTTGATGGAAGTGCCGGAGGGAGTAAAATATCTAAAGGTTGAAGTATGCAAACAGGTAAAAGGGCTCTACGAGCTCAAACAGGCCACAAGGATGTGATACGAGGAGATGGACGACTTCATGGCCGGGCTCACCTTCACGCACTTCCAAAATGACCCTAGTGTCTACATGCGGGAGGATGAGCAAGGCTTCATGATGGTTGCACTGTACGTGGATGACCTTATCATTTGTTTGTCAATACTCCAGCTGCTGAACAAGCTAAAGTCAGATCTCAGCAGCAGGTTCAAGATGAAGGACATGGGTCCTCTCGAGTTCTACATAGGGATAGCCGTCTAGTGCAACCGAGCAGCAGGTACCATCAAATTGAACCAGACCAAGTACATCATGGAGGTCCTTAAGCGTTACAACATTGAAGACTGCAAGGCCATCAGCACGCCCATGACTACAGGCCTGAAGCTCTCTTCATTCGTGAGCCCCAGCACTGAAGCACAACGGCGTGAGATGGGGAACATTCCCTACCAATATGCTGTTGGCAGCTGCATGCATGCCATGGTAGGAACACTCCCTGATATGTGCTATGTTGCGGGACAGGTCAGCATGTTTGTGGCCAATCCAGGGCCACAGCATTGGCAAGCCGTGAATCACATCATACGTTATCTGCAAAAGACACGACACATTGGACTCCAGTTTGAAGGCAAAGAAGGATCTGACCCGCTACGCCTCGTGTTCTATACGGACGCTGACAAGGGAGGGAGAATCGATGATAGAAAGTCCACCGCAGGCTTTGTGTGCCTCTTGAATGGTGGTGTGGTCTCTTGGGCAAGTAGAAAGTAGAACCGTGTATCCCTCTCTACCGCTAAGGCAGAGTACATCGCTCTGTTAGAAGCATGTAAGGAAACATAATGGCTACGCAGCTTACTTGCTGAGATGAAAGTGCCATAGACGGAAGCAACGGTGGTCCAGATTGACAAGGGTGCCATGAAAATGGCAGAGGATGACGTCATCTCCAAGCTGACCAAGCACATCGACATCAGGTACCACTACTCATGTGACCTGGTGGCAAAGGAGATTGTGGACCAGGAATACGTGGAGACAAAGAAGATGCTCGTTTATTGCATGACCAAGGCGCTTGATAGCAAATTACATTCTATAGGTACGCGAGGCATCGGTATGGTCAACGCAGTGGACGAAGACTAAGGCAAAGACAGCTAGACAAGGAAGATATCTCTCAACAAATGGACATAGGTGAAGAGAGATTTTGTTGATCTGAAATGCCCCTTGTCCATAGCTGGAGTTCTGACACGCACAGGACAGACTAGGCATGCACTGCTCCCTTGGAGTAAGTCCCCTATGTCTGGTCCAGATAGACAATGCATGCACTGCTCTTCTGGAGCAAGTCCCCTTGGTCTAGTCTGGACAGTATAGCCAGTAAACACTACTTATAACAACTCCTTGTGGCTTAGAAATTCCAGAGTTAGTCTCTGGGGAGAGAGGTCAGTGGGTCAAACCTCGGCCCAGTAACTAATTTTCTTTGTGGCCAAAAGGGGGGTAGGAAGGTTGGAGGAGACATCTCAGACTATTCCATGGTCCTTCCTGGTGGGTAGCGCCACTAGGCGGTCATAAAGAGCGCCATGTAGGCAAGGAGGATGATGCAATCCAGATTGCCCACAAAGTGGCTCATCTAAGGAGCCACTGCACACCTAGACGAGAGGCTGTTTACATGAAATCTGCCGCGTACGCAAGTATTCCGCGAGGGAGACCGAGTCATGGACTTCCGCGATGGAGTTGAGGCGAGTGAGGGGTGGTCTTTGGGCAAGAGGAGAGAACCACAGTTGATCCTCATGGTGGAGGGGCGGAATGGACATCTTTCGGGGCTTGTGTTGGGCTGTTTATGGGTATGGGGAAGACTGGAATTGTGCCTTGTGGTAGGCCCGCGGAATTGGCTGTTCAGTAACAATGGCTTCATATTAGGGGTTCCGCGGAAGTGGCAAAACAAGGGCAGGGGATGTGTCTGCGGATTAGGCATCTTGGGAGGTGAACTTGGGTGACTTTGGGATCCGCGGAAGGCCTCAAAACATGGTGCAAGGTTCAGCCACGGATTTGGGCTATTTGGGATGCTACCGGAGCACGTCTTTGGTGCACGGAGGACGTGAGAAAGTGCCATGATGGTCAGCAGCGGAATGGGCATGTTTGGGAGGGTGTTTTGTGGCTAAGGTGAGGAGGAAGTACCGCGGAATGGTGCTGGGTGCCTAATCCGCGGAATTGCCCTGCCAGTAACAACAAAGGGGCGAGTTACAGTGCCGCGGAAGAGGCGGAAAGCGGCCGTGATGTTGACCTGCGGATTTGCCACATTTTTGATGGAGTTGGAGTCACTTGTGTGGACAAGAGGGGTGCGGAAAGAGGCCTCCATGTGTATCCACAGATTTGGTGTTTAGAGGAGAGGCGTGTGAGGGCGGAACAAGAGGCACAAGTGTTGCGAACGAAGGGAAGGGTCACACAAGGTGCGGAAGTGTTGTACAAGACGCGGGAAGACAACCGGACCAAGAATGGCGGGAACCACAAGGCGCGAAGACCAAGAAGTGGCGAGAGGCGGCGCGACGAGCAAGGAGGAAGCAATGGCAGCACTTACTTCACGGATGGGAATAAAGTAGTGGTGGTAGTGGGTGTGAATGCAAGGGGGCCGCGACACGGCGGGGAGGGGTGTAGCGGACTATATAATGGGCCTAGTTGCATCAGTGCTAGTTGGAATCCGGGCTTGTGGACTTGTGTTCAGTTGACATGAGTTAATCAAGCTTATTACCTCACAACCTAGCCTCACTCTCTCCTTCATCTCAGCACTCTGTCACCATGGATTCCGCAAGTGAAGCTGAGGACTCCGAAGATGACAAAAGGTGTTTCGAGGAACCACTCATAAGACTGGCCTGACACAAGTAAAGAGCGCGGAAGAGTGCCCAAGTGACCGCGGAAGTGGATGGGTGGCCTTTGGACAATTTTCAAGAGAGCGGAAGGAAGGATATTCGGCCTCCGCCGCGTGATTTCTGTGTCTCGGTCTTGGTTCCGCGGATTTGCCATGTTGTATGCTTTAGCGGAGTCATGGAATCCGTAATAAGGGAGTTCCCAAAGCAACTGATGGTTGGGACTGCAGAATGGGCTTGTTTTGGGGGTGTAGAGGGTGTAAAATCCGTGGAATAGGGGCTGCAAAAGTGGGTCATGTGTGTATCCACGGAATTGCCATGTTAGAGGCACTATGGGGAAGCCAAATCCGCGGAAGAGGGGCTGCAGAAGTGGGCCATGTGTGTATCCGCGGAATTGCCATGTTGGAGGTACTAGGGGGAAGTGAAATCCGCGGAAGAGGGGCTGCAGAAGTCGGCCATGTGTGTACCCGCGGAATTGCCATGTCAGCGACACTTGGGGGAAGCCAAATCCGTGGAATAGTGGTGTTCCGGGAGGGGATGATGGAGTTCCGCGGAATTGCCAAGTCAGAGGGGTGATGTGAAGGGAGAAAAGACCACTTGTGAGTGATCAATTGTGACATTGCATCATGGTGAATGTGGGATGAAGTCCTATTGTGTGCGGAAGGAGGAGATGTGCGGCGGACAACATGGAAGGCACGGAAGTGAAGTGACAGCGCGAAACAATGACGAGCGTGGCCAAAAAAGGGGCAACACATGTAGGCAAGGGGGATGATGCAATCCGGATTGCCCACAAAGTGGCTCATCTAAGGAGCCACTGCACACCTAGGCTAGAGGCTTGCTCTAGGACTTTAAGTGCCTGTAAGTTGCATGTGGTTCATTACAGTTTTGACCTTTGAAACTCGTAACAGAGTTGTCCACCAAAGGGAGACACTAAAGAGACACTAGTTGGTCTAAGCCCCAGGAGTCCGCTCCTCGCGCAAAAGTGACCAAGTGTGAAGGACACAGTTGCAGCAAATCGATTGCTATGAACTGCTCAGTGCGGAATCGTGATCCTGAGGGTGATATTGCCTACTAGTTGAAATGCCAGGAGCAGACGGCAAATGCCATTGTGTTGCCCTTGTTTTCTAGTCTGTCGCCTCAGGCCGGTTGACAGTATACAGTCCAAGCTTTAGGCGAGTCCAACGGTTGGATTGGAAGATATGAATCCTTGAAGTTTTCAGGTTCCTGGACTGCCGAAATGTGGGTGACCATGGGTGACGGCGCCATGCCTTAGGATGAGAAAAGAAAAAGGCAAGAGGTCCAGGCTCTAGACCTGATAGGAGAAATGTCCAAAAAGGTCCTTGCTCTTAGGATTGCCTTGTCAGAGTGTGCTCACTAGGATAAAAGTTCCTCTCCTTAGTTTTTAGGTGATGTGAGATCCTTGTGTGCTAGCCATGGACACATTGCGATTCACCATGGCAATGTGAGATATGTGACTACTAAAAGTGAACCATGAGAGCTTTCTCTAGCTCTCAAGGTCGTGTGTGACAGGTCAGTTTGATTGCTAGGCAAAATTCCTTTCTTGTGTAAGATTATGGACCCTAGTGTGTGAGCCTTAGCCTCCATGCCTAAGTGGTATGGCTTGTGAGAGGACTGGCTTGCCCAAGCTCTAGATCTATATGTACTCCATCATTTTGAGTGATTCAACAACCATTCTTTTGCAGAAGTGATGTCCTTTTAGTCCCACATGCTCCTACTCCAAAGCTTCCTCTCTCCTCCAAATCCAACACTTGGTATAAGTGCAAGGTTCTGCCGGTTTTTGCCTATAAATGCCGTCATTTTAACAGTGACAGGTTAGGGTCAAAGGTTGACCCAACTTGAGAGTCGACCACTGGATATTCAAGCTTTTCAACAAGCGCAAGACCTCAAAGATCAAACGGTTGGATTGAGAGTTTTGCTTAAGACAAGGTCGGCCAAGGCTACACTCTTCTCTCTTGGTAAGACTGTCGTCTTGTCATGGTTATAAGTCTTTTGTTTCTTTGTGAAATTTAAAAAGTAGCACATGCAACTCAATTTTTTTCTCATTGTTCCCTTGGTGTAAAAATATTTGGATTCCATCTGTACGTGTTGGAGAAACACCGTTTACAACCGGCTGGTGTGAGCTGGAAGAAGAGCAGCAGCATACCCTGTTTTCAAAAGGGCATATATCTTAAAATATCGGGGTGATGACCCTGTTTTATGGGTCTTTCTAAATGTTTTTGAGCTGAGTTTTACAGTGGTTGGCTTAGTATTTCTAAATTTCTAGGTTTCTGGCCTCTACTGTCACTTTTTGTCAAACACATATGTGCCAGAAGTAGTAGCAAAAGCAAGGATTGCAAAGCCACTCAAGGGCAACATTGAGTGTCACCAAAGCTCAAAATGGCAGCACCGGGCATAACAGCAACCTAGCCCTTGGAAAGACTACAAGGGTGCACAAACTTCATGTTTTGAAAGATCTGTATCTGCGTCTTTTTCTAGGGGAGGAGTTTGTGGGAGGTGGTGAGTGGCAATGAGCGTGCTCCCTCTCCACACGCAAAAGGCATCACTACACTACAAGTGGTGAATGGGAAGACGTCCTAGAAAGTGGTACCAAATGCATATTCATCTACAACTACAGCAGTGGCATAAAAGGAGTGGAAGGAGAAGGACATCATCTCTAACACGCATCTTTAGTACGTGAGTGAGGAGGCTATTGCAAACGAGGAGTGGGATGCATTATGCAAAAAGGATGAGAGCAAGGATACCTTTCATGACCTTGTCTATCCTAACCCTCCCCCTCTTATGTCACTATGAAAACCATTCAATTCTCCCATGTCAGATGTAGCAAAAACAGCTGATTCATCACGAAAAGCTGAGGAAGGAGATATAGCACCACGTGCACTAGCAGTTGTACCTGCAACACCGCGCAAGCCGCCCGCTAAGGGCCCGACACCAGGTCGTAGATAACCTATGAGCGTGCGCTACAAGCCTGGTGAGCACGGGCATTTTTTGATGCTATAGAAACCAGACCAGATAAACATCGCAACACACCTGATTCAGATGAGCCAACGTCCTACAATGAGGCCATGGCTGCAATAGATGCAGCACATTGAGTGCAACCTGTGCAGCAGGAGATGCGATGGGAGCCCACTAAGGGTCCACTTGGACGCAAAGTGATCAAGTGCAAATTAGTGTTCATGAAGCACCGGAAAGCAGATAGAAACCTGGAAAGATACAAGGCAAGGCTGGTTGCCATGGACTACTTGCAGCAAGCGGGCATTGACTACACAAAAACCTTTGCCCGTGTAGCAAAGCTTGCCTCTGAGCGCACGCTCCTCACTAATGCAGCAGCTGAGGACTTTATGATTCACCACATGGATGTCGAGACGGAATTCTTGAATGGTGAATTGGATGAAGAAATCTACATGAAGCAGCCAGAGGAATCTGTCATATATGGTTAGGAACACCTCGATTGCAAGCTGCAAAAATCGCTCTACGGCCCCAAGCTAGCATCGCGTGCTTAGAACCAGAAACTGGATGCGGCGTTCGAGCACATGGGGTTTGAGCGAGGCGAGTGTGACTGTAGTGTCTATCACAAGCAGCATGGGCATGATATCCTCTTGAACATTGTCAATGTAGATGAAATACTCCTTTCCAACAACATGTCTGAATTGAAGGAATTCAAGAGGACATGTAGGAGCACTTCTAGATGTCTGATCTTAGGAAAACGTCATACTTCCTTGGTATCCAGATCACACATAAGTGCAAATCATTTTCATTCTTGCTATAGCAAAGTTGCTCTGTCAAGGATGTCTTGTAGCGGTATGGCATGGCAGAGGCAAAACCCATCCGCACGCCGCTCGAGACGCAATAGTACCTTGTGAGCCTTAGTGGAGAAGCACATGCAGGTGAGCGGCAAAAGCACCAGAGCGCTGTCAGGAGTCTCATGTACATCATGGTTGTAACCAGGCCAGACCTCCCTTAGGCGGTGAGCATTGTCAACTAGCACACGACTAGTCCCGAATCAGAGCACTAGAATGCAATGAAGCGGATCTTCTGCTACCTTGCTAGAACCACCAACATTGGCATTGCCTATAACGACAAGGACAACACCATCACCAGCTACACATACGCAGATTGAGCTTCAAACCATGAGGACAGCAAGTCCACATGTGGACATGTGTTCCTTATGAATGGCGGGCCATCAACTGGTGCAGCAAGCGGCAGGTCGTCATGGCTAACTCAAGCAAAAAAGCTAAATACATCTCTCTCAGCTTTGGAGCCAAAAAGGCACTTTGGCTTCAGCGTCTCATGGCAAAGATGAGTGGGAGTGTAGCAGTTTCATTTCCCATGGGCGTCGACAGCTAGAGCGCAATCGCATTCACCAAGAATCCTAAGGACCATGCTCGCACCAAACACATCGACATCGCCTATCACTTCATTAGACACATGGTGTATGAGGGTGCCATCAAGCTCGAGTTTCCTCCAACAAGCAAGCAAGTCGGTGATTTTTGCACCAAGCGAGTGACCTGTGAGAAGCAACAGTTCTGCATGAAGGCACGTGGACTGAGCCCTCTCTTGTTGGCTCTAGTGGGTATGGAGGCACCCTCAAGGATGCGTAGCTTCACTGGTTCATGCTACTAGGGTTTGGGCAGCCAAATGAAACCAATGGTGAGGAGTGTGGAGGACAAGGATACGGGCAAGAGTGGAAAGAACACGTTGCATTCAGTAGATCTGAATCAAAATACATCTTTGTTACTTAGTATAGTGAGATTACACCAGAGTAGAAGAGCCCTTGTTACAGCCGTCAAAGAAACCCTTGGTAAAGCCACCCATCTGGCCTTCCACTCTAGGCAACAGGAGGCGCTTCGACGATGACCCGTTGAAGCGCATTTCCTCATCCAGCAGTCAAGGAGGAGTTCATCCTGGTCAGGGACGCCCTTATGGTTACCTCATTCATGCCCCTGGTGCATATGGAGCCCATTACAAACAAACTCGGATCACTAGCGGTTGATTATCCCGCAACCCATGGCGGGTACCAGATTCCACCCACCCAACATCCGTTTTTGGGCTAGGCTAACTTTCTGAATACTCACTCAAGTTGAGTAATTCAAAGCTTGATCCTGCATGGAAAAATCCAAGGAATCCAAATCTAAAGTCAGATCAGGTGTTCTACCACTCATTAGTGGTCGAACCAGGGAGTACGGTCAGTGGCACTCATGGAAAAGGGCATGGCATGTCAACAATCTCTTCCTTGCACCGCAGCTTTGATGCCCTTTCCTTTGAACGTGTAACATTCTATACTTCACAGTGTAGACCAGGCCCCATGCACCTCGCGTTGTACCTGTCCTTGGGCTGTGCCTTGGTCATGGAATCGGCGAGCATATGCTTAGTGCCACAATGCACAATAGCCGCATCTCCCTTTGCCACCAAGTCTAGCGCGTAGTGATGCCGCATCTTCATGTGGTTGGTCCTCTTGTGCAGCACCGGGTTCTGGGTCAGGCTCATGGCACTCATGTTCTCAACGTTGAGCACCATCAGCTTCCTTTGCAGCACGCCAATCTCCTTTAAGAGCCGAAACAGCCACACCACCTCCTTTGCAACTTTTGTGAGCGAGATGTACTCCACTTTGGTCTGGACAGCGCCACACAGTCCTGCTTCCTGCTTGCCCATAAAACTGCTATACCACCAAGTACAAACACGTACCCTGAAGTTGATTTTATGTCATCTACATCACCAGCCCAATCGGCATCGGAGTACTCGACCAACGCAAGGGAGTCGTCACGCGCTCCCCCTCCAAACACGAGCCGTGACTGTTTTTTTGCCTTCAGATAATAGCGGATTGGTTTGACCGCTTGCCAATGCAGCGGTCCGGGGTAAGCAACATAGCGGCTCAGTTGGCCCTCCGCGAAGGCCATGTCGGGCTGCGTCACCACCGTAGTGTACATGATGCTCTCCACAATGAACTGGTATGGGACACCTGCCATCTCCTCCTTCTCCTCGTTAGTGCTCGGCCCCATGCTCGAGCTTAGCTCACATGTGGTGGTCATGGGTGTGCCTTTGGGGCTGCACTCCTCAATGTTGTAGCGGCGGATCACGTCTTGCACATACTTTGCCTACCCCATCTCGAGCGAAAGTGCCTTGCGGTCTCTATTCATGGCGACGCCGAGGTAGTACTCGAGCTCGCCCATGTCGGTCATTTTGAACCGACCGCCCAGCTGCCATTTCAGGTTGACCAATTGCTCCATGTCCAATGACACAAGGATGAGATCATCCACGTAAAGTACCACAATCTGGTGCAACCCCAGCTGCTTGCGCACGTAAACGCTGTGATCCGCTGCGCAGCGCTTGAAGCCAAGCTTGGCCATGAAGCCATCCATTTTCAGGTACCACATGAGTGACGCTTGCTTCAGCCGGTAAAGCGCCTTGCAAAGCCGGCACATTTTCCCCGGTGGTGCGTTCAACCCCTCCGGCACCTCCATGTAGACCACCTTGCCCAGGTCGCCGTGGAGGAACGCAATTTTTACGTCCATTTGGTGGACTTTGTAGTCGCGTGCCACTGCCACCAAGAAGATGGAGCGTATAGAGGCCCATTTTGCCACCGGCGTGAAGGTTGCATCATAATGTTCACCCTTTCGCTCAACGTACCCCTTTGCAACCAGCCGCGCCTTGTACCGCTCCACTTTCCCCTCCTTGGTGAGCTTCTTCTTGAGGATCCACTTGGAGCCAATGCTTTTTGCGTCCTCCGGCCTATCAAAACTGCCAAGTGCCATTCTCTTCATGGGAGGCAAGCTCAGATTTTATAGCTCCCTCCCATTTAGCCCCATCCTTCCGCTGTAGTGCCTCCTTGCTACGGTCTTGGGTTCCTCTTGCACAACGAATGCTCTAGCGGGCCCAGTCTGGATGCTCTCTGCGGCATCGAACCTCTTTGCCGTCCTCATTCCGCCTCCGCTTCTCCGGGGTTGCTGTTCCTGAGGCTGCTGCTACTGCTGTCGCTGCTGTTGTTACCCTCTCTTGCAACACCACTTGCACCATTAGTCTGCTCCCCCTCTCTCAAAGACCGTGGAGATGCGGGCTAACTCCTAGCCTCCTCGTTCAGCTCCACTACTGCTGGTGATTTGTACTCATTGTCCTACTAGGTTGAATGCAAATCAGCCGCTCCTCCATCCCGCGGATGATTATGGCCGATTGGAACCGATGGGACGTCACCCTCTTTTGCGTCCTCCGTCGTCTCCCCCTTAAGGAGTGGCAGCCACTCCCCACGCTTGGAGAGGCATGCATCCTTCTCCGTCGAATGGCTGTCCTAGTCAAACATGATGTCGTGACTCTTGACGATATGCTGCCTCCGCGGGTCGAAGAGCTGGTACGCCTTGCTCCCGCTCTCATACCTGACGAAGATGCACCGGCGAGTCCGCGGGTCGAGCTTGTCCCGCCGCTCTTGTACCTGCACAACGGCATGTGCAACACAACCAAACGGGCAAAGGTGTGCCACAGTTGGCTTCCTCCCACTCCATACTTCTTATGGCGTCTTCCACACCTTGAACTCCGCATCTTTTTGCGGCTTCGTCGGCGTTCATGATGTACGCCGCTGTCCGTGCCGCCTCGTTTGAGTACCACTGCACAAGGCCAACATCACTCAACATGGACCGGACCATGTTGAGGATGGTTCGATTTGCCCTTTCGGCAATGCCGTTCAGCTCCAGAGAGTGTGGTGTAGTTTTATACCACAGAATCCCCTTGCCCTTCATCCATGCCGAGCAGCCCTAGTACTTGCCACTGTTGTCGCTCCGGAACGCCTCTACCTTCAACTCTGTTTGGCGCTCCACATCCGCCACAAATTCTTGCATGCACGACTATACATTGCTCTTCCTCTTGATGATGTAGAGGTAGAGCTTGTGGCTGTGGTCGTCCATGAAAGTGATGAAGTAGCGCGCCCCACCAATGGAGGGCTTGAATGGTCGGCACACATCCGTTTGTACCACATCCAACTTCGCCGATGTATGCATCCCGTTGCCATCAAACGGTTGTCGTGTCGCCTTGCCTACCATGCCTGGCTCGCACACGGCATTCTTCGTTGCATCAAGGCCTTTGACCTCAAGAGCCCGCACCACTTCCTTCTTCGTCATGTCCCTCACAGTTGAGGGAGCGATCTGACATAGGCAGCGATGCCACAGGTCTAGATTTCCTTCATCCTTGGTCACGAGGTTGACGGCGTTAGTCCTTGCCGCATCCGCAAGAACCTTGGTTCAAAGACGGTAAAGGTCCTCTTCCTTCTTGCCACGTGCAATCACCTCGCCATCCCCCTCCTTCCGGATGATGGCCTCTTTCTTGTTGAAGAGTACCTCAAGCCCCTTGTTGGTAACACGGCTCAATGACAGCAGGTTTGCCCCAAAGCTGGGCATGTTGAGCACTTTGTAGATGGTACACATAATGACTTTCCCGTTCACCAAAGACCCAATGCGAACATTGCCTTTGTCCGTAGCCAACTCCGTTTTTCCCTACGTTACTCTCAAGCGCCGCTCCTTAGCACCGTAGGTGAAAAACACCGCCCGGTTCCATTGTGTGTGGCAGCCTGATCCGGAGTCGATCACCGTGACTTCCGGATCTGTCAAGTATGTAGAATGGACAGATACGGAAGTTTCTGGGGTCATTGACCGCCTGTATCTGGGTGACCATGAGTGATGGCTCCATGCCTTATCCTGAGAAACAAAAAAGGCAAGAGGTCTAGGGTCAAGACATGATGGGACAAATATCCAAGAAGGTCCTAGATTCTTGGGTTGCCTTCTCAGAGTGTGCTGAATAGGAAGAAGGTACCTCTCCTTACTTCTTAGGTGAATTGAGATCCTTGTGTGCTAGCCATCAACACATGGCGATTCTCCATGGGATTGTGGGTTATGTGACCACTAGTAGTGTGCCATGAGAGCACTTTCTAGTTCTCTAGGTTATGTGTGAGTGGTATGCCTGATTGCTAGGCTAATTTCTTCTCTCATGTAAGATTATGGGCTCTAGTGTATGAGCCTTAGCCTCCATGGCTAAGTCATGACGCTTCTGAGAGGGCTGACTTGCCCAAGCTCTTGCTCTACATATACTCCATCATTTTGAGTGATTCAAGAACCATTCTTCAGTACAAGTGATGATTTTCCAGTCCCACATCGTTGCTCCTCCAAGGAACCCTTTCTCATCCAATTCCAACACATGGTATCAAAGCCAAGTTTGGCCACTTTTAGCCAGCACAGGTCGTCACTTTGAGG
This sequence comes from Penium margaritaceum, assembly GCA_023375785.1. Lineage (NCBI taxonomy): Eukaryota > Viridiplantae > Streptophyta > Zygnematophyceae > Desmidiales > Peniaceae > Penium > Penium margaritaceum. The sequence goes on along the minus strand of SZWC01000633.1, from coordinate 172,115 downwards.
GTGACAGGTTAAGGTCAAACTTCCACATACTTTGAAGGTCAAGCAATGGATCTTCAAGTTTAAGAGACAAGCTTTTCATTCAGCTCTTGATTGGGAAGATTCAACAGTTGGATTTAGAGTTGTGCTCAAAATGATGTCGGCCAGGGCAACACTCTTCTCTCTGAGTAAGACTATCGTTCTGTGATGACCATAACGCTTTCATTTCTTTCTCAAATTAAAAAAGTAGCACCTGCAAATTCAATTACTTTTGCTGATCTTTCCATTGATGCATAAATATTTGCATTCCATTTGTATGTTTGGGAGGAACGCCATTTACATGCTGGCTGGTCTGAGTTGGAGAAGGAGCGGAAGCATACCCTGTTTCCAAAAAGGCATGTTTTTTAAAATCCCTTGTTGATGACCCTATTTGATGGATCAATCTGGAAGGTTTTGAGCTTAAGTCCCCAGTGGGGAGATCCGTTTTTCCACATTCCTCGTTTGTTGACCTCTATAATCCATTTTCTGTCAAAGTGATTTCTTGCAGAACCAGCAGGAGAAGTAAGGGTAGCGGCGCCACTCAAGGGCAGCGTTGAGCATCACCAACGCTCAAAATGGTAGTAGCAGACGTGGTAACAGCAGCACAGCACTTGGAGAGGCTGGAAGGACGCGCCTACTTCATGTTTTGGAAGATCCGTACCCGCCTCCTTTTGGAGGAGAGGGGCTTGTGGGAGGTGGTGATCGGTGACGAGCACGCTTTGCCTCCAGAGGCAAGAGGCATCACCGCTACGGAGGTAGTGGCGGGGAAGATGCCGGAAAAAAGGTAGAGCAGATGCAGTTTTGTGTAGAATTGCAGCCGTGGCATATGAGGAGTGGAAGAAGAAGGACAGGCAGGCCTATAGGCTACTTGCTAACACCATCTACAACCCGCACCTTCAGTACGTGAGTGACAAGGCTACTGCAAAAGAGGGGTAAGACACGTTGTGCAAGAAGTCTGAGAGCAACAATCTTGCATTCCACATGTTTTTGGAGGAGTAGATGATGGCGTTGAAAATGCAAGTTGGCAAAGGGATGGAGGGGTACTTGGACAGGGCAAAGTAGCTAGCGAAACAGCTAAAAGCGACCGGCAACCCTGTGGAAGAGACGGGCTTCATCCTCCTCTTGTTTGGGGAATTTGCAACGAGCTATTACATGATGCAAGTGACTTTGGAGTGCCAGCCAACCATGAACCTGGACTTCATCTGCACGCACCTGGTGTAGGAAGAAATGTGTTGCAGTGCAGCAGAGCGCGATCGCACCGGTAGCCGTGAAGCAACATTTGTGGCCACAAGCTTACGTAACCAGCAACTGTAGTAGTGTGGGCACTAGAGAGGCAAGAAGAAGGGCAAATGGCACTTTTGCCAGAAAGAGGGGCACTACAAGAAGAGTGCTTCAAGTTCAAGAGGGACCAGAAGGAGCAGTAGCAGCAATAGCAGCAACAAAAGTAGCAATCTCCACAAAAGCAGCAACAAGAGTTACAATAGCGTCAGCAGTAGCATTAGTAGCTATTTCAGAACCAGACCGGCGTGCGCCATTTGGCAACATGAACGTGGCCAAGGATGTGCGCGACAGCCTTTTCATGGAAAAGTTTGACATGTCGCTGAAGGAGAAGGCGTATCTTGTGTGGTACAAAGACTCGGGCTGTACGAAGAGCCTGATGCATCACAAGGAGTGGTTTTTAAGGCTGCTCTCCATTGCCCCCCAATCGATTGCTTTAGGTCATGATTGGGTGGTGTATGCTAAGGAGATTAGGATTGTGGAGATGTAGTTGGCGAGCCCGCAAGGCATTGAAGTGGGAGTTTTCCATGGCGTTCTGTATGTACCTAATGTTGCGTTCCACCTTCTCTCATTGTTCTCTCTCACCAACACAAGACTGCGAGTCGTCTTTGATGAAGACTATAGTTACATACCGGACAAGGAAACGGGAGAGGGGTTGGCCAGGTCGGTGAAGGAATGTGACAGGTACCGCTTGTTGGGAGTGAACCATAGCAAAATCTTTCATGCATGCTACGACCACTTCCCCATGTGCGCCTTGCAGCAACTTCAAGCAAACAAGATGGTGCGTGACTTATCCATCATCTCTAACTTTGAGCAGCACTTGTGCATCGGCTGTTTGGAGGGGAAGCAGCATCGCAAGGAGTTCTCCCGAGCAAGGGAGCGAGCAGAGGAGGTACTGGAGCTGGTCCACACAGACTTGTGTGGCCTGATGCAGACCCAGAGCTTTGAAGGCTCTTCGTTTTTTCTCTTCTTCATTGATGATTTCAGCTATAACACTGCTGTGTACTTCCTTTCCGCCAAGGAGCAGTGCTTTGACATGTTCAAGGAGTTCAAGGCAATGGTGGAAAACCAGATTGGCAAGGAGATCAAGCCGTTGCGCAGCGACAGTGGCGGAGAGTACCTGATCAAGGAGTTCCAGGGCTAGCTCATAGCAGCACGCATAAAGGTGTAGCACACCGCGCCATAGTCAGCACAACACATTGGTGTTGTAGAACGTGCCAACCAAACCATTGTTGAGTCAGCGTGCTCCATGTTTCACGCGGCTCCGCTCACCTACGACTTTTGGGATGAAGCAGTGGGGACTTCGGTATACATCAATAGCCATAGTCCCATTAAGGCATTGGAGCAAAAAACACTATACAAGGTGTCGTTTGGCAAGAATCTGAGCCCAGCATGGCGCACATGTACGTGCCCAAGGAGAAGCGGCATAAATGGGACGTCAAAAGTGCATAGATGCTGATGATCGGCTATGAAGTGGCAAGCAAGGGATATCATCTCTACAAGAGGGATACTCGCCACGTCATCATCTCTAACGATGTCGTTTCCAACGAAAGGAACGTCATCATCACCAACATCATCTACAAAGAGGTAGCAAAACCAGCAACTGATGAAGTAGTGGAAGCAGACATTCTCCTTGATCCCATCTCTCCTGAACCTTCCTGTACTATGATGGTAGTAGAACCACTCCACTCTCCCACGTATGATGTAGCAGATACAGCGGCCTCATCGACAAAAACAAAGGAAGAAGATGCACCACCATCAGTAAGAGCAGCTATGCCAATAGCACCACGCTTGAAATCTGTTCACGCTCTAGTGTCAGTTCGAAGGTACCCTCTCAGGGTGCGCTACAAGCTTCGTGAGCCTGGGCATTTTTGGATGCATCAAAAAACAAAACCAGATGAACGTTGCACTTGTAGTAGACTCTGATGGGCCAATGTTGTACAAGGAGGCCATGGTTGCACTAGATCCAGAAGATAGGATACAAGTTGAGCAGTAGGAGATATAGTCGCAGTTCAACAACGGTACGTGGGAGCTAACTGGGCATCCATTGGCCGCAAGATAATGAAGTGCAATTGGGTGTTCAAGAAGAAGAAGGGCAAAGACGGCAACCTCAAAAAGTACAAGGGGAGGCTTGTCGCCAAGGCCTTCTCGCAGGAGGAAGGCATCGACTACACGAAAACCTTTACTCTCGTTGCAAAGTTTGCCTCTTTGTGTACGCCCCTTTCTTATGCAACACTTGTGGACTTCAAGATTCACCACATGGATGTGAGGACAGTATTCTTAAATGGTGACTTGGATGAGGAAATCTACATGCAGAAGCCGGAGGGATTCGCCGTGGATGGCGAGGAGTACCTGGTTTGCAAGCTGCACAAGTTGTTGTACGGCCTCAAGCAAGCGTCTTGTTTTTGGAACCATAAGTTGGATACGGCATTGAAGTGCATGGCGTCAGAGCATAGCAAATGTGACTAAAGTGTCTATCGCTGAAAGCCTGGGCATGAGATCCTCGTGATTATTGTCTATGTGGATGACGTGCTCCTCCTCTCCAACACTATGTCTGCACTACAGGAATTCAAGGAGGCCACAGAAGAGCGCATCCAGATGTCTGATCTTGAGGAGGCATCATACTTCCTTGGAATCTAGATCGCACGTGACTGCAAATCACGCTCTCTCTCACTGCGGCAAAGCCGTTACATCAAGGATGTATTGCAGCGGTTCGACAAGGCAGAGTCCAAACCCATCCGCACGCTGCTGGAGACGCGGCTGTATCTCGTGAGGTTCAATGGAAAAGCAGATGCAACTGAGCAGCAGAATTACTAGAGCGCAGCTAGCAGTCTCATGTACCTCATGGTGGCAACAAGGCCTAACCTCGCACAAGCTCTGACCGCTGTGAGCCAGCACGTGGCAAACCACATACTTGAGCACCAGAAGGTAATGAAGTGGATCTTCCGTTACCTTGCTGGAACCATCAACATCGGCATCACCTACAACGGTAATGACAACATTATCATCGGCTACACTGAGGCAAATTGGGCTTCAAACCATGAGGACGGCAAGTCCATCTCTGTACATGTGTTCCCCATGAATGGTGAGGCCATGAGCTGGTGCAGCAAGCGGTAGGTGGTCGTGGCCACCTCAAGCATAGAAGCTAAGTATGTCTCTCTTAGCTTTAGAGCCAAGAAAGCAGTTTGGCTTCATCATCTCATGGCGCACATGAGTGGGAGTATAGCAACTCTAGTTCCTATGCACGTTGACAACCAGAGCGCAATCGCACTCGCCGAGGATCTCATGGACCATGCACGCACCAAGCACATTGACATCGCATATTACTTCATTAGGCACATGGTGAAGGAGGGTGCTATCAAGCTGGAATTCACTCCAACCAGCAAGCAGGCCGTTGATTTCTGCACCAAGCCAGTGACCCATGAGAAATAGTAGTTCTACATAAAGGCATGTGGACTCTGCCCACTCTGACTACGGCAAAGGGGGAGGTTGTTGGGAAAGGAGCCATCTGGCTTAGGTTGATGTCCGCTTGTTTGCTTACTCTGATTGTCAACCCGGCGTATCCATTGAAAAGATTAGGTGGCCAACTCTCTACGGTCTAAGTTTCAGGCCGGTCCAACAGTCCGACTGGGAGATACGAAATTTCGAATTTTCCTGGGTCATCAAACACCCGCATCTGGGTCACCATGGGTGATGGCTCCATGCCTTAGCCAGAGAAAAGTAAAAGGCAACAGGCCTAGGATCACGACCGGATGGGAGAAATATCCAACAAGGTCCTACATCTTGGGTTGTCTTGTCAAAGTGTATGGACTAGGAAAAGGAACCTCTCCTTGCTTTTTAGGTGAGATGAGATCCAAGTGTGCTAGCCATGCATACATGGCAATTCTCTATGAGATTGTGGATTATGTGACCACTAGGAGAGTGCCATGAGAGCATTTTCTAGCTCTCATGTGTGAGTGGTCAGCCTGATTGCTAGGTTGATTTCTTCTCTTGTGTGAGATTATGGACTCTAGTGTATGAGCCTTAGCCTCCATGGCTAAGTGGTGTGGCTTATGAGAGGGCTGACTTGCCCAAGCTCTAGCTCCATATGTACTCCATCATTTTATGTGATTCAATGACCATTCTTTAGTTTAACTGATGCCCTTTCAATCCCACATGTTTTATGCTCCAAGACTCCTTCTCTCCGCCAGTTCCAACAAACCACTTGCACTATAGCCCCGCATCCAGTTTTTGGTTCCAAGCACGCGACGCTTGCTTGAGGCCGTACATCGACTTTCCTAGCTTACAAACCTGGTGCTCATGGCCATCCATGAAGAATCCCTCTGGCTGCTCCATGTCAATTTCCTCTTCCTAGTCACTGGTCAAGAATGCCGTCTTAACATCCATGTGGTGAACTTCGAAGTCCTCAGGTGCTGCACAAGAAAGGAGCGTGCGCACAGAGGCAAGCTTTGTAACGGGAGCAAACCATTCCGTGTAGTGGATGCCTTCCTACTGTGACTATCCCTTGGCGATGAAGTTTGCCTTGTACTTTTCGAGGTTTCCATCTGCGCACCTCCTCTTCTTGAACAACCACTTGCACTTGATTACCTTGCGTCCAGCTAGATGCAGAGTCAGCTCCCACATACCTTTGTCGCGTTGCAACTATATCTCCTGTTGCATAGCTTGGGCCCAATCTGCTGCATCGGTTGTAGCCATGGCCTCCTTGCTGGACGTCGGCTCATCAGAGTCTGCTGCAACAACACCGTTGATCTGGTCTGGATTTTGGAGAATTCAGAAATACCCGCGCTCACCAGGCTTGTAGTGCACCCTAGAAAGGTACCTTGGACCTGGTGCCGGAGCGTTAGCAGGTTACTTGCGCAGTGCTTGTCGCACAACTGCTCCTACTGATGGTGGTGCATCTTCATCCTCTACTTTTACGGATGAGGCCACTGTATCTGCTAGATCAGACATGGGAGAGTATAGTGGTTTTCCCAGTGTCACAACAAAGGAAGGTTCAGGAGAGATAGGGTCAAGGAGAATGTCTACTCCCACTGCTTCATCAGCTACTAGTTCTACTACCTCTTTGCACATGATGTTGGGGATGACGTTACTGTTTTCAAAAACGACATCCGTGGAGATGATGACTTGGCCAACATCCCTCTCATAAAGACAATACGCCTAGCTTGCCATGTCATATCCGATCATCATCATCTGTGCGCACTTTGCGTTCTAATTTTGCGGCTTCTCCTTGGGCACGTGCATGTGCGCCAAGCTACCAAACGCGCCAAGGTGACCCACGCTTGGCTTCTTGCCAAACCACGCCTCATACGGTGTCACTTGCTCCAGCGCCTTGGTGGGACTGCGGTTCTTGATGTACATCGTAATGTTCACTACTTTAGCCAAAACGTCATAGGTGAGCCGAGCCGCGTCAAGCATTAAACGTGCCGGTTCAAAGATGGTGCGGTTGGCCCATTCTACAAGACCATTATGCTACGGCGAGTATGACGCGCTGTGCTGCGCCTTGATTCCTGTTGTTGTGAGATAGTCCAGGAACTCCTTGCTTAGGTACTCTCCATCGCGGCCGCTGCGTAGCGACTTGATTTTCTGGCTCGTCTAGATCTCCACCATGATCTTGAACTACTTGAGCCTGTCAACTCATTGGTCCTTGGAGGAAAGGAAGTACAAAGCTGTGTAACAAATGAAATCATCAATGATGGTGAGAAAACATCTCAAGCATCCAACGCTCTGGGTCTGCATCATGCCACACAAGTCTCCGTAGACCAGTTCAAGCACCTCCTATGTGTGCTTTCCTGCTCCAAATAATGCCTTGCAATGTTTCTTCCCCTCCAATGACTCGATGCTCAAATGCTGCTCAAAGTTATAAATGGTGGGCAGGTCACGCACTATCTTTTTTGTTTGAAGTTGCTGCAAGGTGCGCATGCTGATGAGGTCGTAGCGCGCTTGCTAGATTTGGACATCTGTCGCCTGCACTACTGTTGAAGACTCTACTCACGCGGGATCTTGGTTGGCCCCAACAGCCAGTACATGTCGCCTTCCTTCACCAACCTGGCCAACTCCCTTCCGGTTTCCTTGTCAAGGATGTACCCATAGTCGTCGTGAAAGACAACTCGTAGTCTTGTGTTGGTGAGAGAGGACACTGAGAGAAGGTTGAATGCAGCATCAGGTACATATAGCACGTCATGGAACACTCCCACTTCAATGCCATGCGGGATCTCCAACCACATCTCCACAATCCCAATCCCTTTTCCATACTCCACCCGATCATCACCCAAAGCAATCGATCGGGGTCGAATGGAGAGTAGGTCTGTAAACCACTCCTTGTTGTGCGTCAAACTCTTGGTACACACTGAGTCCTTGTACCACGCCTGATACGCCTTCTCCTTCTGTGAGGTATCAGACTATGCCATGAAGACGTGGTCGCGCACCTCCTTGGCCACCTTCATGTTGCCAAAATGGCATATGCCAGTGTGGTTTTACCGCTACTGCTCCTGTTGCTGCTACTACTGACGCTGTTGTGACGACTGCTGCTGCTGCTACTATATAGATTGCTGCTTTTGTTGTTGCTGCTCCTCCTTCTGGTCCCTCTTGAACTTGAAGCACTCTTTCTTATAGTGCCCCTCTTTTTGAGAATACTGGCACTTGCGTTTCTTCTTGCCTCTCTGCTGCCCAGACTGCTACTGCTCTTGGTTGCGTGAGCCCATAGTTATGAAAGCTGCTTCACTATTGCTATCGCCATTGCGCTATGCTCTATTGCAACGCAGTTCTACCTGCACAAAGTGCATGCAGATAAAGCCCTGGTTGAGAACCGGCAGGCATTCCAATGTCTCTCACACCGTATCCTAACTTTTTGGGAGTCCCCTGAGCAAGAGGACGACAAAGTGCGTATCTTCTACAGGGTTACAAGCTGCTTTCATCGGCTTCGCTAGCTCCTTTGCCCTGTTAAGTACGCCTCCATCCGTTCGCCACCCTGCATTTTCAACGCATCATCTTCTCCTCCAAAAGCATGCAAAATGCGTAATCCTTGCTCTCATACTTCTTCCACAATGTTTCCCACCCCTCTTTTCCAGTAGCCTTGTCACTCACGTACTCACGTGCAGGTTGGAGACAGTGTTTTCAAGCAGCCTATAGGCCTGCCTGTCCTTCTTCTCCCACTCCTCATATGCCGATCTTGTAGTTGTAAATGACCTTGCATCTACTATACCTTTCTACGGCCTCTTCCCCGCCACCAACTCCGCTGCATAAATGCCTTTTGCCTGTGGAGGCGGAGTGCGCTCGTCGCCGCTGACCACCCCCCACAAGCCCCTCTCCTCCAAAAGGAGGCGGGTATGGATCCTCCAAAATGTGAAGTTGGCATGTCCTTCCAGCCTCTCCAAGAGCTGGTCTGCTATTACCATGCCTAATGCTACCATTTTGAGCTTTGGTGATGGGCAACGCTTCCCTTGAGTGGCGGCGCTAGCCCTGCTTCAGGTGCGGCTTCGACGTGAAATTTGTCTAATAGAAAATGGACTCTAGAGGCCAGTTGACTGGCAACTTGGACACTAAGCCCACCACTTGAGAATTCAGCTTAAAACTTTTCAGATCCACCCATAAAAGAGGGTCATTAACTGGGATCTGGAGAGATATACTCTTTTGAAAACAGGGTATGCTACAGCTCCTACTCCAGCTCACACCATTCAGCTTGTAAACTGTGGTTCTCCTAAATGTATGAATGGAATGTAAATATATTTGCACCAATAGAAAGCTTAGGATAAATAATCCAATTCGCATGTGCTACGTTTTAAATTTTACAAAGAAATGAGAGAGCGGATGGTATAGGCAGAACCTGAGGTTGCCCCACTCTCTCTCCCACCACGGCGCATCCATTCATTGTAGATGTACTTAGCCACCTTGAGGTACTTCAGCTCATCGGCGGACTTGCCGCTTAAGACGGTGATCATAAGACTTTAACTGTCCGGCAAGGCCTGGAGGAGGACCATGGCTTGTAGCTGAGGCTCGACGTTCCATCAAGTGGCTACGCACTCGGCAGTGAGGGACTCAATCTGCTGCAGGATCTCCATTATGTCGTCGCCTTTGTTGGCTCGGATGGTGACGAGCCTCTTGAAGACAAAGAGCTAGTTAGCGAGGTTGGTGGACTTGTAGATGGTGTATAGCTTCTTCCATGCCTCTGCCACCTCCATGTATCCGTAAATCAGTGAGCACTACGGCAGAGCTAGCGCTAACACCAACAATGCAAGCACCTTCTTGTTGCGCTTCTTGTACTTTTCCACTTCCTCTGGTGTCGCGGCATCAAGAGGGGAGGTCTCTACACCGTTGACCAGCTCAAGCAGGCCCTTATCATTGCGGTAGACCTCAAATTGCCACCTCCACAAAGGGAAGCCATTCCCATCAAACTTAACGACGGCGCCAATGGTTTCTTGCTTGGTCGTTGCTATGGCGCGCGGCAGTAGGCGTAAACGTTAAAGAGCTAGGGTCCTTCTAGGCACATGGGCCCATAGCTCTTTGTTGGCTCTAGTGAGTGTAGAGGCACCTTCTAGAGCTAGAGGATGCCTAGCTCTCACTGGTTCATGCTACCAAGGTTTGGGCAGCCAATGGACACCAATGGTGAAGAGTGTCGAGCACAAGGACACGGGCAAGAGTGGGCAAAACACGTCGCATTCAGTAGATCTGAATTGAAACACGTTTTTCTTACTTAGCATAGTGACATCACATCAGATCCTTATAGCCTGTGATATAAGCTTTTCAGTGCATCCAAGCACGCCCAAAACGGAGCAGCAGAGCCCTTCCTATGGCCGTCGAAGTAACCTTTGGTGAAGCCGCCTGGTCTTGCACTCTAGGCAACGGGATGCGCTTTGACGATGACCTGTCAAGGCGCCTTTCCACACCCAAAAGTCAAACAGAATTTCATCCTGATCAAGTAGGTCCTTTTGGTTACCTCGTTCATGCCTCTAGTGCATTTGCAGCCCATGAGGAACGAAGTCAGATCACTGGCGGTGGATTATCCTGCAACCCATGACGGGTATCAGATTCCACCCGCCCACACCCGGTACTCTGGCTGGGCTAATGTTCTGGACACTCACTCAAATCGAGCGATTCAAAGCTCGATCCTGCATGAAAGAATCCAAGAGATCCAAATGTAAAGTCAAATCAGGGTTTCATCCACTCCTCAGTGGTCGAACCAGAAAGTACGATCACCGACACTCATGGCAAGGGGTAAAGCATGTCAATATCTCTGATATTGGAACTAGAGGATAGAGGGAGCCTTGGAGCAGCAAACATGTGGGACTGAAAGGGCATCGCTTGTGCTGAATGATGATTGTTCAATCACTCAAAATGATGGAGTCCATGTAGAGTTACAGCTTGGGCAAGTCAGCCCTCTCACAAGCCACACCACCTAGCCATGAAAAGTAAGACACACTAGAGTCCATAATCTCACACAAAAGAGGAAATCAGCCTAGCAATCAGGCTGACCACTCACACATGACCTAGAGAGCTAGAAAACACTCTCTTGGCATACTCTTAGTGGTCACATAACCCACAATCCCATAGATAATTGCCATGTGTCCATGGCTAGCACACAAGGATCTCACCTCACCTAAAAAGTAAGGAGGGATAATTTTTTTCCTAATCAGCACACTTTGACAAGGCAACACACGAATCTAAGAGCGTTCTTGATATCTCTCCCATCAGGTCTTGACCCTGGACCTCTTGCCTTTTTCTTTTCTCACGCTAAGACATGGAGCCATCACCCATGGTCACCCAAATACCAGCGGTCGATGACCCCGGAAACTTTGAAATTTCATATCACCCAATCGGACTGTTGGACCGGACTGAAACTTGGACCATAGACATTTCGCCACCTTATCTTTCAAATGGTTAAGTCAGATTAGAAATCGAAGTAGGCATCCGGTAGTTTCCTTGAACTTGCTCTTGTGGACGTGAAATTAAGCCGGATGGCTCCTTTCCCAACAATCTCCCACTTGGCCGCAGTCAGAGTGGGTTGAGTCCACATACCTTCATGCATAACTGCTGCTTCTCATGGGTCACAAGCTTGGTGCAGAAATCAGCAACGTGCTTGCTGGTTGGAGTTAACTCCTGTTTGATAGGACCATCCTACACCATGTGCCTGATGAAGTGATATGCCATGTCAATGTTCTTGGTGCTTACATGGTGCTCATGATTCTTGGCAAGAGTGATTGCGCTCTGGTTGTCGACGCGCATAGGAACTGGAACTGCTAGACTTCCACTCATCTCCGCCATGAGACGCCAAAGCCAAACTCATTCCTTGGCTCCAAAACTGAGAGAGACGTACTCAGCTTCTGTGCTTGAGGTGGCCATGACTACCTGCTACTTGCTGCCCTAGCTGCTGGCCCCACCATTCATGAGGAACACATGTCCAAAGATGGACTTGCAGTCCTCAGGGTTTGAAGCCCAATTTGCATGTGTGTAGCCGATGACGTTGTTGTCGTTGCAATTGTAGGTGATGCCGATGTTAATGGTTCCAGCAAGGTCGCAAAAGATCCGCTTCACTGTCTTCTGGTGCTTAGGTGCACGGTTCAAAATGTGCTAGCTCACAGCGCTCACAGCCTGTGCAAGGTCCGGCCTGGTTACCACCATCAGGTACATGAGATTGCCGACAGCGCTCTAGTACTTCTGCCGCTAAGCTGCATTCGCTTCTCCATTGAAGCTTACGAGGTACTACCGCGTCTCTACCGGCATGTCGATGGGTTTAGCCTCTACCATGCCGAACTGTTGCAAGACATCCTTGATGTAGTGGCTCTGCTGCAATGAGAGAGAGCATGATTTGCGATAACGCGCGATCTGGATTCCGAGGAAGAATGATGCCTTCCTGACATCAGACATTTGGAAAACCTCCTGCATGGCCTCCTTGAACGCCTGCATTGCAACATGCTACTACAAAGGAGGAGCATTTCATCCACATAGACGATGATGATGAGTACTTCATGACCATGCTGCCAGCGATAGAAGCTGTAGGTACACTCCCCGCGCTCAAACCCCATGCACTACAGCGCCGCATCCAGCTTCTGGTTCAAAGCACGCGACGCTTGCTTGATGTAGTAAAGTGAATTTTGTAGCTTGGAAACCAGGTACTCCAGGCCATTCATGACGAACCCCTCTGGCTGCTCCATGTAGATGTCCTTTCCAAGTCAACGTTCAAGAATGTCGTCCTTACATCCATGAGGTGAATCTCGAATTCCTTGGCAGCTGCATAAGAAAGGAGTGTGCGCACAGAGGAAAACTTTGCAATAGGAGCAAAGATTTCCGTGTAGTCGATGCCTTCTTGTTGCAAGTAGCCCTTGGGGACCAACCTTGCTTTGTACTTTTTGAGGTTGCCATCTACGCCCCTCTTCGTATTCAATACCCACTTGCACTTGATTACCTTGCGTCCAGGTGGACACTCACACAGCTCCCACGCAACGTTGTCAAGCTGCGATTGTATCTCCTGCTACACAACTTGCACCCAATTTGCTGCATCTGGTGCAGCCAAGGCCTCGTTGTACGACGTCGGCTCATCAGAGTCTGCTCCAACTGCAATGTTCATCTGGTCTGGGTTTTGGAGCATCCAAAAATCCCCGCGCTCACCATGCTTGTAGCGCACCCTGAGAGGGTACCTTCGTCCTGGTGCTGGAGCGTTAGCAAGCGCCTAGCGCGGTGTTGTTGGAAGAAATACTCCTGCTGATGGTGGTGCATCTTCTTCCTCTGCTTCTACCGATCAGGGTGCTTTATCTGCTGCATAAGACATGGGAGAGTGGAGTGGTACTCCCATTGTCATAGTAGAGAAAGGTTCACGAGAGACTGGGTCAAGGAGAATGTCTGCTCCCATTGCTTCTTCAAGTGCTGGTTCTATTGCATCTTCACAGATGATGCTGGTGCCGATGACATTACTTTTGTTGAAAACAACATCTCTGGAGATTATGACATGGCCAGTCTTCCTGGAGGAGAAAGGTGGCCTTGGAGCAGCAAACATGTGGGACTAGAAGGGCATCACTTGTGCTGGAGACTGGTTGCTCAATCCCTCAAAATGATGGAGTACATATAGAGTTAGAGCTTGGGCAAGTCAACCCTCTACCAATCCACACCACTTAGGCATGGAGGCTAAGGCTGACACATTAGAGTCCATAATCTCACACAAGAGAGGAAATCAGCCAAGTTATCAGGCTGATTACTGACACACAACCTGGAGAGCTAGAAAATGCTCACATGGCAGACTCCTAGTTGTCACATAAGCCACAATCCCATAGAGATTGGCCATGTGTCCATGGCTAGCACACAAGGATTGCACCTCACTTAAAAAGTAAGGAGAGATAGCTTTTTCCTAGTCACTACACTCTGACAAGGCAACCCAAGAATCTAGGACCTTTTTGGATATTTCTCCCATGAGGTCTTGACCCTGGACCTCTTGCCTTTTTCTTTTCTCAGGCTAAGGCATGGAGCCATTACCCATGGTCACCCAAATACCAGCGGTTGATGATCCCGATAACTTTGAACATTCATATATCCCAATCGGACCATTGGTTTGGCCTGAAACATTGATCATAGTCATTTCACCACCTGATCTTTGTAATGGTGAAGCTGGATGGCTCCTTTCCCAACATCTGACTCCCGCAAAGTGGAAGATTGTTGGGAAAGGGGCCATCCGGCTCAGTTTCAGGTTCTGAAGAGATTGTTCTAGGAAACTAATAAATGCCTGCCTGGATTGTATTTCTGAATTTTACCTCGTAAAGACGAGGTAGCAAATTGTCTACGATCCTGGTTTCAGGTCAATCCAACGGTCGGATTGGGAGATATGATTTTTTTGTGTTCTCGGGGTCATGGACCGCCAATGTCTGGGTGACCATGCGTGAGGGCTCTATGCCTTTGGCAGAGAAAAGAAAAAGGCAAGAGGTCCAGGCTCAAGACCTCATGGGAGAAATATCCAAAAAGGTCATTGGTCTTACGATTGCCTTTTTAGAGTGTGCTGACTTGGAGAAAAGTATCTTTTCTTGCTTTTTAGGAGAGGTGTGATCATTTTGTGCTAGCCATGGACACATGGTGATTCTCCATGGGATTGTGCATTATGTGACCTCTAGGAGTGCGCAACGAAAGCAGCCATGACCTCTAGGTTGTTTGTGATTGGTCAGCCAGATTGTTCCGGTGATTTCCTCCCTTGTGTGAGATTGCACACCCTAGTTTGTGTGCGTTAGTTTCCATGGCTAAGTGGTATGGCTTGTGAGGAGGCTAACTTGCTGAGGCTCTAGATCTATATGTACTCCATTAACTTGAATGATTAAAAATTATCTTCAGCACAACTGATTCCCTTTGAGTCCCACATGCTCACTACTCCACGGCTCCCTTTCTCCTCCAGTTCCAACAAGTGTCAGCCCACATCCCTTTGTCAACCAGCTTGAAGTTACACATTATGAAACAAGGACGACACGATGGCACTTCCCGTCCACATGAAATATTACAAATTGGAGGAGATATCCCCCTCAGAATTATAGTTTTGAACTGATCACTTCATAGGAATTACTTCTTTTTGCACTGTGTCCTTACCACCTGGTCACGTTGGCTTGTAGTTATCTTTTAGGGTTTAGACCTACCAATGCTTATTTAGTGTGTGCCTCTGGTGGAAAACTTTGTAAGGAGTCTTAAAGGCAAGCATTCTAATTTTCAAGCGAATAATAGGTACTTAAAGTCCTAGAGCCAGTCTCTAGCCTAGGCGCGTACTGGCTCCTTAAATGAGGCACTTTGGAGATGATATTGGTCGCATCATCCCCCTTGTGTACATGGCGCTCTCTATGACCGCCAAGTGGTGCCACCTACCAAGAAGGACATTGGAATGTTCTAAGATATCTCTTAGAACATTCCTGTCCCAAAGAAAATAAGTCACTAGTGTCGGATTTGACCAAATGTCCTCTCGCTCTCGAAACGAACTCTAGAACGTCTAAGCCAGAAGGAATTGTCCTAGGTAGCGTTTGCCGGATATACTATACAGTTTTAGACCAAGAGAACTTGCTCCAAAGGTGCAGTGCATGCCTTGTCTATCAAGACCAGACTCAAGGGGCTTACTCCAAGGGAGTAATGTATGGAGAAATGTCAGCTATGGACAAGGGGCATACCAGGTCAACAAACATTGCATGCCTAGGCTATACGTTGGCTTTGGGACTAAAACGTACCGGTCAGTTATCCATGATTCATTACACTCTTACTGTTGATACTCCTCCCAGAGTTGTACGCCAAAGGCAGACACAAAAGAAACTTTGGTTAGTATACGCAACAGGAGTTAGTTTCATGCGCAAATGAAATCAAGTGCTAAAGACAGAGTGGAAATAAGTGATTTTTATGAATTTCTTAGAGTGAAACTGTGATTTTAAGGGTGATATCTCCTCCTAGTTTCAATGCTATGACCAAACGGCAAGTTCCATTTTGTACACCTTGTTTTCTAGTCCGTTTTCTGACCTCATATGCCCCTCGTCCATAGTCGACATTTGGACAGGCACATGATGGACTAGGCATGCACGACTACCTCGAATTAAGTCTCCGTAGTATGGACTAGATATACAAGGCATGCACTGCTCCTTTGGAGCAAGTCCCCTTGGTCCAAACTAGAAATTATAGCTTGCAAATACTACGTAGGACAACTCCTTGTGAAGAGGTCACTGGTTAGAATCCCAGCTACATGACTAATTTTCTTTGTAACCAAAAAAGGAACAGGAAGGTCCAAAGAGATATCTTAGAGCATTCCAAGATCCTTTGTGGTGGATGGCACTATTTGGCACTCACAGAGAGGGCCATATAGGCAGGGTGGATGATACAATCTAGATCGCCTTAAAAATGGCTCATCCAAGAAGCCACTGTACACCTAGGCTCGATGTTGGCTCTAGGACTATAAGTACCAGTTAGTTACCTGTGACTCATGATATTCCTTACCTTTGAGACTCATAAGGTAGTTGTCCACCAGAGGTAAACGCTAAGGAAACATTGCTTGTTCTAAGTCGTATGAGTTAGCTCCTCACACGAAAGTGACAAACTGCTAAGGACAAAGTACAATGAACTAATTCCTATGAATTGCTGAGTATGGAATCGTGATTGTAAGGGTGATATCTACTCCTAGTTGCAATACTAGGAACAGACGTCATGTGTGATTGTGTCGGCCTTGTTTTCTAGTCCAATCCTCAGGCCGGTTGACACTGTTGCCTCGTGCTGGTTGACAAGAGAAAGCACCATGTAGAGATGTGGAATGATGCAATATAGATTAGCCCCTAAGTTGCTCATTCAAGGAGCCACTTCGAGCCTAGACAAGAGGCTGGCTTTGGAACTATAAACACCTGTCAGTTGCTTGTCATTCCTTATAGTTTTTACCTTTGACATTCCTTACAGGACTGTCCATGAAAGGCAAACCCTGAAGAGTCATTTGTTGGTCTAAGCCCCACGAGTTAGCTCCTCACGCAAAAGTGACCAAGTGCTGAAGACATAGTGCAACGAAGTTATTCATATGAAGTGCTTAGTATAGAATTTTGATTGTGAGGTTGATGTCTTCTCTTAGTTGCAATAATGTAAAAAAATGGTCACTGTTGACATGGTGTGCCCCTTGCCATGAGTGCCGTTGATTGTACCCCCTGATTCGACCACTAAGTGTTGACCTTATGGGCTCCTTGTCCATGGCTGATATTTGGATAGGCACAGGACGGACTAGGCATGCACTGCTCACTTGGAGTAACTCCCCTATGTCTGGTCCAGATAGACAAGCCATGCACTACTTCTTTGGAGTAAGTCCCCTTGGTCTAATCTGGATAGTATAGCCAGCAAACACTACCTAGGACAACTCCTTGTTGCTTAGACGTTCCAAAGTTATTCTTTGGATTGAGAGATCACTGGGTCAAATCCCAGCCTGGTGACTAATTTTCTTTTTTCCCAAACGGGGGACAATAAGGTTCTAAGAGACATCATAGAACATTCCAAGGTCCTTCCTAGTGGCTGGCGCCACTTGGTGGTCACAGGGAGTGCCATGTAGGCAGGGGGGATGACGCGATCCAGATTGGCCCCAAAGTGGCTCATCTAAGGACCCATTGCGCGCCTAGGCTAAAGGCTGGCTCTAGGACTATAGGACCGTGTCAGTTGCCTGTCATTGAGTACAGTTCTTACCTTTGAGACTCCTAACAGAGTTGTCCACCAGAGGTAGACACTAAAGAAGCATTGGTTGGTCTAAATCCCAAGAGTTCGCTCCTCACGCAAAAGTGACAAGGTGCTAAGGACACAGTACAAGGAAGTGATTCTTATGAACTACTCAGTGTGGAACCTTAGCTTTGAGGGTGATATCATCTCTTGGTTGTAATACCAAGAGCAGTCGGCGGGAACCATTGTGTGGAAACCCGTTTTCTAAACCGTCGCCTCAGGCAGTTTGACAAAGGGTTATGGGCCCACACTGACTAGTTGTAAGGCATGCTTCTGCGCATGCTCTCGCCCTCTCTATCTTGCAGCACGCATCAGCTCCATCAGCTCCATCTGCTACATCTCCTCCATGTGCTCCATCTTCTCCATCAGCTCCAACGACGGGTGTTGGCACTTAGCAAACAAGGGCCAAGGATAATCTCTGCCCTTGGAGGTAGGACCCTTGGGCCATAACCAGGACAAGCTCCGCCCTTTGAGGCACAAGCCTAGGTTCGCTAGTGTGCGTTCTTCTCTGTTTGCAGGTGATAAATGGCTAAGAGGTAAGCAATAAATCTGCACCCTCTAAGCCGGTAGCAGAGAAAAAGACTACATCAGCCTACATCATCCTAAGCGAAGTAGAGAAGTATAGAAGCAGAGAAACAGTATGACGACACCAATGACGCTCACTCTCAAGCAGGTCAATGGTGGGATGTCAAACTTCACAGGGTTTGGCTTTCCCTTGTGGATATGGCAATTTGAGATTGTTGTGAGGGTGCATGGCTACTTGAAATGTTCCTTGGAGAAGAGGTTGAGCCTCCAAAAAACAGATCCTTGATATGAAGCGTAGAGTGTCAAAAATGACATGGCGCTTGCGATTTCTGTGACATCAGTGCATGAGTCACATCATGTCCACCTCCAATGTATCACACATGCATCAAAGGCTTATGAGAAGCTTGCACGTGTACACCAATCAACCACTCTCGCAAATTGTCTCTCCATCCTTCAAAAGCTGATTTTGATGAGGGTGAGCAAAGGAGAGCCGATTCCGGACTTCCTCTTGCAATTTGAAGGAGTGATGCAGCAAGTGACCCAAATGAACTGGGAAATTGACACCAACATGCAGGCCATGATCCTCCTCATGGCGCTACCTGAAAGCTAGGGTCCTTTGATCATCATCTTTGGCGGTTGAAAGGAGGAGGATTTGACGTATGAGGCACTGTCTGAGTACGTGCGCAACAAGGCCATGCGTCGCAGCGGTAGTGAGGCTAGCATTTCAGCCTATGCTGTGTAGTACAGCGGTCATGGCAACAACACCTCTTCTGGTCAGAGCAGCAACGAAAGCGGTGGCAGTGGAGGAAAAGGAAATGGTGGCGGTGGAAAGAGTTCAAAGCATCCTAGGAAGTGCCATAACTGTGGCAAGCCTGGGCATTGTGCACGGGAGTGCAGGTCTCCCAAGAAGGAAGACGGAGATCATGGTGGTACATATGAGGGCAAAGGAAAGGATAAGAAGCAGTTGACAAACATGATGGCTGAGAGCGTCCCGGCAACCAAGGGAGCAAAATTGCTCAAGTGTGGAGCCTATGGGCCCGACTCTGCCACAAACCACCACTCTTCAAGGGACAAGGATGGGTTCATCTCCATTGCGGACACTGAACGTCGCTTCAGGTGTGCCAACAGCAGCCTTGTCCATGCGCAAGGTGAGGGAGATAATTTGATCAACATCAACATGAATGGTGCTGAAAAGGACTTGAAGTTGGAGAACGTTGTCTACGTGTTGTCTTTTGCAGCAAACCTCTTGTCAGTGTCCAAAATCATGGACCACGACATGACGTTTGTCTTCACAAAGGAGGAGGCCGTGCTTTTCAACAACAAGGACATCAAGATATCCTATCCCAAGGAGGGTCTTGTCGCACAAGTCCCAAAGGTTTACAGACTCTACGTGCTGCAAACCCAATCCCTTGAGAATACAAATGAGGGATATGCGGCAGTTTAAGAGCCCAAGTCTCCAAAGCCTGATGTTGTACCACAAGCCGTCACCATGGCGGCCAATTGCACTGACACAGTTGTTGAGCTGTGGCATAGGTGGTTTGGCCATGTGGCTGACGTTACACTACAACCTATGCAATAGCACAAAGTGGTTCATGGGATGGATGGATGCAAGGCAACGGATGAGGGAAAGTGCAAGAAGCTGTGTGAGCCATGCCTCCTAGGGAAGGCAAAAAGAAAGCCCTTAGAGCGTAATGGGCAACATGCGGCAACAATCTTGGGCCAGAATCACTCAGATGTGTGCCGACCATTTTGCATCCCTTCAAATGGCGGTAGCAATAATTTCTTGACCTTCATCGATGACCACAGTCACAAGATGTGAATCTACTTCCTCAAGACAAAGGGAGAGGTAAAGGAGAAGCTGTAAGAGCTTGTCACAATGATGGAACAGGATACAAGCAAGAAGGTCAAGGCACTTCGCACGGACAATGGTGGTGAGTACGAGGTCTGCAAAGGCTGGTTGAGCCAACACGGCATCAACCACTAGACCACCACGCCTTTTAATGCCCAGAGAAATGGCTTTGCCGAGCGCATGAACAAGACTATCCTCGGCATGACACAAAGCATGCTCTTCGATGCCAAACTCCCACCTCGCTTCTGGGCTGAAGCTGCAAGAACTACTTGTTACCTTGTGAATCTCTTTCCGGTAGCCGCGCTTGGAAGGCCTGGTCTGAAGCAGCTCAAGAAACCATAAGAGGCTTTGTCAGGGAAGAAGCAAGATGCCTCACACTTGAGGGTCTGTGGTTGTACTGCCTAGGCAAAGGTCCAAGCAGGAGAAGGAAGTGGCAAGCTGGATGCACGTACTTATAAGTGTGTGATGGTCAGATACGACACCATACACAAGGCGTACAAGTTGTGGGAACAAGTGGCTGAAAAGCTCATCAGGAGCCAAGATGTCAAGTTTGATGAAGGGACGCTCAACAAGGGAGAGTCAGTGGACCCTATCCATGCTCGCAAATCAGGAGAGTGGTTTGTGTTGCTAGAGTTAGCTGATCAGGCACCTCAAAACTTGCAGATGATGCCGTAGAAGAATGGATCTCCAAGGAGAGTGGTTGTGCAGGCTGACACACCGACAAACTTTGACACTGAGTCTGAGTCGTTCGAGGCCTCTAAGTCAAACTCTGAGTCCGGTGGCTCTTCCTCAAATAGTGGATCACTGGCAACGCAGGAGGAACAGGAGTAACTAAGCCTTGAACCACCACCAGCAACACTCTGGCATAGTATATGCCAGAAGAAATCTCCGCCCAAGTACGATGCTTAGAGTGCGGAATGGACCAAACTCAGCAGGTGATGCTTGGCTCAGGGAGAGCCTGTGACCGTAACGGAGACTATGAACATGCCAGATGCCGCCAAGTGGAAGGAGGTAGTGGATAGCGAACTCGCATCCATTGAAGAGAACAAAACATGGGTTCTAGTTAACAGGCCCCCAAACGCGCACGTGGTAGGGTCAAAATAGGTACTCCGGATAAAAGGTCAAGTAGGATGGTACTATCTACAAGTACAAGGCAAGAGTTGTGGCGAAGGGGTTTTCCCAGCATGGAGGCTCACAGTACGAGGAGACATTCGTTCCTCTCGTCACCTTTGCCTCAATGAGATCCATGTTGGGCATCGCTGCTGCAAAAGATCTGGAGGTCCACCACATGGATGTCAAGACAGCTTTCCTCTACCGGAAGCTAGACAAATAAGTATTATGGAAGTGCCAGAGAGACTGAAAGCTCCAGAGGGCAAGGTTTGCAAACTGGTCAAAGCACTCTACGGGCCAAACCAGGCCCTTAGGATGTGGTACAAGGACATGGACATCTTCATGGCCCGGCTCACCTTCACGCGCTGCCAGAATGACCCTAGTGTCTATGTGCGGGAGGATGAGGAAGGCTTGATGCTGGTTGCAATATACGTGGATGACCTGATCTTCTGCTCGTCATTGGTCAAGCTGTTGAACAAGCTGAAGACAGATCTCAGCAACAGGTTCAAGATGGACATGGGTCTGGTCCAGTTCTACCTCGGGGTAGCTGTCTAGCGCAATCAAGTAGCAGGCAAAATTGAGCTGAACCAGACCAAGTACATCATGGAGGTCCTCAAGCGCTACAAAATGGAGGACTGCAAGCCCATCAGCACACCCATGACAACAGACATCAAGCTCTCCTCCTCCATGAGCCCCAGTACGGAAGCAAAATGGCATGAGATGGAGAGTATTCCCTACCAGTCTACTGTTGGCAGCCTCATGTATGCCATGGTAGGAACACGACCTGACATTTGCTATGCTGTGGGACAAGTGAGCAGGCTTGTGGCCAATCCAGGGCTATATCACTAGCAAGCACTCGAGCGCATCATGCACTATCTACAAAAGACCCAACACATGGGACTCCAGTTTGGAGGCCAAGAAGGATCTGACCCGCTTCGGCTAGTGTACTACATAGACAAGAACAGGGGAGGAAGAAGCGATGACAGAAAGTCCACCTCATGCTTTGTGTACCTCTTGAACGATGGTGCACTCTCTTCAAAAAGCAGAATGTAAGGCTGTGTCTCCCTTTCTACCGTTGAGGCACAGTACATTGCTGTGTCAGAAGCATGCAAGGAGACACAGTGGCTATGCAGTTTGCTTGCCAAGATGAAAGTGCCACAAACGGAGGCAACAGTGGTCCGCATCAACAACAAGAGCACCGTAAAAATGGCATAGGATGATATCATCTCCCGGCGGACCAAGCACATCGACATTAGGTACCACTACTCATGCGACCTGGTCGCAAAGGAGATCATGGACATGGAATACGTGGAGACCAGGAAGATGCTTGCAAATTGCATGACAAAGGCGCTGGACAGCCAATTGCACTCTACAGGAACTCGAGGCACTGGTATGGTCTACGCAGCGGATGAAGACTGAGGCCAAAGACTGCTGGAGAGAGGAGAGATATCAGAGCTAAGGGGCAGAGGTGTAAGGGAGAGTTTTTTGACCTGATATGCTCCTTGTCCATGGCTGATATTGGGACAGGCACACGACGGACTAGGCATGCACTGCTCCCTTCAAGTAAGTTCGCTAAGTCTAGTCCACATGGACAAGGCATGCACTGCTCATTTGGAGCAAGTCCCCTCGGTCAAATCTGGATAGCATAGCCAGCAAAGACTGCCTAGGACAACTCCTTGTGACATAGACGTTCTAGAGTTATTCTCTGGAGGGAGAGGTCACTGGGTCAAATCCAAGCCCAGTGACTAATCTTCGTTGTCCCCAAAAGGGGGAATTGAAGGTTCTAAAGACATATCTTAGAACATTCCATGGTCCTTCCTAGTGGCTGGCGCCACTTGGCGATCACAAGGAGCGCCATGTAGGCAGGGGGGATGACGCAATCCACATTGCCCGCAAAGTGGCTCATGCAAGGAGCCACTACGTGCCTAGGCTAGAGGCTTGCTCTATGACTATAAGAATCTGTCAGTTGCCTGTCGTTGAGTACAGTTCTTACCTTTGAGACTCCTCGCATACTTGTCTACCAGAGGCAGATACTAAAAAAACATTGGTTGGTCTAAGCCCCAGGAGTTCGCTCCTCGCGCAAAAGTGACCAGGTGCTAAGGACATAGTGCAAGGAAGTGATTCCTATGAACTGCTCAGTGTGGAACCTTGGCTCTGAGGGTGAAATCATCTCCTGGCTGCAATACCAAGAGCGGTCGGCAGGAACCATTGTGTCGGAACCCGTTTTCTAGACCGTCACCTCAGGCAGGTTGACACTTTGGAGTGATCGCACACCTGATGTGATTTAAGATTTGGCTTCCTTGGGTTTTTTCATGCAGGATCGACTTTTGAATCGCTCAATTTGAGTGAGTATTCAGAAAGTTAGCCTAGCCCGAAAATCGGATGTTGGGCGTGTGGAATCTTGTACCCGCCATAGGTGGCGGGATAATCCACCGCTAGTGATCCTAGTTCATCTCCAATGGGCTCCAAAGGCACATGGGCCATCAAGGAATGAATGTGGATGGTCCCCTGGACCAAGGCAAGCCCCTCCCCACGTTGGGATGACAGGGAGGGTGCTTTGATTGGCCACCGTCGAAGCGCCTCCTCTCACTTCTGTTCATGGGCATGGTGGGCGGCTCGGCTCCACCAAGGGTTGCTTCGACGGCCGTAGCAGGGGCTCTACTGCTCCGATATGGGTGTGCTTGGATGCGTTGGAAAGCTTTCATCATATGCTGTATGAATCTGATGTAAACTTACTGTGCTATGAAAGAAAAACGTGTTTCGATTCAGATCTACTAAATGCGACGTATTCTGTCCACTCACATCTGTGATCGTTATGCTCCATACTCTTCACCATTGGCATCCATTGGCGGCCCAAATACTGGTAGTGTGCTTCAGTGAGAGCTAGGCATCCTTGATGGTGCCTCCACACCCACTAGAGCCAACAAAACGGTTATGCGCCCACGTGCCTAGACGGACCCTAGCTCTTCAAATTTCACGCCACCGCCGCGCGCCATGGCAACGACCGAGCAAGAGAGCATCAGCGCCATCTCCAATTTTGATGGAAACGGCTTCCCCTTGTGGAGGTGGCAGTTTGAGGTCTACCTCCATGACAAGGGCCTGCTTGAGCTGGTCAACAGTGAAGAGACCGCGCCTCCGGATACCGCGACGCCGGAGGAAGTGGACAAGTATAAGACGCGCAACAAGAAGACGCTTGCATAGTTGGTGTTAGCGCTTGCTCCACTGCAGCGCGAACTGATTGAAGGATTCACGGAGGCCGTAGAGGCCTGGAAGAAACTGTGCACCATCTACCAGTCCACCAACCTCGCTAACCAGCTCTTTGTCTTCAAGAGGCTTGTCGCCCTCTGAACCAACAAAGGTGACGACATCATGGAGATCCTCAGCAGATTGAGTCCCTTATTGCCAAGTGTGTAGCCACCGGATGGAAGGTCAACTCTCAGCTGCAAGCTATGATCCTCCTTGTGGCCTTGCCGGACAGTTGGAGTCCCATGCTCACCGTCGTGGGCGGCTGGTCCGCCGATGAGCTGAAGTACTCGAAGGTGGCTGAGTACGTCCGCAATGAATGGATGCGGCGTGGTGGGAGAGAAAGCGGGGCAACGTCAAGTTCCGCCTATGCCTTCCGTCCTCAAGGTGGAGGAGGCAAGAAGGGGAAGGGTGCTAACCAGGGCACCAAGAGAGGTGAAAAAAAGGGAGAGTGCTACAATTGTGGCAACCAGGGCCACTACGCACCTGATTGCCCCAACAAGGGCGGAAAGAAGGACACCCAAGCCATGATGGCCTGGGAGTTTACCGACTTGACAAATCCGGAAGTCACGGTGATCGAGTCTAGATCAGGTCATAACACACAATGAAACCGGGCCGCATTTGTCACCTACAACGCCACCGAGCGGCGCATGACAGTGGGCAACGGCAAAACAGAGTTGGTTGCGGGCGAATGCAATGTTCACATCGATTCTGTGGTGAACGGGAAAGTCCTTCCATACACCATTAATGACATGCTCCACATGCCCAACTTTGGGGCAAATCTGCTGTCAGTGAGCCACCATACCGACAAGGGGCTTAAGGTACTCTTCAACAAGAAGGAAGCCATCACCTGGAAGGAGGGGGATGGCGAGGTGATTATACGTGGCAAAAGGGAGGAGGACCTGTACCTTCTTTGTACCAAGGTTCTTGCCGATGTAATGAGGATGGACGCCGTCACCCTTGTGATGAAGGATGAAGGAAATCTGGACCTATGGCACCGCCGCCTATGTCACATCGCTCCCTCAACTGTGAGGTACATGGCGAAGAAGGAAGTGGTGCGGGGTCTTGAGGTCAAGGGCCTCGATTCAGCCAAGAATAACGTGTGCAAGCCATGTGTGGTGGGCTAGACGACACGACAACTGTTTGATGGCAAAGGAATGTGTGCATCGGCAAAGTTGGAGGTGGTGCACACGGATGTTTCTGGACCCTTCAAACCCTCCATTGGTGGGGTGTGCTACTTCCTCATCTTCATCAACAACCACAGCCACAAGCTCTACCTCTACATCATCAGGAGGAAGAGCGATGTCTTGTCTTCCATGTAAGAATTTGTGGCAGCTGTAGAGCGATAAACGGACTTGAAGGTGAAGGCATTCCGGAGCCACAACGGCGGCAAATATGAGGGTTGCTCGGCATGGATGAAGAGCAAGGGGATCGTGTGGCAGAAAACTATGCCACACTCATCGCAGCAGAACGGCATCGCTGAGAGGGCTTACTGCACCATCCTCAACATGGTCCGTCCATGTTGAGTGATGCCGGCCTGGTGCAGAGGTACTGGGGCGAGGCGGCACGGACAGCGACGTACATAATGAACATGACAAAGCCGCTAAAAGACGCCGAGTCCAAAGTGTGGAAGATGCCACAAGAAGTGTGGAGCGGGAGGAAGCCAGCTTTCGCACACCTCCACACGTTTGGTTGCGTTGCACATGCTGTTCTGCGCGCACTAGAGGGGCGGGGCTAGCTGGACTCGCGGACTTGCTGGGGCATCTTCGTCGGGTACAAGAGCGGGAGCAAGGCGTACCGGCTCTTGGACCCGCGCAAGCATCAGATCGTTAAGAGTCATGACGTCACGTTTGACGAGGACAGCTGTTGGACAAACAAGGATGCAGGTCTCTCCAAGCGTGGGGAGTAGCTGCCACTCCTTGACTAGAAGACCCCGAAGGACGCAAAAGAGGGTGACGTCCAAGCAGCTCCAATCGGCAATAACCATCTGGGGCTGGGGGACCGGCTGATTTACATTCAGACTAGTTGGACATTGAGTCCGGAACACCGGCAGTAGTGGAGATAAACGAGAAGGCGGGGCGTGCGCCCGCATCCCCACGGTCCCTGAGAGGAGGGAAGCAGGCCAGCAGTGCGAGTGGTGCCGCGAGAGGGCAGCAGTAGCAGCAGTAGCCTTAACAACAGCAGCCGTGGAGAAGAGGACGCACCAGGAGGACAGCAAAACGGTATGATGCCACCCAAGGCACTTGGAGTGGGTTTACTCTGTTGACCTGATATGCTCCTTGTCCATGGCTGATGTTTGGACAGGCACGGGACAGACTAGGCATGCACTACTTCCTCGGAGGAAGTCCCCTAAGTCAGGTACAGATAGACAAGGCATGCACTGCTCCTTTGGAGCAAGTCTCTTGGTGTAATCTTGATAGTAAAGCTAGCAGACACTGCCTAGGACAACTCCTTGTGGCTTACACGTTCCAGAGTTTATCTGGTTATTGCCGATTATGGGACAGCATATTGCACTCTATGCAATTTGCTGTCCTTTGTCTTGCAATCTGCGAGCATCTTCCTGGTCTCCACGTCTTTCAGGTCCACAATCTTCTTTACGACCACGTCATGTGAGTAGTAGTAACTGATGTCAATGTGCTTGGTCCGCCCGGGGATGACATCATGCTATGCAATTTTCATGGCACTCTTGTTGTCAATGCGGACCTTTGTTGCCTCCGTTTGTGGCACTTCCATCTCGGCAAGCAAACTGTGTAGCCAGTGTATCTCCTTGCATGCTTTTGACAAAGCAATGTACTCTGCCTCAGTGGTAGAGAGGGAGACACAATCTTGCTTTCTGTTTGCCTAAGAGACTCCACCACCGTTCAAGAGGTACACATAGCCCGAGATGGACTTTCTGTCATCGATTCTTCCTCCCCAATCGGCGTTAGTGTAGCACACCAGCCGTAGCGGGTCAGATCCTTCTTGACCTCCAAACTAGAGTTCCACGTGTCAGGTCTTCTATAGATAGCGCAAGATACGCTTGATTGCTTGCCGATACTGTGGCCCTGGGTTGGCCACAAATCTGCTCACTTGTCCCATAGCATAGCAAATGTCAGGGCGTGTTCCTACCATGCTATACATGAGGCTGCCAATAGCAGACTGGTAGGGAATGTTCTCCATCTCACGTCGTTTTGCTTCCGTGCTGGGGATCGTGGAAGAGGAGAGCTTGATATCTCTTTTCATGGGTTTGCTGATGGGCTTGCAGTCCTCTATGTTATAGCGCATGAGGAACTCTATGATGTACTTGGTCTGGTTGAGCTCCATGGTGCCTCCTGCTCGATTGCGGTGGATGGCTATCCCGAGGTAGAGCTCGAGCGGACCCATGTCCTTCATCTTGAACCTGTTGCTGGGATTTATCTTCAACTTGTACAACAGCTCAACCGATGACAAGCAGATGATCTGGTCATCCACGTACAGTGGAACCAGCATCAAACCTTTCTCATCCTCCCACACATAGACACTAGGGTCATTATGGCCGTGCGTGAAGGTGAGCCCGGCCGTCCATCTCCAAGAGCTTTCACTCCCTCGCGCACTTCCATCAGGACTTCTTGTTGACCTGATATTCTCCTTGTCCATGGCTGATGTTTGAATAGGCACTAGACGGACTAGGCATGCACTGCTCCCTTGGAGTAAGTCCCCTATGTGTGGTCCAGATAGACAAGGCATGCACTGCTCCTTTTGGAGCAAGTCTCCTTGGTCTCATCTGGATAGTATAGCCAGCGTACACTACCTAGGACAACCCCTTGTGGCTTAGATATTCCAAAGTTAGTCTCTGAAGCCAGAGGTCACTCAGTCAAAACCAAGCCTGGTGACTAATCTACTTTGTGGCCAAAAGGGGTACAAGATGGTTCTAAGAGGTATATTAGAACATTCCAAGGTCCTTCCTGGTGGTTGGCGCCACTTGGCGTTCATAGGGAGCGTCATGTAGGCAGGGGGGATAATGCAATCCAGATTGCCCCCAAAGTGGCTCATCTAAGGAGCCACTCCGCGCCTAGGGTAGAGGCTAGCTCTAGAACAATAAGAACCTGTCAGTTGCCTATCATTCAGTACAGTTCTTACCTTTGAGACTCCTCATAGAGTTGTCCAACAGAGGCAAACACTAAAGAAGCATTGGTTGGTCTAAGTTCCAGTAGTTTGCTCCTCGCGCGAAAGTAACCAGATGCTAAGGACACACTGCAAGGAAGTGATTCCTATGAACTGCTGAGTGTGGAACCTTGGCTCTGAGGGTGATATCATCTCTTGGTTGCAATACCAAGAGCGGTCGGCGGGAACCAGCGTGTCGAAACCCGTTTTCTAGACTGTCGCCTCACGCAGGTTTACAAAGAGTTATGGGCCCACACTGACTACTTCTAAGGCACAATTCTGCACACTCTCTTTCCCTCTCTGTCTTGTAGCGCGCATCAACTACATCAGCTCCATCTGCTCCATCAGCTCCAACGGCGGGTGCTGGCACTTAGCAAACAAGGGCCAAGGATAAGCTTTGCCCTTGGAGGTACAACCCTTGGGCCCTAACCGAGATAAGCTCTGCCCTTGGAGACACG
This sequence comes from Penium margaritaceum, assembly GCA_023375785.1. NCBI lineage: Eukaryota > Viridiplantae > Streptophyta > Zygnematophyceae > Desmidiales > Peniaceae > Penium > Penium margaritaceum. The sequence goes on along the minus strand of SZWC01000633.1, from coordinate 143,342 downwards.
ACCCTGGGTTCGTTAGTGTGCGTTCTTCTCTGTTTGCGGGTGATCAATGGCTAAGGTGTAAGCGACGGATCTGCAACTTAAAACCAGGTAGCACACAACAGCCTACATCAGCCTATACGGCCAAGCAAAGCAGAGAAGCAGAGAAGTAGAGAAGTAGAGAAGTAGGATGACGACGTCCGCGACGCTCACTCTCGAGCAGGTCAATGGTGGGATGTCAAAGTTCACAAGGTTTGGTTTTCCCTTGTGGAGATGGCAATTTGAGACTGTCATGAGGGTGTGTGGCTGCTTGAAGATGTTCCTTAGAGAAGAGGTTGAACCTCTAAAAACAGATCATGGATATGAAGCGTACAGTGTCAAAGAATTACATGGCGCTTGCAATTCTTGTGACAATAGTGCATGAGTCACAGCATGTGCACCTCCAAGGTATCACACATGCATCAAAGGCTTATGAGATGCTTCTACGTGTACACTAATCAACAGCTCTTGCAAATGGCCTCTTCATCCTTTAAAAGCTGGTTTCTATGAGGGTGAGCAAGGGAGAGTCAGTTTTGGACTTCCTGTTGCACTTTGAAGGACTGCTCTAGTAAGTAACCCAAATGAACTAGGAAATCGACACCAACATGCAGGCCATGATCCTCCTTATGGCGCCACCAGAAAGCTGGGATCCGCTGATCAACGTCTTTGGCGGTTGGAAGGAGGAGGATTTGACGTATGAGGCAGTGTGCGAATATGTGCGCAACGAGGCCATGCATCACAGCAGTAGTGAGGCTAACATTTGAGCCTATGCTGCATAGTACGGTGGTCGTGGCAACAAATCCTCTTCTGGTCAAAGCAGCAGCGGAAGGGGTGGCGGTGGAGGAAAAGGCAATGGTGGCGGTGGAAAGAGTTCAAAGCGTCCTGGGAAGTGCCATAACGGTGGCAAGCCTGGGCATTGGGCATGGGAGTGCAAGGCTCCCAAGAAGGAAGACGGAGATCATGGTGGTAGATATGAGGACAAAGGAAAGGGTAAGAAGGAGTTCACAAACATGATGGCTGAGAGCGTGCCGACAACCAAGGGAGCGGCACTGCTTAAGCATGGAGCCTACGGGCTCAAGTCTGGCACAAACCACCACTCTTCAAGGGAGAATGATGGGTTCATCTCCATTGGGGACACTGAACGTTGCTTTAGGTGTGCCAACGGCAGCATTGTCCATGCGCAAGGCAAGGGAGATAAGTTGATCAGCATCAACGTGAGCGATGCTGAAAAAGCCTTAAAGCTGGAGAACGTCGTCTACATGCCGTCTTTTGCGGCAAATCTCTTGTCAGTGTCCAAAATCATGGATCACGACATGACGGTCGTGTTCACAAAGGAGGAGGCCGTGATTGTCAATAAAGAGGACATCAAGAGCTACTATCCAAAGGAGACTCTTGTCGCACAGATTTGAAGAGTTAATGGGCTCTACGTGCTGTAGACCAAACCCCTTGAGAGTACAACTGAGGGATATGCGGCGGTTGAAGAGCCCAAGTCTCCAAAGCCTGATGTTGCACCACAAGCTGTCACCATGGCGGCTAGCTCCAGGAACACAGATGCTCACCTGTGGCACAAGTGGTCTGGCCATGTGGCTGAAAGAACACTGCAAGCTATGTAGAAGCATGAAGTGGTTCATGGGATGGAGGGATGCAAGGTCAAGGATAAGGGAAAGTGCAAAAAGCTGTGTGAGCCATGCCTCCAAGGCAAGGCAAAGAGAAATCCCTTTGAGCGTAATGGGCAATGTGTGGTAGCAATCTTGGACCTGATTCACTATGATGTGTGTGGACCATTCTACACCCCTTCAAACGGCGGAAACAAGTATTTCTTGACCTTCATTGATGACCACAGTCGCAAGATATGGATGTACGTCCCGAAGACAAAGGGAGAGGTCCAGGAGAAGCTGCAAGAGTTTGTCGCGATGTTAGAGCGACAGACAAGTCAAACGGTAAAGGCATTTTACACGGACAACGTTTGTGAGGACAAGGCGTACAAAGGCTGGTTGAGCCAACACAGCATCAACCACCAGACTACCATGCCTTACACCCCCCAGAGCAATGGCGTTGCCAAGCGCATGAACCGGACTAACCTCGGCAAGACACGAAGCATGCTCTCCGATGCCAAACTCCCACCTCGCTTCTGGGCTGAAGCTGCAATAACTTCTTGCTACCTTGTGAATCTCACTGTGGCTACCGCGCTTGGAAGGCGTGATAAGAAGCAGCAAGAGAAGTAGCTCAGGACGCCACAAGAGGATTGGTCAGGGAAGAAGCCAGATATCTCACACTTGAGAGTCTTTCGCTGTATTGCCTGGGCAAAGGTCCAAGCAGGAGAATGAAGTGGCAAGCTCGATGCATGTGCTCGTGTGTAATGGTCGGATACGACACCGCACACAAGGCGTACAGGTTGTGGGACCAAGTAGCTAGAAAGCTCATCAGGAGCCCAGATGTCAAGTTTGATGAAAGGATGCTCGCCAAGGGAGAGTCACTGGACCCTGTACACGCTCCCAAATCAGGAGAGTGAGTTGTGTTGCTCGAGTCAGGTGATGAGGGACCAGAAAACTGGCAGATGGTGCCAGTGAAGGATGGTGTTGCAAGAAGAGTGGCTATGCAGGCTGACACAGCGACGGACTCCGACACGGAGTCTAAGTGGTACGAGGCCTCTGATTCAAACTCTGAGGCCGGTGGCTCTTCCTCAAACAACAGATCACTGACAGCGCAGGAGCAACAGAAGTACCCAAGCCTTTAAGTACCATCTACGACACTCTGGCATAGTACGTGCCAGAAGAAACCTCCGCCCAAGTACGATGCGAAGAGTGCGGAATGGACCGGACTCGGCTGGTCATGCTTGGCTCAAGGAGAGCCTGTGACCATAACGGAGGCTATGAACATGCAAGATGCGGCCAATTGGAAGGAGGCAGTGGATAGCGAACTCGCATCCTTTGAAGAGAACGGAACTTTGGCCCACGCGGACAAGCCCCCAAACACACACGTGGTGGGGTCAAAGTGGGTACTCCGGAAAACGTTCAAGCAGGATGGTACTATTCACAAGTACAAGGCAAGAGTTGTGGCGTAGGGGTTTTCCCAGGGTGCAGGTTGAGAGTACGAGGAGACCTTCATGCGTGTTATCACCTTTGCCTCCATTCGATCCATGTTGGGTATTGATGCTAAAAACGATATGGAGGTCCACCAGATGGATGTCAAGACAGCTTTCCTATACGGGAAGCTAGACAAAGAAGTGCTGATGGAAGTGCCCGAGGGAGTGAGCTCCAGAGGGCAAGGTTTGCAAACTGGTCAAAGCACTCTATAGGCTGGAACAGGCCCCAAGGATGTGGTACAATGAGATGGATGGCTTCATGACCGGACTCACCTTCACGCACTGCCAGAATGACCCTAATGTCCATGTGCGAGAGGATGAGCAAGGCTTGATGCTGCTTGCGCTGTATGTGGATGACCTGATCATCTGCTCGTCATCGATCGAGCTGTTGAACAAGGTGAAGATAGATCTCAGCAACAGGTTGAGGATGAAGGACAAGGGTATGCTCGAGTTCTACCTCAGGATAGCCGTCCATCACCAATCGAGCAACAGGCACCATCAAACTAAACCATACCAAGTACATCATGGAGGTCCTCAAGAGCTACAACATGCAGGACTGCAAGCCCATCAGCACACCCATGACAATAGACATCAAGCTCTCCTCCTCCATGAGCCCCAGCACGGAAGTAGAGTGGCATGAGATGGAGAACATTCCGTACCAGTCTACCATTGGTAGCCTCATGTATGCTAGGGTAGCCTCATGTATGCTAGGGTAGGAACACATAGGAATTTGCTATGCTGTGGGACACGTGAGCAACTTTGTGGCCAATCCAGGGCCACAGCACTGGCAAGCATTCAAGTGCATCATGCGCTATCTACGGAAGACCCGACACATGGGACTCCAGTTTGGAGGCCAAGAAGGATCTGACCCGTTGCGGCTGGTATGCTACACAGACGCCAACTAGGTGGGAAGAATCGATGATAGAAATTCCACCTCGGGCTTTCTCTACCTATTAAACGGTGGTGCAGTCTCTTAGGCAAGAAGAAAGCAACAGTGTGTTTCCCTCTCTATCGCTAAGGCAGAGTACATCGCTCTGTCAGAAGCATGCAAGGAGACACAGTGGCTTCGCAGTTTGCTCACCGAGATGAAAGTGCCACAAATGGAGGCAACAGAGGTACGCATGAGTAACAAGAGCGCCATGAAAATGGCGGAGGGTGATGTCATCTCCCGATGGACCAAGCACATCGACATCGGGTACCACAACTCACGCCACCTAGTCACAAAGGAGATCGTGGACCTGGAATATATGGAGACTACGAAGATGCTTGCAGATTGCTTGACAAAGACGCTAGACAACGAATTGCACTCTCCAGGGACTCAAGGCATTTGTATGGTCAACGGAACAGACAAAGACTGAGGCCAAGACTGCTGAAGAGAGGAGAGATCTCATAGCTAATGGAAAGAGTTGCAAGGGAGAGTTTGTTCACCTGATATGCTCCATATCCATAGCTGATATTTGGGTAGGCACAGGACGGACTAGGCATGCACTGCTCCCTTAGAGTAAGTCCCCTAAGTCTGGTCCATATAGACAAGGCATGCACTGCTCCTTTGGAGCAAGTCCCCTTGGTCTAATCTAGATAGCATAGCCAGCAAATACTACTTGGGACAACTCCTTGTGGCTTAGACGTACCAGAGTAAGTCTCTGAAGCGAGAGGTCACTTGGTCAAATCGCAGCATCGTGACTATTTTTCTTTCTGACGAAAAGGGGGACATGAAGGTTGTAAGAGACATCTTAGAACATTCCAAGGTCCTTCCTAGTGGTTGGCGCCACTTGGTGGTCACATGGAGTTGTCAACCTGCCTGAGGTGACAGTCTAGAAAACGGTTTGCGACACAATGGTTCCCGCCAACCGCTATTGGTATTGCAACCGAGAGATGATACGACCCTCAGAGCCAAGGTTCCATACTGAGCCGTTCATAGGAATCAATTCCTTGCACTATGTCCTTAGCACGTGGTCACTTTTGCACGAGGAGCGAACTCGTGGGGCTTAGACCAACCAATGCTTCTTTAGTGTCTACTTCTGGTGGACAACTCTGTGAGGAGTCTCATAGGTAAGAACTGTACTCAATGATAGGCAACTGACAGGTTCTTATAGTCTTAGAGCTAGCCTCTAGCCTAGGCGCGTAGTGGCTCCTTGGATGAGCCACTTTGGGGGCAATCTAGATTGCGTCATCCCCCTTGCGTACATGGCGCTCCTTGTGACCGCCAAGTGGCGCCAGCCACTAGGAAGGACCTTGGGATGATCTAAGATGTCTCTTAGAACCTCTATTCCCCTTTTGGTCACAAAGAAAACTAGTCACCAGGCTCGGATTTGACCCTGTGACCTCTCGCTTCAGAGACTAACTCTGGAACGTCTGAGTCACAAGGAGTTGTCCTAGGTAGTGTTTGCTGGTTATAAAATCCAGATTAGACCAAGGGGATTTGCTCCACAGGAGCAGTGCATGGTTTGTCTATCTGGACCAGACTTAGTGGACTTACTCCAAGACTTAGCGGCTTGACAAAGGGTTGTTGGTCCACACTGACTAGTTGTAAGGTATGTTTTTATGTGCTATGTTGCCCTCTCTATCTTGTAGGGTGCATCTGCTCCATCTGCTTTATCTGCTCTATGAATTCCAATGGTCAGTACTGGCACTTAGGGAACAAAGGCCAAGGACAATCTCTACCCTTGGAGATACGACCCTTAGATCCTAACCAAAACAAGCTCTACCCTTAGGGGCACAACCTTGGATTCGCTAAAATATGTTCTTCTCCATTTATAGATTTATCAATGGCTAAAGGATTAGTAACGGATCTATAACTTCTAAACTGGTAGCATACAACAACCTACATCAGCCTACATCAGCATGAACAATGTTTAGAAGCAGAGGAGCAAAGAAGTAATATGACAACAACCATGAAGCTCAGTCTTGAGCAGATCAACAATGGCATGGCAAAGTTCACAAGGATAGGTTCCCCCTTGTGAAATGCGATGTTGAGATTGTCATGATGATGCTTGGCTACTTGAAAAAATTCCTTAAAAAAGTGGTTGAAAGTCTGCAAAAAGACAAAAGATATGAAGCATGGAGCAGAAAAACCCACATGGTACTTGCGACTCTTGTGATATTGCTGTATGAGTCATGGTAAATCCATCTGCAAGACATCACACATTTATCAAAGGCTTATGAAAAGCTTACACATGTATGCGTATCAACAATTCTTGCAGATTAGCTTTTCATCCTTGAGAAAATGTTGAGGGGAACATGGGAGAGTCAATTCAAGACTTCCTACTACACTTTGAAGGATTATTGGAGCAATTCACATAAATCAACTGGAAAATGCACAATAACATACAGGCCATGATCCTCATCACGGCGCTACCTGAAATCTAGAGTCCTTTGATCACCGTCTTTGGCGGTTGGATAAAGGAGGATTTGCCGTTTAAAGCACTGTTTGTGTACGTATGCAACAAAGGCATACACAGGAATGGTTATAAGGATATTATACTGGCCTATGACGGATAGTACCATGGCCGTGTCTACAACTCCTCATCTCGTCAAAGTGGTAACGAGAGCAGTAATGGTGTATGAAGAGGCAATGGTGGTAGTGAAAAGGGTTCAAATTATACTGGAACGTGTTATAATAGTGGCAAACTTGGGCATTTGGCATGAGAGTAAAGGGCTCCAAAGAAAGAAGATAGAAAAAATCCTAAAAAGAACAAAGATAATGGAGAGGGTAAGGAGTTGATAGACATGTTGAGTAAGAGCGTACCAACTGTTGGGACTACAGGAGAGAGGGAGCCTTGGAGCAGCAAGCATGTGGGACTGAAAGGACATCACTTGTGCTGAAGAATGGTTATTAAATCACTCAAAATGATGGAGTACATATAGAGTTAGAGCTTGGGCACGTTAGCCCTGTCACAAGCCACACCACTTAGCAATGGAGGCTGAGGCTCACACACTATAGTCCACAACCTCACATACGAGAGGAAATCAGCCTATCAATCAGGCTGACCACTCACACACGGCCTACCGAGCTAGAAAATGCTCTCATGGCACACTCCTAGTGGTCACACAATCCACAATCCCATGGAAAATGACTATATGTCCATGGTTGGCACACTAGGATGTTACCTCACCTTAAAAGAAAGGAGAGGTACCTTTTTCCTAGACAGCACACTCTGACAAGACACTCAAGAATCTCAGACCTTTTTGGATATTTCTCCTGTCTGGACCTCTTCACTTTTTCTTTTCTCAGGCTAAGGCATGGAGTTATCGCCCATGGTCATCTAGACATCTGCGAACCATGATCCTGAAACTTTGAAAAATTGTATCTCCCAATCCGACAGTTTGATCGGCCTAGAACATAAACCGTGTGCATTTTTCCCCCTAATCTTTCCAATGATAATGTCGGATTGACGACCGGAGCAGGCATCTGGTTGTTTCCTAGAACTTGCTCCTGTGGACCTGAAAGTGAGCCGGATGGCTCCTTTCCCAACACCAACTATTAGAAGTGGAGGAGAGAGTTGATGTTACATCAGCAACCATCGGGGATTGAAAGGGTATGAGTTTGTCAACCGCCCTAAGACAACAGACTAGAAAACAAGGTCAACACAATAGCACTTGCCGTTTGCTCCTAGTATTACAACTAGGAGGATATTTCACCCTCACATTCATGATTCCACACTGAACAATTCATAAGAATGACTTTCTTGCAATGTGTCCTTAGCACCTAATGACTTTTGCGCGAGGAGCTAACTCCTAGAGCCTAGACCAACCAATGATTCTTAAGTATCTGCCTTTGGTGGATAACTCTGTGAAGAGTCTCAAAGGTAAGAACTGTTGGAAAACGAGCCATCGAGCTCAGTTTCATGTCAACATGAGCAAGTTCCAGAAAACTGCCAGGTGCCTTCTCCGATTATCACGGTCCAGGTTTTAGGCTAATCCAACAGTCAGATTGGGAGATATGAATTTTTTAAGTTTGCGGGGTCATCGACCGCCGGTAGTTTGGTGACCATCGGTGATGGCTCAATGCCTTAGCCTGAGAAAAGAAAAAGGCAAGAGGTCCAGGGTAAAGACCTGATGGGTGCAATATCCAAAAAGCTCCTAGATTCTTTGGTTGCCTTGTCAGTGTGCTGACTAGGAAAAAGGTGTCTCTCCTTACTTTTTAGGTGAGATGAGGGGCAACCTGCCCGATGCGATGGTCTAGAAAACGGGTTTCGACAGAATGGTTCCCACCGACCGCACTTGGTATTGCAACCAAGAGATGATATCACCCTCACAGCCAAGGTTCCACATTGAGCAGCTCATAGGAATCACTTCCTTGCACCGTGTCCTTAGCACTTGGTCATATTCGTGCAAGGAGCGAACTCCTGGGGCTTAGACCAACCAGTGCTTCTTTCGTGTGTGCCTCTGGTGGAAACCTTTGTTAGGAGTCTCAAAGGTAAGAACTATACTCAAAGACAGGCAACTCACAAGTTCTTTTAGTCCTAGAGCCAGCCTCTAGCCTAGGCGCGCAGTGGCTCCTTGGATGAGCCACTTTGGGGGCAATCTAGATTGCGTCATCCCCCCTACCTACATGGCGCTCCCTATGATCGCCAAGTGGCACCAGCCACTTGGTTGGACCTTGGAATGTTCTAAGATGTCTCTTAGAACCTTCCTGTCACCCTTTTGATCACAAAGAGAATTAGTCACCTCTCGCTCCAGAGACGAACTCTGGAATATCTAAGCCACAAGGAGTTGTCCTTGGTAGTGTTTGTTGGCTATGTTATCCAGATCAGACCAAGGGGACTTGCTCCAAAGGAGCAGTGCATGCCTTGTCTATCTGGACCAGACTTAGGGGACTTACTCCAAGGGAGCAGTGCATGCCTAGTCCGCTCTATGCCAGTCCACATATCAGTCATGGACAAGGAGCATATCAGGTCAACAGTGAGATGCTTTTGTGCTAGCCATGGAGACATGGCGATTCTCCATGGGATTGTGGGTCATGTGTCCACTAGGAGTGTGCCATGAGAGCATTTTCTAGCTCTGTAGGTCGTGTGTGAGTGGTCAGCCTGATTGCTAGGCTGATTTCATCTCTTATGTGAGATTATGGACTTTAGTTTGTGAGGCTTAGCCTCCATGGCTACGTGGTGTGGCTTGTAAGAGGGCTGACTTGCTCAAGCTCTAGCTCTATGTATACTTCGTCATTTTCATTGATTCTACAATCATTCTTCAGCACAAGTAATGCCCTTCCAGTCCCACATCTTTGCTGCTCCAAGGCTCCTTCTCTCCTCTGGTTCTAATACTTTTGCACAATGTGGCCCACCCCTCGGAATTTCATATCTCCCAATCCGACCGTTGGATCGGCCTCAAACTTGGAAAGCAGACATTTTGCCACCTGATCTTTGCAATTGTGAGGTCGGATGGACGATCGGAGCAGGCATCTGGCAGTTTCTTGGAACTTGCTCTTATAGACCTGAAACTGAGCCAGGTGGCTCCTTTTCCAACACTTCTAGGCCGAAGCAGTGAGCACTATAGTGTACATCAAGAACGGCCGTCGAACCAACGCCATGGAGTAGATGACACCGCACGAGGCGTGGTTCGGCAAGAAGTCGAGTATGGGTCATCCGCGTGCGCTTGGCGGCTTGGCGCACATGCACGTGCCCAATGAGAGGCGGCAGAAATGGGATGCGGAAAGGGCACACATGTAGCAAGCAAGGCATATCGTTTCTACGAGAGGGATACTCGCCACGTCATCATCTCCAGTGATGCCGTTTTCAGCAAAAGTAACATCATCGGCACCAACATCATCTGCAAAGAGGTAGCACAACCACCAGCTGATGAAGCAGTAGGAGCAGACATTCTCCTTGACCCCTCCTCTCCTAAACCTTCCTCTTCTCTAACAGTGGGAGAACCACTCTACTCTCCCATGTCTCATGCACCAAAGACAACGGCCTCATCGGCAGAAGCAGACGAAGAAGATGCACGACCATCAGTAGAAGCACTTGGACCTATAGCACTGCGCCCGCTGCTCGCTAACGCTCCAGCACCAGGTTGAAAGCACCCTCACAGGGTAATAAGCCTGGTGAGCGCGAGAATTTCTGGTGCTCCAAAAACCAGACCAGATGAACGTCAAAGTTACTGCAAACTCTGATGAGCCGACGTTGTACAAGGAGGCCATGGCTACACCAGATGCAGCACATTGGGCGCAAGCTGTGCAGCAGCAGATACAGTAGCAGCTCAACAACAGTACGTGGGATCTGACTGAGCGTCCACCTGGATGCAAGGTAATCAAGTGCAAGTAGGTGTTCAAGTAGAAGAGGGGCGCAGATGGCAACCTCGTTAAGTACAAGACGAGGCTCGTCACCAAGGGCTACTTGCAACAAGAAGGCATCGACTACACTAAAACCTTTGCTCCTGTTGCAGAGTTTGCCTCTAGGCACACGCTCCTTTCTTATGCAACAGCTCAGGACTTCGAGATTCACCACATGGTTGTCAAGACAGCATTCTTGAACGGTGACTTAGAGGAGGAAATCTACATGGAGCAGCCGGAGGAATTCGTCATGGATGGCCAGGAGCACCTGGTTTGTAAGTTACAAAAGTCACGGTATCGCCTCAAGAAAGCACCACATGCATGGAACCAAAAATTGGATGCGGCGCTGTAGTGCATGGGGTTCGAGCACAACAAACATGACTAAAGCGTCTTTTGCTAACAACATGGGCATGAGATCCTCATGATCATCAACTGTGTGGATGACATGCTCCTCCTTTCCAAGAGCATGTCTACACTACAGGAGTTCAAGGAGGCCATGCAAGAGCGCTTCGAGATGTCTAATCTTGGGGAGGCATCATACTTCCTTGGTATCCAAATCACGCGTGACTGCAAATCACGCTCTCTCTCGCTGTAACAGAGCCGCTACATCAAGAATGTTTAGTAGCGGTTTGGCATGACAAAAGCCAAACCCATCAGCATGCCACTAGAGACGCTGTAGTGCCTTGTGAGCTTCAATGGAGAAGCAGATGCAGCAGACCGGCAGAAGTACCAGAGCGCTTTCGGGGGTCTCATGTACTCGATGGTGGCAACCAGGCCGGACCTCGCACAGGCTGTGAGCGCTATAAGCCAGCACATGGCTAATCTCAGACAAGAGCACTTGAAGGCACTGAAGCGGATCTTCCGCTACCTTGCTAGAACCATTTACATCTGCATCACCTACAACAGCAATGACACCTACATCATCGAATACACAGACGTACATAGGACTTCAAACCCTCAAGACCACAAGTCCGTCTCTGGATATGTATTCCTCATGAATCGTGGGGCCATCAGCTAGTGCAGCAAGTAGCAGGTGATGGTGGCCACCTCAAGCAAGGAAGCTGAGTACGTCTCTCTTAGTTTTGGAGACAAGGAAGAAGTTTGGCTTTAGCATCTCATGGCGGAGATGAGTAGGAGTGCAACAATTCCATTTTCTCTGCACACAACCAGAGCGCAATCGCACTCGCCAAGAATCCTGAGCACCATGCACGCACCAAGCACATGGGCATCGCATATCATTTCATCAAGGACATGGAGTAGGAGGGTGCTATCAAGCTGGATTTTACTGCAACGAGCAAGCAGGTCGCTGATTTCTACACCAAGCCAGTGACCTGTGAGAAGCAGCAGTTCAACATAAGTGCATGTAGACTGAGCCCCTTATGACTGCGGCAAAGTGGGAGATTGTTGGAAAAAGGAGCCATGCCGTTCACGTTTAGGTCCACATGAGCAAGTTCCAATAAACTACCAAATGCGTACTCCGATCGTCATTCTGAATTCATCGTTGGAAAGATCAGGTGGCGAAATGACTACACTTCACGGTTCAAGCCGATCCAACGGTCGGATTGGGAGATATGAATTTTTTAAGTTTCTGTGGTCATCCACCGCTGGTATCTGGGTAACCATGGGTGATGGCTCCATGCCTTAGCCTAAGAAAAGAAAGAGGCAAGAGGTCCAGGGTAAAGACGTGATGGGAGAAGTATCCAAAAAAGTCCTAGATTCTTGGGTTGCCTTGTGAGAGAGTCCTGACTAGGAGAAGGGTATCTCTCCTTACTTTTTAGGTGAGGTGAGATCCTTATGTGATAGCCATGGACACATGGCGATTCTCCATGGGGTTGTGTGTTATGTGTCCACTAGGAGTGTGCCATGAGAGCATTTTCTAGCTATCTAGGTTGTGTGTGAGTTAAGGGTGCACACCAAATGACCGGAACCACGAGCTGGACTCGCGGTTCCGGTTCCGGTATGGGGACCCTGGTTCCATTTTGGATTACGAAACCGAGCCAAAACCGCGGTTTAGAACGAAGGCTGGCTAGGATGGGGGAGGGGGGGGGGGCGGTGAAAATACACCAGAGATCCGGTTCAAAACACCGCGCCACGAACATTAAGACACACTCGGAGCACCCCCCTTCGACCCCCAGAGAGGTTCCCTGCACCTGCCCAGAATGCCACGGCGGATGGATCCTTTGCGGGCAGGTCTGCCCGCAAAAGAGCCATTGGCCAACTTGGTTTTTTCCGAGGGCATGATACTTCATTCTCTAGTGTCGAGCCCTCACTTGGCAGTGCATTTGAGTGACTTGAGCGGGGCCACTCGAGTGTCTCAGCTGACACTTCGCAGCATGGCTAGTGAGCGACGACCAAGTGTTGCCGGGCCTTCCTAGAGCACGCCCCTCTCTCCCACCCGTGCTGCTGCCGGGCCATCCCAACGCACTCCCTTGTCTCCTACTAGGCCAGACGCACTCACACCAGCGGACAAGGCTCCCGCCATGCCTGCTACCGAACCAGAGGATGGGAGAAAGAAACGGCCGCGCGTCATATGGCAAGTTTTTGAGTACGTCATCATCAATGGAGAGCCGCGAGCAGCATGCACCTTGTGCCTGCGGAAGAAGAAGAGCTTGAAGGGGACGTACGCCATGAACCAGAGCGCAACGAGGGGGATGTCGAAGCATTTGAAGGGTAGCCACCAAACCAAGTGGAAGGAGTTGAAGGCGCTCGAGGCTGCCCAGAAGCTGACGTCGGCCACCACCGTTGCCATGAACACCGCGAGTCTCGTCGACGGCTCCAACAGCATCCTCGCCAGGTCATGTGCCGGTGTTGGAATCGTGTTCAACCACAAGTACTTTCTGTGCTTGCTGTGGAAGCATGTTGTGGATAATGGCATCAGTTTCCTCTCCATGGAGTCTGTGTGGCTGAAGCGCGCCTTCTTGCACGCCAATCCCATTGCAATTCTGCCAGGCCGCATGACCATTGCACGCCTCATCCGCCTTGGTGGGGTTGCATACCGCAAGCGCTTGGACACCATGCTGGCGGATGTGAAGAGTGGGGTGTCCTTCACCACTGATGGGTGGCAATCTGATGCTAACGTGAAGGTTTTGGGCATCATTGCCCATTGGATCACAGAGTGGGAGATGCAGAGCATTGCTATCGCCTTTCCATCCATCATTGAGACCGCAAATGCTGAGACCGAGTTAAGGATGTTTTCCGAGTCAGTGAAAGAGAGGGGACTATGGGACAAGCTATTTTGCCTCACTGTTGACAACGACTCTGTGAATGACTCCATGATTGACAACTTCCTTGTTTTGAAAAACGATAGTTTGGAGAAGCCCGGGCACATCCGGTGCATGGGGCATTCCGTGAACCTAGCTGTGCAAGACTTGCTTGACAAGAGCTCCCTGTAGGAGCACTTGCGGACTGCGCGCAACATCTGCTCATTCGTGAACCACAGTGCGAAGCATGAGGCGTTGCTGGTGGCCGCGTGTGCAGCCGTCGGTGTGCAGTACCTGCAGTTGCACATGGAGACACCCACAAGGTGGAAAAGCACTCTAGATATGTGCACAAGGGTTGTGCACATCAAAAAAGTGCTGGAGACGCGGTTGACAGCCAAGGCCCCGCAGCTGAAGCCGAGCGGCAATGGGTGGGAGTTGCTAGAGCTTGTGACCGCCATCCTGAAGCCCTCCAAGGGCTTCACGTAGGACATTAGCGGCCAGAAATACCAAACCTTGTCCTTGTTCATCCCGTTCTTCACAATGATCATGGGTAAGATGCATCATTGGCAAGCGAAGGTTGGCATTGCTGAGAAGAACTTGTAGTTGAAGAAGGAGGTGGACGCGATAGAGCGCCTCCTCATGGAGCTGAAACCCGGCTTCAAGGCCGTGGTTGAGAAGGTATTTGCAACATTGGTTTTCAATGTTGCGTTTGTTGCATGTGTTTACTTTGCACAGCACTAAATACGGGTGCAGTGTTGGTGTGTCTGATTGCACGTGGAGAAGTACATGAAGAAGCTCACTGTGGGCCACGTCGTCCCCACAGTAGTGGATCCACGCTTTTGGTTCCGCTTCTTCGAGCATGTCCACAAGCTCATGGGGATCCGGTCTGCTGTGGAGCTGGAAGTGAAGGTGGTTGAGGAGCTTAAACCGTACTACAATCGTGTGGTGGAGCGCCGTCAAGTGGAAGCGGCTATAGCAGAATCAGCGGTGGAGGCTACACTTGTGGCTGCTGCAACAGCAACTTCAAACATGGAAGAGGAGCTTGGAGAGACTGCTATCAGAGAGACTGTTGTAATCCCGTCACGTTCTGTTGTAGAGAGTACTTTCAGTGGTGCAGGTGCTGCTGTTATCATTGCTCAAGGTGCTGCTACTGTCACATCACCACTGTCAGGACCTATCACAATAGCAAAGAAGGGCCGGCAGTCCCAGGCCCGGAAATCCATTGTGGAGGCAGTCCTTGACGATGCAATGGAAAAGCTGTTTGAGGACTCTGACCCCAGTCCTGTTCAGCGTGAGCCCGGCTCACTTGAGCTCAAGGTGGAGGAGTGGAAGAAGGAGCCACGGCTTGGTCGCAGGCAGAATATTCTCCACTACTTCCGTGACTCACTTGTCAAGTTCTCCACCTTTGCACTTGTTGATGCTGACTTGCTTGCAGGGCCAGCCACCAACACCCATAGCAAGCGCATGTTCAGTCTCGGGGCCCGTGTAGTCACTGACATTCATCATTCCCTCAGTGACATGACGGTACAGGATATTCTAACTCTAAGAACGTGGATCAATGATCCTGTCTTGATTGACTTTCTTGTTACCCCCGATCGTATAGTTTCTGTTGAACTGCATGAGGTTGAGAATGCAGGTAAGGCGAAGTGTCGTGCAACACGCCGCCATGCCGTGCGCAACCTGACAACGCCGGCTTTGGCACCTGCAGAGGGGAGGAGCAGTGATGAGAAGGAGGGTGGTGAAGCAGAGGAGGACAACGACGACGATGACGACGACGACATCAAAGACGATGGAGAGGGAGATGAAGCCGCCGATGCCTTGTAGCAGTTCAGCCTTCGAGATGACGACGATGTTGTAGAGATGACGAAGACTAGAAAGCTCCTTGTTTACTTGTGGAAACTGTGTGACACTTGTCATTCAACCCAATTTTCTGTTAGGTTGTGGCAGTTGGACAGTGGGGTAGGGGGGGGGGAGAGGCGGGGTCACCATGGCCCCGCCCCTATGAACACTTTGAATTGCCATGTTCCATTCTCTATCCACTACATAGTCATTGTATGTATACAAGTTCCAATTCTACAATTCCATTTGCTATCATTCCAATCTCTCCTACATTGACTTACTGTTAATGTGTAATGGCTGTTCAATGATGAGGTTCACGAGAAAGAGTTATGGCTTGCATAAGGAAAAAGGATTAACCCCTCTTAGTGTGTAGAACACTAGTGCCACTGACATTAGGTCATACAAGTGTTAAGAGAACATACTTAACAAGTACATGACTGCCACATACATGAGCAGTAACCTACCATCTCCCACACATTGTGTGGGGTCTGGACATGGACAAATGTACAGACAACATGATAAGAAAAGTGTCCACAAATATTATGAGAAACTTGTCACAGTATACACAGAGTAAATCATGTCACAAATTGGCTGTAACATGCCTATCTACAAATGTGATACCCACGAAACCGCAAATCTCCAACTTCGTGACTTTCGGTTCTACAACCTCAGTGTTCTTGGTTCCATGTCAACCAGAATTGCGATACACATGGGCCAAGAACCGCGAGTCCCAAGAACCGCGGTTCCGGTGTGGGAACCGCGGTCCAGGTTCTGACCTACGGATTGGCTCACAAATCCGGTTCCCTCTCCAGAACTTCGATTCTGGCATGGTGTGCACCCTTAGTGTGAGTGGTCAGCCTGATTGCTAGGCTGATTTCCTGCCTTGTGTGATGTTATGGACTCTACTGTGTAAGCCTTAGCGTCCATGGTTAAGTGGTGTGGCTTGTGAGAGGGCTGATTTGCCTAAGCTCTAGCCCTATATATACTACATCATTTTGAGTGATTCAACACCCATTCTTCAGCACAAGAGATGCACTTTCAGTCCCACATCTTTGCCGCTCCAAGGCTCCCTCTCTCCTCCAGTTCCAGCAATTGATATCAGAGTAAATTGTTGCCACTTCCAGCCTACACAGGTGGTCGTTTTGAGAGTGACGGGTTAAGGTGAAACCTTCACCAAATTTGAAGATCAACCACTCCATCCTCAATTTCAAAAGACAAGCTTTCCAACGAGTTTAAAATCATGGAGATAGAACAGTTGGATTGAGAGTTCTGCCATAAATGAGGTCGGCCAGGGCTACACTCTTCTCTCTGAGTAAGACTCTCGCCTTGTGATGACCACAACTCTCATTTCTTTGTCAAATTTAAAACGTATCACAAGTGATTTGAATCATGTTTCCTAACCTTTCCATTTATGTGAAATTATTTGCATTCCATTGGTACCTTTGGGACAAACACTGTTTACAAGCGGGATGGTGTAAGCTAGAGTAGAAGAAGCAGCATACCTTGTTTTCAAAAGGCATATCTCTAGAAATCCCCTGTTGATGACCCTGTTTCATGGGTCGATCTAAACGTTTGTGAGGTTTATTGTCTACTGGTTGGCTCAGATTTTCCAAATTCCCGATCTGCTCGGCTCTAGGGTCCATTTTTTGTCAGACAGATTTCTGGCAAAAGTAGCAGCAGAAGTGAGGGTATCGCCGCCACTCAAGGGCAGTAATGCGCATCACCAAAGCTCAAAATGACAGCAACAGGCATGGTAACAGCATCCCAGCCCTTGGAGAGGCTGGAAGGATGTGCCAACGTCACGTTCTGGAAGATCTATACCCGCCTCCTTTTGGAGGAGAGGAGCTTGTGGGAGGTGGTGAGCAACGACAAGTACGCTCTACGTCCACAGGCAAAAGGCATCATCGTAGCGCAAGTGGTGTCTTAGAAGACACCGCAGAAAGATGCAGTAGATGCAACTTCAACTGAAACAGCAGCGGTGGCATATAAGGAGTGGAAGAAGAAGGACAGACAGGCCTACAGGCTGCTTGTCAACACCATCTCCAACCCGCATCTTCAGTACGTGAGTCATAATGCTACTGCAAAAGAGGGGTGGGACACGTTGTGTAAGAAGTATGAGAGCAAAGATCCTGCATTCCTCAAACATTTGCAGAAGAAGATGATAGCGTTGAAAATACATGTGGCAAAGGGATGGAGGCGTACTTGGACAGGGGAAAGGAGCTTGCGAAGCAGCTGAAAGCGGCCAACAACCTTGTGGAAGACATGTGCTTTGTCCTCTTCTTGCTAAGGGGACTCCCAACGAGCTATGACATGGTACGAGAGACGTTGGAGTGCCAGCCGACTCTCAACCTGGACTTCATCTGCACGCATCTAGTGCAGGTACCACTACGTTGCAATACAGCAAAGTGTTATGGCGGGAGCAGCAGTAGTGAATGAGCATTCCTGGCCATGGGCTCACGCAACCAATAGCAGGAGCAGTTTTGGCAGGAGAGAGGGAAGAAGAAGGGCAAGTGCCACTATTGCCAGAAAGAGGGGCACTACAAGAGAGAGTGCTTCAAGTTGAAGAGGGACCAGAAGAAGCAGCAGTAGCAAGAAATGCAGCAGTCTCCATAGCAACAGCAGCAGCAGTCACAGCAACATCAGCAGTACTAGCAGCAGTAGCAGAACCAGACTGGCGTGCTCCATTTTGGCAACATAAACGTGGCCAAGGAGGTGCGCGACTGCCTCTTCATGGTGAAGTCTATCATGTCGTAGAAGGAAAAGGCGGATGTGGCGTGGTACAAGGACTCAGGGTGTACCAAGAGTCTGACACACCACAAGGAGTGGTTTACGCAGCTGCTCTCCATTCCCCCCTGACTGACTACTTTGGGTGACGATCGGGTGGTGTATTTTGAGGAGATTGGGATTGTGGAGATGTGGTTGGATACCCCGCGTGGCATTGAAGTGGGTGTGTTCCATGGCATGCTGTATCTACCTGATGCTGCGTTCAACCTTCTCTTAGTGTTCGTTTTCACCAATACAAGACTACGAGTCGTCTTTGACAACGGCTATGGCTACCCCCTCAACGAGGAAACCAGAGAGGAGTTGGCCAGGTCGATGAAGGAAGGCGACATGTACCGCCTGTTGGGGGAAAACCAAAATCCCACACGAGCAGAATCTTGCAGCAGTGGTGCAGGCCACATACGGCAAAATCTGGCATGTGCGCTACGGCCACATCAGCATGCGTGCCTTGTAGTAACTTCAAACAAAATAGGTGGTGCGTGATTTACCCACTATCTCATACTTTGAGCAGTATTTTTACATCGGCTATTTGGAGGGGAACCAACATGGTGAGGCATTCTCTGGAGCAAGGGAGCGCGCAAAGGAGGTGCTGGAGCTGGTCCACACAGATGAGTATGGCCCGATGCAGACCCAGAGCTTTTGAGGCTCTAGGTGTTTTCTCACCTTCATTAATGATTTTAGCTGTTACACTTCTGTGCACTTCTCTTCTTCCAAGGACCAGAGCTTTGACAGGTTCAAGAAGTTCAAGGCCATGGTGGAGAACTAGATTGGTAAGAAAATCAAGGTGCTGCGCAGCAACAGCGGTGGAGAGTACCTGAGCAAGGAGTTCCAGGACTACCTCGTAGTAGCAGGCTTCAAGGCGCACCGCACCGCGCCATACTTGCCGCAGCAGAATGGCATGGCAGAACGCGCCGACCACACTATCGTTGAGTCAGTGCGCTCCATACTGCACACGGCTCGGCTCACCTACGACTTTTGGGCCAAAGTAGTGAGCACTATGGTGTACATCAAGACCCGCAGTCCAACCAAGGCCCCTGAGAATATGACACCGTACGAGGCATGGTTCGGCAAGAAGCCAAGGTGGGTCAGCTTTGCGCGTTTGGCAGCTTGGCGCACATGCATGTGCCAAAAGAGAAGCGCCGGAAATGGGACGCGAAGAGCGCATAGATGCTGATGATCGGCTATGACATGGCAAGCAAGGCATATCGTCTCTACGAGAGGGATACTGACCACGTCATCATCTCGGTACCAACATCATCTGCAAAGAGGTAGCAGAACGAGCAAATGATGTAACAGTAGGAGTATACTTTCAGACCCCGTCTCTCCTGAACCTTCCTCTGCTGTGACAGTGGGAGAACCACTCTACTCTTGTATATCGGATGGTGTAGATACAGCGGCCTTATCGGCAGAAGCAAAGGAAGAGGATGCACCAACATCAGCAAGAGTAGTTGTGCCAGCCGCACCGCGGCAACCGCTTGCTAACGCTCCAGCACCAGGTCGAAGGTACCTCCTGAGGATGCGCTACAAGCCTGGTGAGCGCATGCATTTCTGGATGCTCCAAAAACCAGACTAGATTACAGTTGCAGTTGCAACAGACTCTGATGAGCCGACGTCATACAAGGAGGCCATGGCTACACCAAATGCAGCGAATTGGGGACAAGCTATTAAACAAGAGATACAGTCGGAACTCGATTGCGGTATGTGGGAGCTGACTAAGCGACCACCTGGACGTAAGGTGATCAAGTGCAAGTGGGTTTTCAAGAAGAAGTGCATATGGCAACCTCGAAAAGAACAAGGCGAGGCTGGTCGCAAAGCGCTACTCGTAGCAGAAAGGCATCGACTACATGGAAATCTTTGCTCCTATTGCAAAGTCAGCCTCTGTTCCCATGCTCGTTTTTTATGCAGCAGCTGAGGACTTCAAGATTCACTACATGTATGTCAAGACAAAATTCTTCAACGATGACCTTGAGAAGGAAATCTACATGGAGCAACCGGTGGGATTTCTCATGGATGGCCAAGAGCACCTGATTTGCATGCTACAAAAGTCGCTGTACAGCCTCAAGCAAGCGTCGCGTGCTTGGAACCTGAAATTGGATGTGGCGCTGCAGTTCATGAGGTTTGAGCGTAGTGAGTGTTACTACATTATCTATTACTAGCAACATGGTTATGAGATGCTCATGATCATTGTCTATGTCGCTGACATGCTCCTCCTTTCCAACAGCATGTTTGCATCGCAAGAGTTCAAGGAGGCAACGTAGGAGTGCTTCCACATGTCTGATCTTGGGGAGGCATCATACTTCCTTGGTATCGAGATTGCGCACGGCCGCAAATCACGCCCTCTCTCGCTGCAGTAGAGCCACTACATCAAGGATGTCTCGCACCGATTTGGCATGGCAGAGGCTCAACCCATTCGCACGCCGCTGGAGACATAGTAGTATCTTGTGAGGTTCAATGGAGAAGCAGATGCAGCTGAGCGGCAGAAGTACCAGAGTGTCGTCTGCAGTCTCATGTACCTGATGGTGGTAACCAGGCCGGACCTCGCACAACGCTCTTGCAAGGCCTCCTTGAACTCCCGTAGTGCAGACATACTGCTGAAGAGGAGGAGCATGTCATCCACATAGACAATGATCATGAGGATCTCATGCCCATGCTGCCAGCGATAGACATTGTAGTGACATTCATTACGCTCAAATCCCATGCACTGCAGCGCTGCATCCAGTTTATGATTCCAAGCAAGTGACATTTTCTTGAATCGTACAACGACTTTAGTAGTTTAAAAACTAGGTGTTCCTGGCCATCCATGACAAGTCCCTCCAGCTGCTCCATGTAGATTTCCTCCTCTAAGTCACCGCTGAATAACATCGTCTTGCCATCCATGTGGTGAATATCAAAGTCCTCAGTTGTTGCATGAGAAAGGAGCGTTGCACAGAGGCAAACTTTGCAACAGGAGCAAAGGTTTGAGTATAGTCGATACCTTATTGCTGCGAGTAGCCCTTGGCGACTAGCCTCGCCTTGTACTTTTTGAGGTTGCCATACGCGCCCCTTTTCTTCTTGAACACCCACTTGCACTTTATTACCTTGCGTCCACGTGGACCCTCATTTAGCTCCCATGTACTGTTGTCGAGGTGTGAGTGTGTCTCGTGCTGTACACCTTGCGCCCAATTTGCTGCATCTCGTATAGTCATGGCCACCTTGTACGACGTCGACTCATCACAGTCTTCTACAACTACGACGTTGATCTGGTTTGGTTTTTGGAGAATCCAGAAATGCCCGCGCTTACTAGCCTTGTAGCGCACCCTTGCAAGGTACCTTCGACGTGGTGCTGGAGCGTTAGCAGACGGCTGGCGCAGTGCTCCTCGCACAACTGCTCTTGCTCATGGTGGTGCATCTTCTTTTTCTGCTTCTGTCGATGAGGCCGCTGTATCTGCTGCATCAGACATGGGAGAGAAGATTGGTTCTCCCACTGTCACAATAGAGGAAGGTTCAGATTAGACGGGATCATGGAGAATGTCTTTTCCCACTGCTTCATCAGCCGTTCGTTCTACTGCCTCTTTGCAGATGATGTTGGTACCGATGACATTACTTTCATTGAAAATGACATCCCTGGAGATGATGACGTGGCCAATATCCCTCTTGTAGAGACGATACGCCTTGTTTGTCACGTCATAGCCGGTCATCAGCATCTCTACGCTCTTCGCGTTCAATTTTTGCCGCTTTTCCTTGGGTACGTGCATGTGCGCCAAGCCGCCAAATGCGCGAAGATGAGCCACGCTCGGCTTCTTGCCGAACCACGCCTCGTACGGCCTCATTTGCTCTAGGGCTTTGGTAGGACTATGGTATTAAATGTCCACTACAATGCTCACTGCTTCGGCCCAAAAGTCATAGCTGAGTCGCGCCGAGTGCAGCATGGAGCGCGTCGACTCAACAATGGTACGCTTGGCGTGTTCTGCAATACCGTTCTGCTACGGCGAGTACGACGTGGTACGCTATGCCTTGATGCCTGCAAGTGCGAGGTAGTCCTAGAACTCCTTACTCAAGAACTCTCCGCAACGGTCATTGTAGAACGTCTTGATCTTCTTGCGAGTTTGCTTCTTCACCATTGCCTTGAACTCCTTGAACCTGTCAAAGCACTAGCTCTTGGAGGAAAGGAAGTACACAGCACTGTAACGGCTGAAAACATAAATGAAGGTGAGAAAAAAGGTAGAGCCTGCAAAGCTCTGGGTTTGCATCGAGCCACACAAGTCTGTGTGGACCAGCTCCACCACCTCCTTTGCACGCTCCCCTACTTCAGAGAACGCCTCGCGATGCTGCTTCCCCTCCAAACTGCCGATGCACAACTGCTGCTCTAAGTTAGCGATACTGGGCAAGTCACGCACCATCTAGTTTGTTTGAAGTTGCTTCAAGGCGCGCATGCCAATGTGGCCGCAGCGCGCATGCCAGATTTTGCCATCTGTGGCCTTCACCACTATTGTAAGACTTTACTCGCGCGGGATCTTGGTCGCCCAAAACAGGCGGTACATGTCGCCTTCCTTCACCGACATGGCCAATTCCTCTCCCGTTTCCTTGGCAAGGATGTAGCCATAGTCGTCGTCAAAAACGACTCATAATCCTGTGTTGGTGAGAGAGGACACTAAGAGAAGGTTGAACGCAGCGTCAGATACATACAGCACGCCATGGATCTTGGAACTAGAGGAGAAAGGGAGCCTTGGAGCACCAAACATGTGGGACTAAAAGGGCATCACTTGTGGTGAAGAATGGTTGTTGAATCACTCAAAATGATGGAGTACATATAGGGTTAGAGCTTGGGCAAGTCAGCCCTCTCACAAGCCTCACCACTTAGGCATGGAGGCTAAGGCTTACACACTAGAGTCCATAATCTCACACAAGGGAGGAAATCTGCCTAGCAATCAGGCTCACCACTCACACACGACCTAGAGAGCTAGAAACGGCTCTCATGGCACACTCCTAGTGATCACATGATTCACACTCCCATGGAGAATCGCCATGTGTCCATGGCTAGCATACAAGGAGCTCACATCACCTAAAAAGTAAGGAGAGGTACCTTTTTCCTAGTCAACACACTCTTACAAGGCAACCCAAGAATCTACGACCTTTTTGAATATTTCTCCCATGAGGTCCTGACCCTAGACCTTGTAAGCCTGCCTGAGGCGACGGTCTAGAAAACGGGTTCTGACACAATGGTTCCTGCTGACCACTCTTGGTATTGCAACCTAAAGATGATATCACCCTCAGAGCCAAGGTTCTACAATGAGCAGCTTATAGGAATCACTACCTTGCACTGTGTCCTTAGCCCGTGGTCACTTTCGCGCGAGGAGCGAACTGTAAGGGCATAGACTGACAAAGTCTTCTTTAGTGTCTGCCTCTGGTGGACAAATCTGTGAGGAGTCTCAAAGGTAAGAAGTGTACTCAATGACAGGCAACTGACAGGTTGTTATACTCCTACAGCCAGCCTCTAGCTTAGGCGCGCAGTGGCTCCTTGGATGAGCAACGTTGGGGGCAATCTGGATTGCATCATCCCCCTTGCCTACATGGCACTCCATGTGACCGCCAAGTGGCGCCAGCCACCAGGAAGGACATTGGAATGTTCTAAGATGTCTCTTAGAACCTTCCTGTCCCCCTTTTGGTCACAAAGAAAACGAGTCACCGGGCTTGGATTTGACCCAGTGACCTCTCGTTCCAAATACTAACTCTGGAACGTCTAAGCCACAAGGAGCTGTCCACTTAGAGTTTGCTTGCTGTGCTATCCAGATTAGACCAAGGGGACTTGCTCTAAAGGAGCAGTGCATGCCTTGTCTATCTGGACCAGACTTTGGGGACTTACTCCAAGGGAGCACTGCATGCCCAGTCCGTCCAAATATCACCCATGGAGAAGGATCATTTGAGGTCAACAAACACTCCCTTGCACCTCTGCCCATTAGTTGTGAGATCTCTCCACTCTCCAGTAGTCTTGGCCTCAATTTTCGTCCGCTGCGTTGACCATACCAATGCCTCGAGTACTTGTAGAGTGGAATTTGTTGTCCAGCGCTTTTGTCATGCAATCTGCAAGCATCTTCTTGGTCTCCACGTATTGCAGGTCCACGATTTGCTTTACGACCAGTTCGCGTGAGTAGTGGTACCTGATGTCTATGTGCTTGGTCTGCCGGGAGATGACATCATCGGGTGCCATTTTTATGGCACTCTTGTTGTCGATGCGGACCTCTGTTGCCTCCGTTTGTGGCTGTTTCATCTCGGCAACCAAACTATGTAGCCGCCATATCTCCTTGCATGCTTCTGACAGAGCAATGTACTCTGCCTCAGCGGTAGAGAGGGAGACGCAGTCTTGCCTTTTGCTTATCCAAGAGAGTGCACCAATGTTCAAGAGGCACACAAAGCCTGAGGTGGACTTTCTGTCATCCATTCTTCCTCCCCTATCCGCGTCTGTGTAGCACACCAGCTGCAACACGTCAGATCCTTCTTGGCCTCCAAACTGGAGTCCCATGTGTTGGGTCTTCTGTAGAAGACGCATGATGCGCTTGACTGGCTGCCAGTGCTATTGCCCAGGATTGGCCACAAACTTGCACACTTGTCCCACAACATAGCAAATGTCAGGGCGTGTTCCTATCATGGCATACATGAGGCTGCCAACAGCAAACTGGTAGGGAATGTTCTCCATCTCACGTCGGTCTGCTTTTATGCCGGGGCTCATGGAGGAGGAGAGCTTGATATCTGTTGTCATGGGTGTGCTGATGGGCTTGCAATCCTCCACTTTGTAGCGCTTGAGGACCTCCATGATGTACTTGGTCTGATTCAGTTCGATAGTGCCTGCTGCCCGATTGCGGTGGACATATATCCCGCGGTAGAACTTGAGTGGACCCATGTCCTTCATCTTGAACCTGTTGCTGAGATTTATCTTAAGCTTGTTCAATAGCTCGACTGATGACGAGCAGATGATCAAGTCTTCCACGTATAGTGGAACCAACATCAATCCTTGCTTATCCTCCCGCACATAGACACTAGGATCATTCTGGTAGTGTGTAAAGGTGAGCCTGGCCATGAAGCTGTCCATCTCCTTGTACCACATCCTTGGGGCCTGTTTCAGCCCGTAGAATGCTTTGAACGGTTTGCAAACCTTGCCCTCTAGAGCTTTCACTCCCTCTGTCACTTCCTTTCAGCACTACTTAGTCTACCTTCATGAGAGGAAAGCTGTCTTGACATCCATCTGGTGAACCTCCCGATGTTTTGTAGCAGCGATGCCAAACATGGATCTTATGGAAGCAAAGGTGACGACATGTGCAAATGTCTCCTCGTACTCTGAGCTTGCAGGCTGGGAAAAGCCCTTCACCACCACTCTTGCCTTGTACATGTCGATAATACCATCCTGCTTGAACGTTTTGTGGAGTACCTACTTTAACCCTACCACTTGCGCGTTTGGGGGCTTGTCCACCAAAGCGCACTTTCCATTCTCTTCAATGGATGCAAGTTTGCTATCCACTGCCTCCTTCCACCTGGCTTCATCTGGCATGTTCATAGCCTTCGTTATGGCCAGAGGCTCTCCCTGAGCCAAGCATGACCAGCTGAGTCCGGTCCATTCCACACTCTCAACATCGTACATAGGCGGAGGTTTTTTCTGGCGCGTACTACGCCAAAGTGTTGTTGGTGGTGTTTCAAGGCTTAGTTTCTTCTGTTGCTCCTTGCTGATCCGCACTTTAAGGAAGAGCCACCGGCCTTAGAGTCTCACTCAGATGCCTCAAACGTCTGAGACTCAGTGTCAGTGTTCGTCGTTGTGTTAGCTTGTACAACCACTCTCCCTGGAACACCATTCTTCACTGGCACCATCTGGCGGTTCTCAGGGGCCTGATCACTGACTTGAGCAACACAACCCACTCTCTTAATTTGGGTGCATGGAGAGGGTCCAGCGACTCTCCTTTGTCGAGCGTCCTATCATCAAACTTGACATCTTGGCTCCTAATGAGCTTTCTAGCTGCTTGGTTGCACAGCCTGTACGCCTTGTGTGCGGTGTCAAATCCGACCATTACACACTTACAAGCACATGCATCCAGCTTGCTACTTCCTTCTCCTACTTAGACCTTTGCCCAAGCAATACAACAAAAGACCCTCAAGTATGAGGCATCTGGCTTCTTCCCTGACCAAGCCTCCTGTGGCGTCCTGAGCTCCTTCTCTTGCTACTTCTTACCATGCCTTCCAAGCGCTGCTGTCGGAGTGAGATACACAAGGTAGCAAGCAGTTCTTGTAGCTTCAGCCTTAATGCGAGGTGAGATTTTGGGGTCAAAAAGCATGCTTCGCGTCATGACGAGGATACTGTGGTTCATCCACTCTGCAACGCCATCACTCAGGGGGGGTGTAAGGCGTGGTGGTCTGGTGGTTAATGCTGTGTTGGCTCAACCAGCCTTTGCACGCCTCGTACTCACCACCGTTGTCCGTGCGCAGTGCCTTGACCTTCTTGCTTGTCTGCTGCTCTACCATCGCAACAAACTCTTGCAGCTTCTCCTTGACCTCTCCCTTTGTCTTTAGGGAGTATATCCACATCTCGCGACTGTGGTCATCGATGAAGGTCAATAAATACTTGTTGCCGCCGTTTGAAGGGTTGCGGAATGGTCCGTACACATCAGAGTGAATCAGGTCCAAAATTACTGCCGCACATTGTCCATTACGCTCAAAGGGTTTTCTCTTTGCCTTGTCTTCAAGGCATGGCTCACACAGCTTTTTGCACTTTCCCTCTTCCTTGGCCTCGCATCCCTCTATCCCATGAACCACTTTGTGCTGCTGCATAGCTTGCAGTGTGCTGTCGGCCACATGGCCAAACCGCCTGTGCCACAGCTTAGCATCTCAGTCGGTGGAGTTTGCTACCATGGTGACGGATTGTGGGGCAACGTCAGGCTTTGGAGACTTGGGTTCTTCAACCGCCGCATTTCTTTCAGTTGTACTCTCAAGGGGTTTGGTTTGCTGCATGTAGAGCCCATCAACTCTTGGGACCTGTGCGACAAGACTCTCCTCGGAATAGGAGATCTTGATGTCCTCATTCTCGGCAATCACGGCCTCCTCCTCCGTGAAGAAGACCGTCATGTCGTGGTCCGTGATTTTGCACACTGACAAGAGGTTTGCCGCTAAAGACGACATATGGACAACATTCTCTAGCTACAAGTCTTTTTCACCACCATTCACGTTGATGTTGATCAACTTATCCCCCTTCCCTTGCGCATGGACATGGCTGCCGTTGGCACACTTGAAGCGACGTTCAGTCTCCCCAATGGAGATGAACCCATCCTTCTCCCTTGAAGAGTGGTGGTTCGTACCAGAGTTGAGCCTGTACGCTCCACGCTTGAGCAGTGCCCTCCCTTGGTTGCAGGCACGCTCTCAGCCATCATGTTTGTCAACTCCTTCTTACCCTTTCCTTTGCCCTCATATCTACCACCATGATAACCGTCTTCCTTCTTGGGAAACCTGCACTCCCGTGCCCAATGCCCAGGCTTGCCACAGTTATGCCACTTCCCAGGACCCTTTGAGCTCTTTCCATCCCCACCATTGCCTTTTCCTCAAGCGCCACCGCTTCCGCTGCTACTCTGACAAGAAGAGGAATTGTTGCCACGACCACCGTACTGTGCAGCATAGGCTGAAATATTAGCCTCACTACCGCTCTGACGCATGGCCTCGTTGCACACGTACTCGGACACTGCCTCATACATCCAATCCTCGCCCTTCCAAACGCCAAAGACAGTGATCATAGGGCCCCAGCTTTAAGGTAGCGCCATGAGGAGGATCATGGCCTGCATGTTGGTGTTTATTTCCCAGTTCATTTGAATCACTTGCTGCAGCAGTCCTTCAAACTGCAACAGGAAGTCTGAAATCGACTCTCCCTTGCTCATCCTCATCAAAAAAAACTTTTGAAGGATGAAGAGGCGACTTGCAAGAGCCGTTGATTGGTATACACGTGCAAGATTCTCATAAGCCTTTGATGCATGTGTTACCTTGGAGGTGGACATGCTATGACTCATGCACTGATGTCACAAGAATCGCAAGCGCCATGTCATTTTTGACACTCCACGCTTCATATCCAGGATTTGTTCTTGGAGGCTCAACTTCATCTCCAAGGAACATCTTCAAGTAGCCACGTACCCTCATGACAATCTCAAATTGCCATCTCTACAAGGGAAAACCAAACCCTCTGAACTTTGACATCCCGCCATTCACCTGCTGGAGAGTGAGCATCGCGGGTGTCGTCCTACTGCTTCTCTACTTGTCTGCTTCTGTGCTTCGCTGAGGCCGACGTAGGGTGATGTAGGCTGTTGTCTGCTACCGGTTTCGAAGGGTGCAGATCCGCCCCTTACCCCTTACCAGTTGATCACCTGCAAACAGAGAAGAACGCACACTGGCAAACCCAAGGTCGTGCCTTTAAGGGCATAGCTTATCCTGGTTAGGGCCCAAGGGTCGTACCTCCAAGGGCACAGCTTATCCTTGGTCCTTGTTTGCTAAGTGCCAATACCTGCCGTTGGAGTTGATGGAGCATATGGAGCAGATGGAGCTGATGGAGCTGATGCGTGCTGCAAGACAGACAGGGCGAGAGAGTGCGCACAACCATGCCTTACAACTAGTCAATGTGGACCCATAACTCTTTGTCAACCTGCTTGAGGCGACGGTCTAGAAAACGATTTCCGACACAATGGTTCCCGCCGACCGCTCTTGGTATTGCAGCCTAGAGATGATATCACCCTCTAAGCCAAGGTTCCACACTGAGTACTTCATAGGAATCACTTCCTTGCACTGTGTCCTTAGCACTCGGTCACTTTTGTGCGAGGAGCAAACTCCTGGGGCCTAGACGAACCAATGCTTCTGTAGTGTTTGTCTCTGGTGGACAACTTTGTGAGGAATCTCTAAGGTAACAACTGTATTAAATGATAGGCAACTCACAGGTTCTTATAGTCTTAGAGCCAGCCTCTAGCCTAGGCGTAAAGTGGCTCCTTGGATGAGCCACTTTCGGGGCAATCTGGATTGTGTCATCTCCCTTGCCTACATGGTGCTCCTTGTGATCGCAAAGTGGCGCCAGCCACGAGGAAGGACCTTGGAATGTTCTAAGATGTCTCTTAGAACCTTCCTATCCCACTTTTGGCCACAAAGAGAATTAGTCACTAGGCTGAGTTTTGACCCAGTGACCTCTTGTTCCAAAGACTAACTCTGGAATGTCTAAGCCACAAGGAGTTATCCTAGTCAGAGTCTGCTGGCTACACTATCCATGTTAGACCAAGGGGACCTGCTCCAAACAAGCAGTGCATGCCTTGTCTATCTAGACCAGACTTAAGGGACTTCCTCCAAGGGAGCAGTGCATGCCTAGTCCGTCCTCTGCCCATCCAAATATCAGCCATGGACAAGGAGCACATGAGGTCAACAGACCTCTTGCCCTTTTTCTTTTCTCAGGCTGAGGCATGGAGCCATCGCCCATGGTCACCTAGATATAGGCGGTCAATGATCCCGGAAACTTTGAAAATTCATATCTCCCAATCCGACCATTGGATTGGCCTTAAACTTGGACCACAGACATTTTGCCACCCGATCTTTTCAGTGAGGAAGTGAGATTGACAATCGGAGCAAGAATCTGGTAGTTTCCTTAAACTTGCTCCTCTTGACCTGAAACTCAGCCAAATGGCTCCTTTTCGAAGAATGGAACACTGCCACTTCAATGCCACGCGGGACCTACATCCACATCTCAACAATCCCAATCTTATCAGCATACACCACCCGATCATCACCCAAAGCAATCGGTCGGGAGGGAATGGAGAGTAGCTGTGTAAACGACTCCTTGTGATGCGTCAAGCTCTTGGTACACCTTGAGTCCTTGTACCACGCTAGATCCGCCTTCTCCATCTACAATATGTGAGGCTTTGTCATGAAGAGGCGGCCGCGCACCTCCTTGGCCACATTTATGTTGCCAAATGGTGCATGCCGGTCTGGTTCTGCTGCTGGTGCTACTGTTGCTCTTGATGTTGTTTTGACTAGTGCTACTACTAGTATAAATATCTACTTTTGCTGCTGCTCCTCCTGGTCCCTCTTGAACTTGAAGCACTATTTCTTATAGTGTCCACCTTTCTGGCAATAGTGGCACTTGCCTTCTTCTTGCCTCTCTGCTGCCCTGACTGATGTTGCTGGTTGCGTGAGCCCATGGCGATGAGAGCTCCTTCACTGCTATTGTCGCTATTGTGCTCTGATGCATTGCGACGCAGTTCCACCTGCACCAGGTACATGCAGATGAGATCCAGGTCAAGAGTTGTTTGGCAATCCAACATCTCTCGCACCATAGCTCGTTGGGAGTCCCCTCAGCAAGAGGAGGATGAAGTGCATCTCTTCCACGAGGTTTCTAGCGGCTTTTATGTGCTTTGCCAACTCCTTACCTCTATCCAAGTACGCTTCCATCCCTTCACTACCCTACAATTTCAAAGCCATCATCTCCTCCTCGAAAAGCATGAGGAATGCGAGATCCTTGCTCTCATACTTCTTGGACCACGTGTCCCACTCCTCTTTTTCACGAGCCTCGTCACTCACATACTCAAGATGCGGGTTGGAGATGGTGTTGACAAGCAACGTGTAAACCTACCTAACCTTCTTCTTAAACTCCTAACATGTCGATGCTGGAGTTGTAGATGAACTTGTATCTGGTACACCTTTCTGTGGCGTCTTCTCCGCCACTACCTCTGCTACAGTAATGCCTTTTGCCTGTGGATGCGGAGCCCGCTCGTCGCCGCTCACCACCTCCCACAAGCCCCTCTCCTCCAAAAAGATGCGGATACGGATCTTCCAAAAATGTGATGTTGGCACGTCCTTCCAACCTCTCCAAGGGTTGTGCTGCTGTCACCACGCCTGCTACTGCCATTTTCAGCTTTGGTGATGCTCAACGTTGTCCTTCAGTGGCGGTGCTACCCCTGCTTCTGCTCCTGCTTCCGCCAGATATCTATTTGCCAGAAAATGGACTGTCGAGGCTCGTACACAAGGAATTTAAAAATCCGAGCTCTGCATGACAAAGTTCAGCTCAGAATCTTTCCGATCAACCCATCAAACAGGGTCATCGATAGGGGATTTTAAAAGATGTCCACTTTTGAAAACAGGGTATGCTTCTGCTCCTACTCCAACTTAGAGTAGCCACTTTGTAAACGGCATTTCTCCCAAACATATCAATGGAATGCAAATGCTTTTGTACCAATGGAGAGCTTAGGAAAAAACTCAATTCACATGTGCTGTTTTTCAAATTTGACAAAGAAATGAGAGAGTTATGGTCATATCAAGGCGACAGTCTTACTCAATGAGAATAGTGTAGCCCTGGCTGACCTCGTTTTGATTGTAACTCTCAGTCTGACCATTGGATGATCGTGATCATATGCTTGTTATAAAGCTTGCCTCTTGAAATTGAAGATCTTGTGGTTGATTGTCAATTTCAGTGGCAACTTTCCCCTAACCTTTCACTCTCAAAGTGACGGCTTGTGCTGGCTGAAAGTGGTAGAACTTGTCTTTGATACCAAGTGTTGGAACAAGAGGAGAGGGGAGCCTTGGAGTAGCACACATGTGGGACTAAAACGGCATCACTTGTGCTGAAGAATGCTTTTTGAATTACTCAAAATGATGAAGTACATATGGAGTAAGAGCTAGGGCAAGTCAACCCTCTCACAAGTCACACCACATAGCCATGGAGGCTAAGGCTCACACACTAAAGTCCATTGTCTCACACAAGAGAGGAAATCAGCCTAGCAATCAGGCTGACCACTCACACACAACCTAGACAGCTAAAAAATGCTCTCAAGGCACACTCCTAGTGGTCACACAACCCACAATCCCATAGAGAATGGCGATGTGTCTATGGCTACCACACAAGGATCTCACCTCACGTAAAAAGTAAGGAGAGATACCTTTTTCCTAGTCAGCACACTTTGACAAGGCAACCCAAGAATCTAGGACCTTTTTGGATACTTCTTCCATCAGGTCTTGACCCTGGACTTCTTGCCTTTTTCTTTTCTCAGGCTGAGGTATGGAGCCATCGCCCATGGTCACCCAGATACCAGTGGTCGATGACCCCGGAAACTTCGAAAACTCATTTCTCACAATCCGACCGTGGAATCTGCCTGAACCTTCGACCGTAGATATCTTTCCACCTGATACTTCCAATGGTGAACTCAAATCGACCATTGGAGTAGGCACCTGGTAGTTCCCTCAAACTTGGTCCTGTCGACCTGAAACAAAGCCGGATGGCTCCTTTTCCAACACCAAGTACGCCTCCATCCCTTTGCCACCCTGTATTTTTTACGCCATCATTTTCTCCTCCAAAAGCATGAGAAATGCAGGATCCTTGCTCTCATACTCTTGCACTAGCCTTTTCTTTCACGTACAGGAGATCCGGGTTGGAGATGGTATTGAGAAGCAGCCTGTTGGCCTGCTTGTCCTTCTTCCAATCCTCATATGCCGCTGCTACAGTTGTAGATGACCTTGCATCTGCTGTACCTTTTTAAGGCGTCTTCCTCACCACCACCTACGCTACGGTGATGCCTTTAACCTGTGGAGACAAAACACGCTCGTCGCCGCTCACCACCTGCCACAAGCCCCTCTCCTCCAAAAGGAGGCGGGTACGGATCTTCCAAAACGTGAAATTGGCGCGTAATTCCAGCCTCTCCAAGAGCTAGGGTGCTGTTACCATGCCTGCTGCTGCCATTTTGAGCTTTGGTGATGCTCAACACTGCCCTTGAGTGGCGGCGCTACCCCTGCTTCAGCTTCCACTTCTCCCATAAATTTTTCTGGCAGAAAATCGACAGTAGAGGTTAGCAGACTGGGAATTTGGAAAAACCAAGGCCTTCACTGCGAGATTCAGCTCAAAAGGTTTCAGATCGACACATCAAACAAGGTCATCAAAGATATGCCCTTTTGAAAACAAGGTCTGTTTTTGCTCCTATTCTACCTCAGACAAGCCAGCTTGTAAACGGCTTTTCTCACAAATGGAAAGCTTAGAAAACATATTTCAATTTGCAAGTGGTACTTTTTGAATTTGACAAAGAAAGGAATGAGTTATGGTCATCACAAGGCGACAGTCTTACTTAGAGAGAAAAGTGTAGCCTTGCCCGACCTTGTTTTGAGCATAACTCTGAATCTGACTGTTGGATCTTCTCAATCTTAGGCTCGTTGGAAAGCTTGTTTCTGAAACTTGAAGATCACGTGGTCGATTGTCAAATTTGGTGACTCAAATCCGTCACTCTCAAAGTGAAGGCCTGCGGTTGCAAAATCTTGTACAACCTGATGGGGTACACATAGAGCTAGAGCTTGGGCGAGTGAGCCCTCTCACAAGCCACACGACTTAGCCATGGAGGTTAAAGCTCACACGATCGAGTCCATAATCTCAGACAAGAGAGGAAATCAGCCTAGCAATCAGACTGACCACTCTCACACAACCAGGAGAGCTAGAAAATGCTCTCATGGCACACTCCTAGTGGTAACATAACCCAAAGCCCCATGGAGAATTGCCAGGTGTCCATGGCTAGCACACAAGGATGTCATCTCACCTAGAAAGTAAGGAGAGGTACCTTTTTCCTAGTCAGCCCACGCTGACAGGACAACCGAAGAATCTAGGATCTTTTTGGATATTTCTCCCATCAGGTCTTGACCCTGGACCTTTTGCCTTTTCTCTTTTCTTAGGAATGGAAAGGCATGGAGCCATCACCCATGGTCACCCAAACATCGGCGGTCCATGACCTTGTAAACTTTGAAAGTTCATGTTTCCCAATCGGACCGTTGGATTGCCCTTAAACTTGGACAGTAAGCATTTTGCCACCTGATCTTTCCAATATGGAAGTAGATTTGATTATCGAAATAGGCATCTGGTACCTTCATGGAACTAGCTCCAGTGGACCTTAAACTAGGCCGGATGGCTCCTTTCCCAACAATCCATTCCATGTTAGATATCTCCTCTCTCTTGTTATCTTAGCCTTTGTCTTCGTCAGCTGCGTTGATCATGCCGATGCCTTGGGTATGTGCAGAATACAATTCGCTGTCAAGTGCCTTGGTCATGCAACCAACGAGAATCTTCTTACTCCACGTATTCTAGGTCAACAATCTCCTTTGCAACCAGGTTGCATGGGTACAAGTACCTGATGTCAACGTGCTTGGTCTGCGAGAGATGACGTCATCATGTTCCATTCTCATAGCCTTTGTTGTCAATGTAGACTATTTGTTGCTTCCGTTTGCGGCACTTTCATTGTAGCAAGCAAACTACGTAGCCACAATGTCTCCTTGCATGCTTATGACAGAGCGATGGACTTTGCATGCTGGAGAGGGAGGGAGATAAGGTCTACCTTTTGTTGACCTGATATGCTCCTTGTCCATGGCTGATATTTGGACAGGCACAGGATGGACTAGGCATGCACTACTCCCTTGTAGTAAGTCCCCTAAGTCTGGTCCAGATAGACAAGGCATGCACTGCTCCTTAGGAGCAAGTCACCTTAGTCTAATCTGGATGTTATAGCCAACAAATACTACCTAGGATAACTCCTTGTGGCTTAGACGTTTTAGAGTTAGTCTCTGGAGCGAGAGGTCACTGGGTCTAATCCCCACCCGGTGACTAACTTTCTTTGTGACCAAAAGGGGGATATGAAGGTTCTAAGAGACATCTTAGAACATTCCAAGGTCCTCCTTGGTGCTTGGTGCCACTTCGCGGTCACAGGGAGCGCCATGTAGGCAGGGGGGATGATGCAATCCAGATTACCCTCAAAGTGGCTGATCCAAGGAGCCACTACGCGCCTAGGCTAGAGGCTGGCTCTATGACTATAGGAACCTGTCAGTTGCCTGTCATTAAGTACAGTCTTTACCTTTGAGACTCCTTATAGAGGCAGACACTAAAGAAGCATTGGTTGGTCTAAGCCCCACGAGTCCGCTCCTCGCGCGAAAGTGACCGGGTGGTAAGGACACATTGCAAGGAAGTGATTCCTATGAACTGCTCAGTGTGGAACCTGCCTCTGAGGGTGATGTTATCTCTTGGTTGTAATACCAAGAGCGTTCGGCGGGAAGCATTATGTCAAACCCCGTTTTGTAGACCGTCGCCTCGGGCAGGTTGACACCTTTTTGCTTGCCAAGAGACACCAACACTGTTCAAGAGGCAGACAAAGCCCGAGGTGGACTTTTTGTCATCAAATTTTCCTCCCGAGTGGGTGTCTGTATAGGACACTAGCTGGAATGGGTCAGATCCCTCTTGGCCTCCAAATAGGAGTCCCATGTGTTGTGCCTTTTATAGATAGCGCATGATGCGCTTGACTTATTGCCAGTGCTATGGCCCTTTATTGGCCACAAACCTGCTCACTTAACCCAGAATATAGCATTTATCAAGGCGTGTTCATACCATGGCATATATGAGGTTGCCAACAGCAGACTAGTAGGAAATGTTCTCCATCACACACCGTTCTACATCCGTGCTGGGGCGCATGGAGGAGGAGACCTTGATGTCTATTATCATGGGTGTGCTGATGGGCTTGGATTCCTCCATGTTGAAGCGCTTGAGGACCTCCATGATGTACTTGGTCTTGTTCAGCTTGATGGTGTCTACTACTCGATGACGATGGACGGCTACCACGAGGAAGAACTAGAGCGGACCCATGTCCTTCATCTTGAACCTGATACTGAAATCTGTCTTCAATTTGTTCAACAACTCGACGGATGACAAGCAGATGATCAGGTCATCAACGTACATTGCAACTAGCATCAAGCCTTACTCATCCTCTCGGGAATAGACACTAGAGTCATTCTGAGAATGCGTGAAAGTGAACCCGGCCATGAAGCTGTCCATCTCCATCTACCTCATCTTTGGGAACTGTTTAGACCCGTAGTGTGCTTTGAGTGGCTTGCAATCCTTGCCCTTTTGAGCTTTCACTCCTTCCGGCACTTCCATTAGCACTTCTTTCTCTAGCTTCCCGTACAGGAAGGGTGTCTTGACGTCCATCTGGTCAACCTCCAGAACTTTTGCAACAGCGATACCCATCATGGATCTAATGGAGGCAAAGGTTGCGACAGGCACAAAGGTTTCTTTGTACTCTGAGCCTACACCCTGGGAAAACCCCCTCACAATAACTCTTGCTTATTCTTGGCAATAGAACCATCATGCTTGAAAGTTTTCCTGAGTACCCACTTTGACCTCACTATGTGCCCGTTTGAGAGCATATCCACTAGAACCTATGTCCCCTTATTTTTAATGGATCTGAGTTTATTATTCACTACCTCCTTCTACTTGGCCGTATCTGGCATGTTCATAGGCTCCACTACCATCATAACCTCTTCCTGCGCCACGCATGATTAGATGAGTCCGGTCCATTCCACAATCTCAGCATCGTTCTAAGGCGAAGGTTTCGTCCGGCATGTACTACGCTCAAGTGTAGTTGGCACTGCTTTAAGGCTTAGTTGCTTTTGTTGCTCCTACGCTGCCACTGATCTGTTCTTTGAAAAAAAGCCACCGGCCTCAGAGTTCGACTCAGAGGCCAGGGACGACTGAGACTCGGTGTCAGAGTCTGTCGCTATGTCGGCGTGTAATCCACTCTCCTTGTAGTACCATCCTTTACATGCACCATCTGCCAGTTCTCGAGTGCCTGATCACCTAACTCAAGCAACACAACCAACTCTTCTGATTTGAGAGCATGAACAAGATCGAGCGACTCTTCCTTGCTGAGCGTCTTTTCATCAAACTGAACATCTAGACTCCTGATGAGCTTTCCATCCGCTTGGTCCCACAATCCGTACGCCTTGTATGCAGTATCGTATCTGACCATTACACAGTTACAAGCGCATGCATCCAGCTTGCCACTTCTTTCTCTTGCTTGGACCTCTACCCAGGCAGTACAATCAAAGACCCTCAAGTGTGAGGCATCGGGCTTCTTCCCTAACCAGGCCTGTTGGAAAAGAAGCCATCCGACTCAGTTTCAGGTCCACAGGAGCAAGATTCAGAAAGCTACTAGATAACTTGCCCGATTGTCAATCTGATTTCACCATTAGAAATATCCAGTTCCAAATTCTTTGCGATCCAAGTTTCAGGCGGATCCAATGATTTGATTGGAAGATGTGAATTTTTGAAGTTTCCGAGGTCATGGACCGCCGATGTCTGGGTGACCATGTGTGACGGCTCCATGCTTAAGCTTGAGAAAAGAAATAGGCAAGAGGTCCACGGCCAGGATCTGATCAGAGAAATATCCAAAAAGGTCCTAGATTCTTAGGCGGCCTTGTCAAAGTGTGTTGACTAGGAAAAAGGTACCGGTCCTTACTTTCTAGGTGAAGTGATGTCCTTGAATGCTAGCCATGGACACATGACGACTTTCCATAGGATTGTGGGTTATCTGACCACTAAAAGTGAGCCATTAAATAGCTCTCTAGGTCATGTGTGATTGGATAGCCTCATTGCTACGCTCATTTCCTTTCTTGTGTGAGATTATGGACTCTAGTTTGTGAGCCTTAGCCTCCATGGCTCAGTGGGTAAGCTTGTGAGAGGGCTGACTTGTCCAAGCTCTAGCTGATGATATCCTCCATCATTTTGAGTGATTTAACAACCATTATTGAGTGCAAGTAATGCCCTTTTAGTCCCACATGCTCGCTGCTCCAAGGTTCCCTCTCTCCTCTAGAGCTAGGTTCTGCCATTTCAAGTCGGCACAGGTCGTCACTTTGGAAGTCACTAGTTATGGACAAACCTTGACTAAACTTGACAATCGATTACTTGATCTTTAAGTTCATAACATAAGCTTTTCAACTAGCTTAGAATCATGAAGATCTAACAGTCCAATTGAGAGTTATACTCAAGAGAAGTTTGACCTGGGCTACACTCTTTCTCTAAGTAAGACTATTGTCTTGTAATGACCATAACTCTTTCATTTCTTTGTCAAATTTAAAACATAGCACATACAAATCGAAGTGTTTTTCCTGAGCTTTGATTGGTGCAAATGTTTTTGCATTTTATTGGTACGTTTAATAAAAATGCAGTTTACAAGCTGGTTGGTGTGAGCTGGAATAGGAGCAGCAGCATACCCTGTTTTCAAAAGGGCATATCTCTTTAAGGTCCCTGTTTATGGTCCTGATTTATGGGTTGATCTGAAAGGTTTGAGCTGCATTTTCCAGTAGTGGTCTCTATTTCTCCATTTTTTCAGTCTGTTGGCCCTTACAGTCCCTTTGTTTTCACACAAGTTTCTGGCTGAAGCAACAAAAGAAGCAGGGTTAGCGTCCCCACTCAAGGGTAGCATTGAGCATCACCAAAGCTCAAAATGGTAACAACAAGCGTGGCAACAGCAGGCCAACCTTTGGTGAGGCTGGAAGGACGCGCCAACTTCACATTTTGGAAGATCCGTACCCGCCTCCTTTTGTAGGAGAGGGGATTGTAGGAGGTGGTGAGCGATAACGAGCGCGCTCCGCCTCCACAGGCAAAAGGTTTCACCAAAACGCAGGTGGTCGCGGGGAAGAAAGCGCAGGAAGGTCGATTAGATGCAAGTTCATCTACAACTGCAAGAGTGGCATATGAGGAGTGGGAGAAGGACAGGCAGGTCTAAAGGCTGCTTGTCAACACCATCTCCAACCCATACCTTAAGTATGTGAGTGAGAAGGCTACAGCAAAAGAGGGGTGGGACGCATTGTGCAAGAAGTATGTGAGCAAGGATCCTGCATTCTACATGCTTTTGGAAGAAAACATGACGGCATTGAAAACACGGGGTGACAAAGGGATGGAGGCGCACTTGGACAGAGCAAAAGACCAGGCAAAGCAGTTGAAAGCGAACAGCAGAAGAGACGCGCTTCATCTTCCCCTTGGTAAGGGGACTCTTTATGAGCTGTGACACGATACAAGAGACATTGGAGTGCCACCCGACTCTTGACCTGGACTTCATCTGCACACACCGGGTGGAGGTGGAACTGCATCATAATGCAGCAAATAGCTATGGCGGTAACAGGAGTGAAGCAGCTTTCATGGCCATGGGCTCACGCAACCAGCAGCGGCATCAGTCTGGGCAGCAAAAGGCAAGAAGAGAGGCAAGTACCACTATTGCCAGAAAGAGGGATACTACAAGAAACAATGCTTCCAATTCAAGTGGGACGAGAACAAGCAGCAGCAGCACCAATCTTTACAAGAGCAGCAGAAGTAGCAGCCTCCACAGCAGCACCAATAGACACAATAGCATCAGCAGCAATAGCAAAACTGTTGGGAAAGGAGCCATCCGGCTCAGTTTCAGGTCCACAAGAGAAAGTTCCAAAAAAACCACCAGATGCCTACTCCGATTGTCCATCCGTCTTCACCATTGGAAAGATCAGGTGGCAAAATGTCTATGGTCCAAGTTTAAGGCCGATCCAACGATCGCATTGGGAGATGTGAATTTTCAAAGTTTTTGGGGTCATCGACTGCCAGTATCTAGGTGACCATGGGCTCCATGCCCATGCCTTCGCCTGAAAAAAAAAAGAGGCAAGAGGTCCAGGGTTAAGACCTGATGGGAGAAATATCCGAAAAGGTCCTAGATTCTTGGGTTGCTTTGTCAGAGTGTGCTAACCAAGGAAAAAGGCATCTCTCCTTACTTTTCAGGTGAGGTGAGATCCTTGTGTGCTAGCCATGGACACTTGAAAATTCTCCATGGGATTCTGGGTTATGTGACCACTAGGAGTGTGCCATGAGAGCATTTTCTAGCCCTCTAGGTCGTGTGTGAGTCGTGAGCCTGATTGCTAGGCTGATTTCCTCTCTTGTGAATTTATGGACTCTAGTGTGTGACTTGTAAAAGGGCTGACTTGCCCAAGCTCTAGCTGTACATGTACTCCATCATTTTGAATGATTGCTCCAAGTCTTTGAGTCTTTGCTGCTCCAAGGCTCCCTCTCTCCTCCAGTTTCAACAAGAAGCTGATCGGCGTGTGCCACTTTGGCAACATGAACATGGCCAAGGAGGTGTGTGACCGCGTCTTCATGCCAAAGTCCGACATGTTGCATATGGAGAAGAAGGATCTGGCATGGTAGAAGGAATTTGGGTGTACCAAGAGCCTAACGCACCATAAGGGGTTTTTTATGCAGCTGCTCGAGTGACCTCTTGATTTGGGTGATGATCGGGCGGTGTATGACGAGGGGATTGAGAATGTGGAGATGTGGTTGGAAACCCCATGTGCCATTGAAGTGGGAGTGTTCTATGGCATGCTGTATCCTCAACATAGGACTAGGAGTCGTCTTTGACAACTATTATGACCACGTCCTCAACAAGGAAACAAGAGAGGAGTTGGCCAGGTCGTTGAAGGTAGGCCACACGTATCGCGTGTTGGGTGCAACCAAGATCTTGTGTGAGTAGAGTCTTGCTGCAGTGGTCAACGCAAGAGATGGCAAAACTTCGCATGGGTAGTATGCCCACAACGGCATGCGTCCCTTGTAGCAATTTCAAAGAAAGAAGATGGTGCGTGACTTGCCCACCATCTTCAATTTAGAGCAGCTGTTGTACATCGGTTGTTTGGAGGAGAAGCTGCATCACGAGGAGTTCTCTAAAGCAAGGGAGTACATGAAAGAGGTGATGGAGCTAGTCTCCGCTGCATTCCCATAGCTTTGGAGGCTCTATGTATTCTCTAACCTTCATTGACGATTTTAGCTGTTACACTACAATGTTCTTCCTTTCCTCCAAGGACCAGTGCTTTGATAGGTTGAATGAATTCAAGGCCATGGTGGAAAACTAGATGGGCTTGAAAATCAAAGCGTTCCGTAGCGACTGCGGTGGCAAATACCTAAGCAAAGACTTCCAGGACTACCTCGCAGCAGCTGGCATGAAGGCGTAGCACACCGCGCCATACTCGCCGTAGTAGAATAGCGTAGCAAAACACACCAACGACACCAACGTTGATTTGGCGCGCTCCATGCTCCACGCAGTTTGGCTGACTTACAACTTCTAGGCCGAAGCAATTAGCACTACGGTGTATATCAAGAACCATAGTCCAACCAAGGCGTTGGAATAGATGATACTGCACGATGGTTTGGCAAGAAGCGTAGCGTATGCCACCTTTGGACGTTAGGCAGCTTGGCGCACATGCATGTGCCCAAGGAGAAGCGGTAGAAATGGGACATGAAAAGCGCGCAAATGCTAATGATTAGCTATGACGTGACAAGCATGGCCTATCGACTTTACAAGAGGGATGTTAGCCACGTCATCATCCCAGGGATGTCGTCTTCAACAAGAACAACGTCATCTGCACCAGCA
Source organism: Penium margaritaceum (assembly GCA_023375785.1). NCBI lineage: Eukaryota > Viridiplantae > Streptophyta > Zygnematophyceae > Desmidiales > Peniaceae > Penium > Penium margaritaceum. Next base: position 101,945 of record SZWC01000633.1, on the reverse strand, counting down.
TTGTTTTTGAGGAAGTTATAAGTCTTTTGACGAGGCATTGGGAACAAATACCTTTCCAGATCAAATCTCTCTTGACCCTTCCTGTACTGTGACAGTGGGAAAACCACTCCTCTCTCCCATGTCTAATGTAGCAGATAAAAAGGCTTCTTTGGTAGAAGCAGAAGAAGGAGATACACACCACCAACACCAGCAATTGTACCTATAGTATTGCACAAGTTGCCCGCTAATGCCCCCGCACCAGTTCGTATGTATCCTCACAGGGTGCGATACAAGCCAGGTGAGCGCAAGCATTTCTCAATACTGCAAAAACCAGACCAAATGAATGTCGCACTTGTAACAGATTCAAATAAGCCAACCTCCTACAAGGAGGCCATGGCTACATCAGATGCAGCACATTAGACACAAGCTCTACACTACGAGATACAATCGCAGCTTGACAACGACACGTGGGAGCTTATTCAGCGTCTACTTGGATGCAAGGTAATCAAGTGCAAGCGGGTGTTTAAGAAGAAGAGGGGCACACATGAAAACCTTAAAAAGTACAAGACAGGGCTCGTCGCCAAGGGCTATTTGCAATAATAAGGCATTGACTATACTAAAGCATTTGCTCTTGTTGTTGTTGAAACTGGAGGAAAGAGGGTGCCTCAGAGCAGCGAGCATCTGGGAGAGAAATCGCATCAATTGTGATGAACAATGGTTGATGAATCACTCAAAATGATGGAGAACATATAGAGCTAGAACTCAGGCTAGTCACCATTCTCATTAGCCACACCACTTAGCCATGCAGGCTAAGGCTCACACAGTATAGTCCATCATCTCACACAAGAGAGGAAATCAGCCTAGCAATCAGGCTGACCACTCATACACGACCTAGAGAGCAAGAAAACACTCTCATGGCACACTCTTAGTAGTCACATACCCCACAATCCCATGGAGAATCACCATGTATTCATGAGTAGCACACAAGGATCTCATTTCACCATTAAAGCAAGGAGAGGTACCTTTTTCCTATTCAGCACACTCTGACAAGGCAAACCAACAATCTAGGACCTTTTTGTTGGGGAAGGAGCCATCCGACTCAGTTTCAGGTCCATAAGAGCAAGTTCCAGGAAACTACCAGATGTGTATTCCGACCATCAATCCCACTTCACCATTGGAAAGATCAGGTGGCAAAATGTCTACGGTCCAAGTTTCAGGCAAATCCAACAGTCGGATTGGGAGATATGAATTTTCAAAGTTTCTAAGATCATCGACCTCCGGTATCTGGGTGACCATGGGCAATGGTTCCATGCCTTAGCCTGAGAAAAGAAAAGGCAAGAGGTCCAGGGTCAAGACCTTGTGGGAGAAATATCCAAAAATGTCCTAGATTCTTGGGCTGCCTTGTCTGAGTGTGCTGACTAGGAAAAAGGTACCTCTCCATACTTTTGAGGTGAGGTGAGATCCTCGTGTGGGTCATATGACCACTAGGACTATGCCATGAGAGCAGTTTCTAGCTCTCTAGGTTTTGTGTGAGACGTCAGCCTGATTACTAGGCTGATTTCTTCTCTTGTGTGAGATTATGGACTCTAGTGTGTGAGCCTTAGTCTCCATGGCTAAGCGGTGTGGCTTGTGAGAGGGCTGACTTGCCCAAGCTCTAGCTCTATATGTACTCCATCATTATGAGTGATTTAACAACCATTATTCACCACAAGTGATGCTCCTTCCGTCCCTCATGTTTGCTGCTCCAAGGCTCCCTCTCTCCTCGAGTTCCAACATTTTTTAGATATTTGTCCCATGAGATCTTGACACTGGACCTCTTGCCTTTTTCTTTTCTCAAGCTAAGGCATGGAACCATCGCCTGTGGTATCCTAGATACCGGCCGTCGGTGACACCAAAATTTTCAAAAATCATTTAATATGATCATTGGACCGGCCTCAAACTTGGACCGTACATATTCTACCACATGATCTTTCCAATTGTGAAGTGGGATTGACGATCGAATTAGTGACCTAGTAGTTTCTTGGAACTTGCTCTTATGGACCTGAACCGTAGCCGGATGGATCTTTTTACAACAATTTGCCACTTAGACGTAATCAGAGTAGACTGAGTCAACAAGCCCTTAGGTAGAACTACTACTTCTCACGAGTAATTGGCTTGGTATAGAAATCAACAACGTGCTTGCTCTTTGGATGTCACTCCAGCTTGATGCCACCCTTTTGCACCATGTGTCTACTGAAGTGGTAGGAGATGTCGATGTGTTTGGTGCAAGCAGGGTGCTCAAGATTCTTGGAGAGTGCGATTACTTCGTGGCTATCGACGCACATGGGAACTGGAACTGCTGCACTCCCACTCTGTCAACTTGCCTGAGGCGACGGTCTAGAAAACGGGTTTCGACACAATGGTTCCCACCGACCGCTCTTGGTATTGTAACCAAGAGATGATATCACTCTCAGAGTCAAGGTTCCACACTGAGCAGTTCATAGGAATCACTTCCTTGCATTGTGTCCTTAGCACCTGGTCACTTTCGCGCAAGGAGCGAACTCTTGGGGCTTAGACCAACCAATGCTTGTTTAGTGTGTGCCTCTGATGGAAAACTCCGTGAGAAGTCTCAAAGGTACGAACTGTACTCAACGATAGGTAACTGTCAGGATCTTATAGTCCTAGAGCCAGCCTCTAGCCTGGGCGCACAGTGGCTCCTTAGATGAGCCACTTTAGGGGCAATCTGGATTGCGTCATCTCCCCTACCTACATGGCGCTCCCTGTGACTGCCAAGTGGCGCCAACCACCATGAAGGACTTTGGAATGTTCTAAGATGTCTCTAAGAACCTTCCTGTCCCCCTTTTGGTCACAAAGAAAGTTAGTTTCCGGGCTTGGATTTGACATAGTGACCTCTCGCTACAGAGACTAACTCCGGAACGTCTAAGCCACAAGCAGTTGTCCTAGGTAGTATTTGTTGGCTATACTATCCATATTAGACCAAGGGGACTTGCTCCAAAGGAGCAGTGCATGCCTTGTCTATGTGGACCACACTTAGGGGACTTACTCCAAGGGAGCAGTGCATGCCTAGTCTGTCCTGTGCCTGTCCAAATATCACCCATGGACAAGGAGCATATCAGGTCAACAAACTCTCCCTTGCACCTCTGTCCATTAGCTGTGAGATCTCTTCTCTCTCCAGCAGTCTTGGCCTCAGTCTTCGTCTGCTACGTTGACCATACCGATGCCTCGAGTACCTGTAGAGTGCAATTTTCTATCCATCGCGTATGTCATGCAATCTGCAAGCATCTTTCTGGTCTCCATGTATTCTAGGTCCACGATGTCCTTTGCGACCAGGTCGCTTGAGTAGTGGTACCTGATGTCGATGTGCTTGGTCCGCCGGGAGATGACATCATCTTGTGCCATTTTCATGGCACTGTTGTTGTCGATGCGGACCTCTGTTGCCTCCGTTTATGGCACCTTTATCTCGGCAAGCAAATTGCGTAGCCACTCTGTCTCCTTACATGCTTCTGACAAAGCAATGTACTCTGCCTCACCGGTAGAGAGGGAGACACAGTCTTGCTTTCTACTTGCCAAAGAGACTAAACCAGCGTTCCAGAGGCACACAAAGCCCGGGGTAGAATTTCTGTCATCGATTCTTTCTCCGCAGTCGGCGTCCGTGTAGAATACGAGCTGTAGCGGGTCAGATCCTTCTTGGCCTCCAAACTAGAGTCCCATGTGTCGGGTCTTCTGTAGATAGCACATGATGCGCTTGAATCCTTGCCAGTGTTGTGGCCGTGGATTGGCCACAAACCTGCTCACTTGTCGCACAGCATAGCAAATGTCGGGGGTTGTTCCTACCATGGCATACATGAGGCTGCCAACAGCACACTGGTCGGAAATGTTCTCCATCTCATACCATTCTGCTTTCGTGCTGGGGCTCATGGAGGAGGAGGCCTTGATGTCTGTTGTCATGGGTGTGCTGATGGGTTTGCAGTCCTCCATGTCGTAGCGCTTGAGGACTTCCATGATGTACTTTGTCTTGTTCAACTCGATGGTGCCTGCTGCTCGATTGCGGTGGACGGCCATCCCGAGGTAGAGCTCAAGCGGACCATGTCCTTCATCTTAAACCTGTTGCTGATATCTGTCTTCAGCTTGTTCAACAGCTCGAGCGATGACAAGCACATGATCAGGTTGTCCACGTATAATTCAACCAGCATCAAAACTTGCACATCCTCCTGGACATAGAAATTAGGGTCATTCTGGCAGTGCGTGAAGGTGAGCCCGGCCATGAAGCCGTCCATCTCCTTGTACCACATCCTTGGGGCCTGTTTTAGCCCATAGAGTGCTTTGACCAGTTTGCAAACCTTGCTCTCTTGAGATTTCACTCCCTCGGGCACTTCCATCAGCACTTTTTTGTCTAGCTTCCCGTAGAGGAAAGCTGTCTTCACATCCATCTAGTGGACCTCCAGATCTTTTGCAGGAGCGATGCCCAACATGGATCTGATGGAGGCAAAGATGAAGAAAGGCAGAAAGATCTCCTCGTACTCTTAGCATGCACGCTAGGAAAACTCCTTCCCCACTATTCTTGCCTTGTTATTGTTGATAGTACCATCCTGCTTGAACTTTTTCCGGCGTACCCACTCAGACCCCACAACGTGCGCGTTTGGGGGCCAGTCCACCAAAACCCATGTTCCGTTCTCTTCAATGGATGCGAGTTCGCTATCCACTGCCTCCTTCCACTTGGCCGCATCTGGCATATTCATGACCTTCGTTATGGCCACAAGCTCTCCCTGAGCCAAGCATGACCAGCTGAGTCCGGTCCATTCCACACTCTCAACATCGTACTTGGGCGGAGGTTTCTTCTGGCGTTGACTACGCCGGAGTGTTGCTGATGGTGCTTCAAGGCTTAGTTGCTTCTGTTGCTCCTGCGCTACGAATGATCCATTGCTTGAGGAAGAGCCACCGGCCTCACAGCTTGACTCCGAGGCCTCAAATGAATCAAACCCAGTGTCAGAGTTTGTCGTTAACGCTGCACATCAAATCCTATGATTTGTGAATAAGATTCGTGAACCCGGATAAAGATTCGGATTCGGGGATCCAAATCCTTCATGTGGATTTGATTCGGGATTCGGAGATCCTTTTCCCTATTGTTTAAACATGGAAAACAGGGATTTATGTGGCAGATTAGAAGATTTTTACCTGCCATCACCCATAGGATTTGGAAACGATTCGTGAATCTTACGGATTCGCGAATCCAGACTCGGATTCGTGAATCAAAGCCAAACCTGGATTCGGATTCGTGAATCCGAATCCAATCTGGGATCCGGGAATCTTACCCGGTGTGCACCCTTATTCGTCGTTGTGTGAGCCTGCACAGCCACTCTCCGTGTAGCACCATCCTTCACTAGCACCATCTGTCAGTTTTCTGGTGCCTGATCACCTGAATCGAGCAACACAACCCACTCTCTTGATTTGGGAGCATGGTCAGGGTCCAGCAACTCTCCCTTGCCGAGCGTCCTTTCATCAAACTCGACATCTTGGCTCTTGATGAGCTTTCCAGCCGCTTGGTCCCATAGCCTGTATGCCTTGTGTGCAGTGTCGTATCCAACCATTACACACTTACGAGCTCGTACATCGAGCTTGCCTTTTCCTTCTCTTGCTTGGACCTTTGCACAGGCAGTACAACCAAAGACCCTCAAGTGTGAGGCATCTGGCTTCTTCCTTGACCAAGCCTCCTATGGCGTCCTGAGCTGCTTCTCTTGCTGTTTCTTACCACGCCTTCCAAACGCGGCTGCCGGAGTGAGATTCAGAAGGTAGCAAGCAGTTCTTGCAGCTTCAGCCCAGAAGCATGGTCGGAGGTTGGTGTCGAAGAGCATGCTTTGTGTCATGCCGAGGATAGTCTGGTTCATCCGCTCGGCAACGCCATTGCTCTGGGGGGTGTTAGGCGTGGTGGTCTAGTGGTTGATGTCATGTTGGCTCAACCAGCCTTTGCATGCCTCGTACTCACTACCGTTGTCCGTGCACAGTGCCTTGACCTTCTTGCTTGTATGCCACTCTACCATCGCAACAAAATCTTGCAGCTTCTCCTTGACCTCTCCCTTTGTCTTGAGGAAGTAGATCCATATCTTGCGACTGTGGACATCGATGAAGGTCAAGAAAAACTTGCTGCCACCGTTGGAAGGGGTGCGGAATGGTCCGCACACATTAGAGTGAATCAGGTCCAAGATTGCTACCGCACGTTGCCCATTACGCTCAAAGGGCTTTCTCTTTGCCTTGCCTTGGAGGCATGGCTCACACAGCTTTTTGCACTTTCCCTCATCCTTGGCCTTGCATCCCTCCATCCCATAAACCACTTCATGCTACTGCATAGCTTGCAGTGTACTGTCTGCCACATGGCCAGACTGCCTGTGCCTCATCTCAACATCTGTGATGGTGGAGTTGGAGGCCATGGTGACGGCTTGTGGTGCAACATCAAGCTTTGGAGACTTGGGCTCTTCAACGGCCGCATATCCCTCATTTGTACTCTGAAGTGGTTTGGTCCACAACATGTAGAGCCCATCAACTCTTGGGACCTGTGCGACAAGACTCTCCTTGGGATAGGAGATCTTGATGTTCTTGTTCTTGACAATCATGGCCTCCTCCTGCGTGAAAACTACCGTCATGTCATGGTGTGTGCTTTTGGACACTGACAAGAGGTTTGCCGCAAAAGACGGCATGTAGACGCCGTTCTCTAGCTTCAAGTCTTTTTTAGCACTGTTCACGTTGATGCTGATCAACGTATCTCCCTCGCCTTGCACATGATAGGCACCTGACAGGTTTTTATAGTCCTAGAGCTAGCCTCTAGCCTAGGCGCGCAGTGGCTCCTTCGATGAGCCACTTTGGGGGCAATCTGGATTGTGTCATCCCCGTTGCCCACATGGCGTTCCCTGTGACCGCCAAGTGGCGCCAACGACCAAGAAGGACCTTGGATTTTTTTAACATGTCTCTTAGAACCTTCCTGTCCCCCCTTTGGTCACAAAGAAGATTAGTTACTGGGCGGGGATTTGACCCAGTGACCTCTCGCTCTAGAGACTAACTCTAGAACGTCTAAGCCACAAGGAGTTGTCCTAGGTAGTGTTTGCTGGCTATACTATCCAGATTAGACCAAGGGGAATGTCTCCAAAGGAGCAGTGCATGTCTTGTCTATCTCGACCAGACTTAGGGGACTTACTCCAAGGGAGTTGTGCATGCCTAGTCCCATCTGTGCCTGTCCAAATATCAGCCATGGACAAGGAGCATATCAGGTCAACACACTCATCACCGCCATGAGACGATGAAGCGAAACTGCTTCCTTGGCTCTAAAGCTGAGAGAGACGTACTAAGGTTCCATGCTTGAGGTGGCCATAACCACCTGCCGCTTGCTATACCAGCTGATGGCCCCGCTATTAATGAGGATAACATGTCCGAAGATGGACTTGCCATCTTCGAGGTTTGAACCCTATCTGCATCTATGTACTCGATGATGTTGTTGTTGTTGCCATTGAATGTGATGCCAATGTTGATCATTCCACCAAAGGAGCGAAAGATTGCGTTCACCGCTTCTTGAGCTGAGATCCGGGATTTGCCATGTGTTGGCTCACAGCGCACATAGCCTTTGCGAGGTCTGGCTTGGTTGCCACTATCAGGTATTTGAGACTACCGATAGCGGTGAGGTACTTCTGCCACTCAGTTCCATCCGCTTTTTCACTGAAGTCCATGAGGTACTGCCATGTCTCGAGCGGCATGCCGAAAGGTTTTGCCTCTGCCATTCCAGATCACTTCTAGAGATCGTTGACATAGCGACTCTACTGTAGCGAGAAAGAGCATGATTTGCGATCACGCGTAATGCCAAGTATGACGCCTCCCCGAGATCAAACATTTAGAAGCACTCTTGCATGGCCTCGTTGAACTCCTGCTGTGCAAACATGCTGTTGGAAAGAAGGAACAGGTCATCCATAGAGAAAATGATCATGAGGATCTCATGCCCATGGTGCCAGTGATAGACACTGTAGTCACACTCACTACGCTTATACCCCATGCACTGTAGCAACGCATCCGACTTCAGGTTCTAAGTACGAGACGCTCGCTTGAGGTCGTACAGCAACTTCTACATCTTGCAAACCAGGTACTCATGGCCATCCATGACGAACCTCTTTGGCTGCTCCATGTACATTTCCTCCTCCAAATCACCATTGAAGAATGCCTTACTCACATACATGTGAATCTAGAAGTCCTCATCTCCTGCGTAAAAGAGGAGCATGCAAACAAAGGCAAAGTTTGCGACAAGAGTAAAGGTTTCAGTGTAGTCGATACCATCCTACTACGAGTAGCCCTTGATGCATACCTTGCCTTGTACTCTTTGAGGTGGCCATGTGTGCCCCTTTACTTCTTGAACAATCACTTGCACTTTATTACCTTGCGTCCATGTAGACGCTCAGTCAGCTCCCATGTACCGACGTTGAGCTGCAAATGTATCTCTTGCTGCATAGCTTGCGCCCAATATGCTATATTTGAAACAACCATGCATCGTCATCAGATTCTATTACAACTATGATGTTCATCTGTTCTGGTTCTTGCATCATTTAGAAATGGTCACGATGACCAAGCTTATAGCGCACACTGAGAGGGTACTCACGACCTGGCACAGAAGCATTGGCAGGGGGCTCCCGCGGTGCTGCTGGCAGCACTGGTGCTTTTGGTATTGTTGCATCTCCTTTCTTTGCGTCTACCAATAAGGGCCTTGTATCTGTTGCATCATACATGGGAGAGTAGTGTTGTTGTCCCATTATCATAGTGGAGGAAGGTTCAGGAGAGACTAAGTCAGGGAAGATATCTGCTCCCACTACCTAGTCATATGCTGGTTATACTGCCTCTTCACAAACAATGTTCGTGCGGATGACGTTTCTCTTGTTGAGGACGACATCCCTTGAGATGATGACGTGGCCAGTATCCCTCTCGTGTAGGGGATAGGCCTTGCATGCCAGGTCATAGCTGATCATCAACATGTACGCGCTCTTCCCGTCCCATTTCAGCTACTTCTTCTTGGGCACGTGCATGTGGGCCAAGTTCCCAAACGCACAAAGGTGGCCAACGCTCGGCTTCTTGCCAAAGCATGCCTTGTACGGCGTTATCTGCTTTGACTCCTTGGTTGAATTGGGGTTCTTGATAAACACCAAAGTGTTCACTGCTTCTGTCCATACGTCATAAGTGAGCCAAGTTGCGTGAACCATGGAGCGTGCTGACTCAATGATGTTGCAGTTGGCGCATTTTGCTATGCCGTTGTGCTATGGTGAATACAGCACGGTGCGCTGCGCCTTCATGCTAGCTGCTACAAGGTAGTCTTGGAAGTCTCTACTCAGAAACTCGCCATCGCGGTTAGTGCACAATGCCTTGACTTTCTTGCCCTTTTGGTTCTCTACCATGGCCTTAAACTCCTTGAACGTGTCAAAGCACCGGTCCTTAGAGGAAAGGAAGTACACAGTAATGCAACAGCTAAAATCATCAATAAAGGTTAGAAAACACCCAGAGCCTCCAAAGCTCTAGGTCTGCATCAGGCTACCAAAGTCTGTGTCGACCAGCTCCAGCACCTCTTTCGCGTGCTCTCTTGTTCCGTTGAACGCCATGTGATGTTGCTCCCCCTCAAAACAGCCGATGTACGACTCTGCTTAAAGTTTAAGATGGTGGGCAAGTCACGCACCATCGGCTTTGTTTGAAGCTGCTACAAGGCACGCATGCTAATGTGGTTGTACAGCACATGTAATGTTTTTCTGTCTATTGCCTATACTACTATTGCAAGGCAGTGCTCACGCAGGATCTTTGTTATCCTCTACAAACGGCGCATGTCACCTTCCTTCACCAACCTGGCCAACTCCTCTCACGTTTCCTTGTCAAGGATGTAGCCATAGTTGTCGTCAAAGACCATTTGCAATCTTGTGTTGGTGAAGGAGGAAACTCAAAGAAGGTTGAACCAAGCATCAGGTATAAACAACACGCCATGGAACACTTCCACTTCAATGCCATGCTGGGTTTTAACTACATCTCCGTAATGCTAATCCCCTCATCATACACCACCCGATCATCACCCAAAGAAATAGGTTGGGGGGGATTAAGAGCACCTACATAAACCACTCCTTCTAGTGCGTCAGAATCTTGGTACACCCTCAATCCTTACACCACAATATATCTGCCTTCTCCATTTACGACATGTCAGACTTTGCCATGAAGAGGCGCTTGCACACCTCCTTGGCCACGTTCATGTTGCCAAAGTGGCCCACACCGGTCTGGTTCTACTACTGCTACTGACGCTGTTGTGACTACTGATGCTGCTATTGTACATGCTACTTCTTCTACTGCTCTTGTGAGGAATGCTACTACTCCTGCTCCTTCTGGTCCCTCTTGAACTTGGAGCACTCTTTCTTGTAGTGCCTCTCTTTCTTGCAATAGTGGCACTTGCATTTTTTCTTGTCTCTCTACTACCCCGACTGTTGCTCATGCTGGTTGCGTGAAGCCATGAGCATAAAAGCTACTTCATTACTCCTACTATCATGGCGCTTTGTTGTATTACGACATAGTTCCACCGGCACCAGGTGTGTGAAGATGAGATCCAGGTCAAGAGTCGCCAAGCGCTCTGTTTCTGGTACCATGTCATAGCTCGTAAGGAGCTCCCTAGCAAGAGGAGGATGAAGCACGTCTCTTCCACAGGGTTGTCGACCACTTTGAGCTGCTTTACCAGCTCCTTCTCCTTGTCCAAGTACGCGTGCATCCCTTTGCCACCCTGCATTTTCAATGCCATCATCTTCTCCTCCAAAAGCATGAGGAATTCAAGATCCTTACCCTCATGTTTCTTGCATAATGTGTCCCACCCCTCTTTTGCAGTAACCTTGTTACTCACGTACTGAAGATGTGGGTTGGAGATGCCTCTCCTTCTTCTTTCACTCCTCATATGCCGCTGCTGCAAGTCTAAATGAACTTGCATCTGGTGTACCTTTTTGCGGTATCCTCCCTCCCACCACCTGCGGTATGGTGATGCCTTTTGCCTGTGGAGGCGGAGCGAGCTCGTCGCCGCTCACCACTATCGACCTACCTGGGACGACGGTCTAGAAAACAGGTTTGGACACAATTCTTCCCACCAAACGCTCTTGCAACCAAGAGATGATATCACCCTCAGAGCCAAGGTTCCACATTGAGCAGTTCATATGAATCACTTCCTTACACTCTGTCCTTAGCACCTGGTCACGTTCCCGCAAGGAGCTTACTCAGTGGCTTAGACCAACCAATGCTTCTTTAGTGTGTGCCTCTGGTGGATAGCTCTATTTGGAGTCTCAAAGGTAAGAACTGTACCAAATGACAGGCAAGTGAAAGGCTCTAATAGTCCTAGAGCCAGCCTCTAGCCTAGGCGCGCAGTGGCTCCTTAGATGAGCCACTTTGGCGGCAATCTGGATTGCATCATCCCCCCAGCCTGCATGGCGCTCCCTGTGACCGCCAAGTGCCACCAGCCACTAGGTAGGACCTTGGAATACTCTAAGATGTCTCTTACAACATTCCTGTCCCCCTTTTGGTCACAAAGAAAACTAGTCACTAGGCTGAGATTTGACCCAATGACCTTTCACTCTAGAGACTAACTCTAGAATATCTAAGCCACAAGGAGTTGTCCTAGGTAGTGTTTGCTGGTTATACTATCCACTCTAGATGAAGGAGACTTGCCCCAGAGGAGCAGTGCATGCCTTGTCTATCTAGACTAGACTTAGGAGACTTACTCCAAGGGAGCAGTGCATGCCTAGTCCATCCGATGCTCTCCAAATGTCAGCCATGGACAAGGAGCATTGTTGGGAAAGGAGCCATCCGGCTCAGTTTCAGGTCCACATGAGCAAGTTCCCAGAAACTACCAGATGTCTGCTCCGATCCTTGATTCGACTTCACCATTGAAAAGATTAGGTGGCAAAATGTGTACGGTCCAGGTTTCGAGCCGATCAAACGTTCGGATTCAAAGATATGATTTTTTGAGGTTTTTAGGGTCATGGACCGTCGATATGTGGGTGACCATGGGCGATGGCTCCATGCCTTAGCCTGAAAAATGAGAAAGGGCAGAGGTCCAGGGTCAAGACCTGATGGAAGAAATATCCAAAAAGGTTCTAGATTCTTGGGTTGCCTTTTTAGATTGTGGTGACTAGGAAAAAGGTACCTCTCCTTATGTTATAGGTGAGGTGAGATCCTTGTGTGCTAGCCATGGATACATGGCGATTCTCCATGGGATTATGAGTTATGTGACCATTAGGAGTGTGCCATGAGAGTATTTTCTAGCTCTCTAGGTCGTGTGTGAGTGGTCAGCCTCATTGCTAGGCTGATTTCCTTCCTTGTCTGAGATTCTGGACTCTAGTGTGTGTACCTTAGCCTCCAAGGCTAAGTGGTGTGGCTTGTGAGAGGGCTGACTTGCCCAAGCTCTAGCTCTATATGTACTCCATCATTTTGAGTGATTCAACAACCATTCTTCACCACAAGTGATGCCCTTTGAGTCCCCCATGCTTGCTGCTCCAAGGCTCCTTCTCTCCTCCAGTTCCAACAAGCATATCAGGTCAACAAAATCTCCCTTGCACCTCTGTCCATTAGGTATGAGATCTCTCTTCTCTCCAGCAGTCATGGCCTCAGTCTTTGTCCGTTGCGTTGACCATACCGATCCCTTGAGTACCTGCAGAGTGCAATTCGCTATCTAACGCATTTGTCATGCAATCTGCGAGCATCTTCCTGGTCTTCACGTATTCTAGGTCCACGATCTCCTTTGCCACCACGTCACGTGAGTAGTGGTACCTGATGTTGATGTGCTTGGTCCGCCGGGACATTCAGGTGGCACACAAAGCCCAAGGTGGACTTTTGGTCATCAGTTTTTCTCCCCAGTCAGCGTCTTTGTAGCACACCAGCCACAGTGGGTGAGATCCTTCCTTGCGTCCGAACTGGCGTCCCATGTGTCAGGTCTTATGTAGATAGCGCATGATGTGCTTGACTACTTGTCAGTGTTCTAGCCCTGGATTGGCTACAATCCTGCTCACTTGTCCCAGAGCATAGCAAATGTTAGGGCGTGTTCCTATCGTGGCATACATGAGTCTGCCAATAAAAGACAAGTATGGAATGTTCTCCATCTCACGTCGTTCTGCTTCCATGCTGGGGCTCGTGGAGGAGGAGAGCTTGATGTCAATTGACATGGGTGTACGGATGGGCTTGCTGTCCTCCATGTTATGATGTACTTGGTCTAGTTCAGCTTGATGGGGCCTACTGCTCTATTGCGGTGGACGGCTATCTCGAGGTAGAACTCAAGCGGGCCCTTGTCCTTCATCTTCAATCTGTTACTAAGATCTATCTTCAGCTTGTTCAACAGCTTGACCAACGACAAGCAGATGATGAGGTCATCAACGTACAATGCAACCAACATCAAGCTTTGCTCATCCTCCCGCATATAGACACCAGGGTCATTATGGAAGTGCGTGAAGGTGAGCCCGGCCATGAAGCCGTTTCTGTCAATGCGCCGGATAGCAACGGTCTAGAAAACGGGTCCCGACATGGGAGGCCGCCAACCGCTCTTGGTATTGCAACCAAGATAACATATCACCCTCGAACGAGGGATCCACACTTTAGGTTCGTTTGGTTTGCAACCTCACGAAGTCCGCATGTTGGTCTTTAGTGTCTACTTTTGGTTGGACACTCTGTGAGGAGTCTCAAAGGCAAGAACTGTAAATGGATGCATGCAAGGTACAGGCTTTTATACTTGCAGAGCTTTGCTAAAGCTTCTGCTTGTAGTGGCTCCACTGGAGCCAACCTCATCCTACATTCCTACTTGGCGCGTCCTTAGACCGCCAAGTGTCATCCTCAAGGCAGGCTCTAGTAAGCTTCCTAGAAGCTTCCTGTCCCAGTTTTGGCCACAAAGAAAATTGCGGCCGTCGCGGGGTTTGAACCCGCGACCTCTGGTTTGAGACTCCGGTGCCTAATCAACCAAGCCAAAAAGGTATGGTTCCTATGATGAGCCACAGGGGACATACCCATTATGGGCAGTGCATTCCTGGCCCATCTCAGAACAGACCAAGGGGACATACTCCATAGAGCAGTGCATGCCTTGTCTGTATGTGTAGCTAGCCAGCTAGGCAGTGGACAAGGTGCACACTATTTCAACAAATCTCTCCCTTGCACCTCTGTCCATCTGTCCCTTGCTCGGCTCCATCAATGCCTTGGAGCTCACCCTTCCTCTGCCGCACTCCTCATGCCGAATCCACGAATGCCTGCATAATGCAAGTC
>SZWC01000633.1:0-84346 GCA_023375785.1 Penium margaritaceum | reverse complement strand
GGTGAGCTCCTTCTTCTCCTTTCCACCTTTGTTCCCGCCTTCTTTCTCGGGACTACGGCAGTCCCTAGCCCAGTGCCCAGCCTTGCCACAGTTGTGACAGTTGCCGGGCTTCTTGGAACTCTTCCCGCCACCATTGCCTTTCCCTCCACCGCCACCGCTTCCGCTGTTCCCTTGACTTGAGCGAGAGCTTGCACTTTGTCCACCGAAGCGAGAGGCATAGGCTGAGATGTTTGCCTCGGCGCCACTGCGTCGTATGGACTCGTTGCGGACGTGTTCGGCGACAGCCTCGTACGTCAGATCTGCCTCCTTCCAACCGCCAAATACGGTGATCAAGGACCCCCAGCTTTCCGGCAGCGCCATTAGAAGGATCATGGCACGCATGTTGGAGTCGAGATTCCATTCCATTTGCTGGACCTCTTGCAGCACGTTGTCGAACGACTGCAAAAATGCGGGTATCGATTCTCCTTCGCTCACCCTCATCGACATCAACCGTTGGAAGATGAAGAGTCGGTTTGCTAGGGCATTCGATTGATGCACGCGTGCGAGTTTTGCGTAGGCCTCGGCAGCCAACGTGCATCCTGTGATGTGGGAGTGTTGAGTCTCGTTGATGGACGTCACAAGAATGGCGAGAGCCATGTTGTTCTTCATCGTCCATGCTGCAAGGTCAGCCGCATGCGTCGTCACGGTCGCATCGGCTGGTGCTATCTCGGTCCCTTTTAGGATGTCAAGGTAGCCACGCACGTTCATGACAATCTCAAACTGCCATTTCCACAAGGGAAAACCTGTCCCCGTGAATTTGGACATACCCGCCTCAAGGCGGGCTGGAGTCGGATCCGCCATTTCTTGCGGTTGCTCGTCTTCTCTGCTTCGCTGCTACTCTGCTTCGTTGAGGCCGATGAGGCNCGTCCCCTAGTCCGCCACGTGCGCGCACCCTACCTGAAGAAGCCGATGGAGCCGATGGAGCAGATGGAGCCGTCCGATGGTCGTGTCCCTGTTGTACCTGTGCGCCCTGCAAGACCACGCGCTAGTCGGTCTTGGAAGCGTGCCTTAGAACCAGAAGTGTGGGCCCATAACCCTTTGTCAATGCGCCGGATAGCAACGGTCTAGAAAACGGGTCCCGACATGGGAGGCCGCCAACCGCTCTTGGTATTGCAACCAAGATAACATATCACCCTCGAACGAGGGATCCACACTTTAGGTTCGTTTGGTTTGCAACCTCACGAAGTCCGCATGTTGGTCTTTAGTGTCTACCTTTGGTTGGACACTCTGTGAGGAGTCTCAAAGGCAAGAACTGTAAATGGATGCATGCAAGGTACAGGCTTTTATACTTGCAGAGCTTTGCTAAAGCTTCTGCTTGTAGTGGCTCCACTGGAGCCAACCTCATCCTACATTCCTACTTGGCGCGTCCTTAGACCGCCAAGTGTCATCCTCAAGGCAGGCTCTAGTAAGCTTCCTAGAAGCTTCCTGTCCCAGTTTTGGCCACAAAGAAAATTGCGGCCGTCGCGGGGTTTGAACCCGCGACCTCTGGTTTGAGACTCCGGTGCCTAATCAACCAAGCCAAAAAGGTATGGTTCCTATGATGAGCCACAGGGGACATACCCATTATGGGCAGTGCATTCCTGGCCCATCTCAGAACAGACCAAGGGGACATACTCCATAGAGCAGTGCATGCCTTGTCTGTATGTGTAGCTAGCCAGCTAGGCAGTGGACAAGGTGCACACTATTTCAACAGTTTCAACTCCTTGTACCACATCCTTGGAGCCTGTTTCGGCCCGTAAAGTGCTTTGACTAGTTTGCAAACCTTTTCGTGTGAAGCTTTCACTCCGTCCAGCATTTCCATCAGCACTTCTTTATCTAGCGTCACGTAGAGGAAAGCTGTCTTGACGTCCATCTGGTGGACCTGCACATCTTTTGCAGCAACAATGCCCAATATGGATCTAGTGGAGGCAAAGGTGACGATAGGCACAAAGGTCTTCTCATACTCTAAGCCTACATGCAACAGGAATGCCTAACACTTCGTGTTGCTGCATAGCTTGGAGTGTGCTGTAAGCCACATGGCCAAACGGCCTATGCCAAAGCTCAGCATCAGTATCACTGGAGTTGGCTACCATGCTGACGGCCTGTGGTGTAACATCAGGCTTTGGAGTCTTACGCTCTTGAACCGCTGCATATCCCTCGTTTGTACTCTCAAGGGGCTTGGTCTGCAGCACGTAGGGCCCATCAACTCTTGGGACCTATGCGACAAGACTCTCCTTTGGATAGGAGATCTAGATGTCCTTTTTCTTGAAAATCATAGCCTCTTCCTCCGTGAAGATAACCATCATGTTGTGGTCACTGATTTTGGACACTAAGAAGAGGTTTGCCATAGAATACAACAGCTAGGCGACGTTCTCTAGCTTCAAGTCTTTTTCACCACCATTCATATTGATGCTAATCAACTGATCTCCCTCACCTTGCGCGTGGACAAGGCTGCTATTGGTACACCTGAAGCGATGTTCAGTGTCCCTAATGGAGATCAACCCATCCTTCTCCCTTGAAAAGTGGTGGTCCATGCTAGATTCAAGCCCGTACGCTCCACCCTTGAACAGTGCCGCTCCCTTGGTTGCCGGCACTCCCGTGTCCAATACTAGGGCCTACTACAGTAATGGCACTTCCCAGGACGCATAAAACTCCTTCTACCGCCACCATTGTCGTTTCCTCCACCGCCACCGCTTTTGCTGCCACTATGACTGGAAGAAGAGTTGTTGCCACAACCACCGTACTGTGCGGCATAAGCTGCAATGTTAGCAGCACTATCGCTGTGATTCATGACCTCCTTGCGCACGTATTTGGATACTGCCTCACACGTCAAATCCTCCTCGTTCCAACTGCCAAAGACGGTGATCAGAGGACCCTTGCTTTCATGTAGCGCCATGAGGAGGATCGTGGCCTGCATGTTGAAGTGGATTTCCCAGTTTATTTGGGTCACTTATTGTAACAATCCTTCAAATTACAATAGGCAGTGTGGAATTAACTCTCCCATGCTCACCCTCATCGGAATTAGCTTTCGAAGGGTGAAGAGGTGATTTGTAAGAGCCGTTGATTGGTGTACACGTGCAAGCTTCTCATAAGCCTTTGATATATGTGTCATACCTTGGAGGTGGACATGCTGTGACTCATGTACTCATGTCAAAAGAATCCCAAGCGCCATGTCATTTTGACATTTCACGCTTCATATCTAGCATCTGCTTTTGGAGGTTCAACCTCATCTCCAAGGAATATCTTCAAGTAACGCACCCTCATGAAAATCTCAGATTGCCATTCCCACAAGGAAAACCAAAACCTTGTGATCTTTGACATTCCACTATTGACCTACTTGAGAGTCAGTGTCACGGGTGTCGTCATATTGCTTCCTTTCTTCTCTGCTTCTCCACTTTGTTGAGGCCGATATAGGCTAATGTAGGCTATAGTTTGCTACCGGTTTTGAAGGCGCATATCCATCGCTTACCCCTTAGGCGTTCATCACCTACAAACAGAGAAGAACGCACACTAGCGAACCCAGGGTCGTGCCTCCAAGGACATTGCTTATCCTGGTTAGGGCCAAAGGGTCGTACCTCCAAGGGCAGAGCTTATCCTTGGCCCTTGTTTGTTAAGTGCCAGTTTTTGCAGTAGGAGTTGATGGAATAGATGGAGCAGATGGAGCTGATGGAGCTGATGTGCACTGCAAGACAGAGAGATTCGAGAGTGCGCAAAAGCATGCCTTACAACTAGCAGTGTGGGCCCATAACCCTTTGTCAACTTGCCTGAGGCAACGGTCTAGAAAATGGGTTCCGACACAATGGTTCCCGTTGACCGCTCTTGGTGTTGCAACCAAGAGATGATATCACCCTCAGAGCCAAGGTTTTTCACTGAGCAATTCAGAGGAATCACTTCCTTGCACTGCACTTTAGCATTTGGTCACTTTCGCACGAGGAGAAAACTCCTTGGGCTTAGACCAACCAATGCTTCTTTAGCGTCTGCCTCTGGTGGAAAACTCTATTAAGAGTCTCAAAGGTAAGAATCACACTCAATGACATGCAAGTGATAGGTTCTTACAGTCCTAGAGCCAACCTGTAGCCTAGGTGCGCAGTGGTTCCTTGGATAAACCACTTTGGGGGTACTCTGGATTGCATCATCACCTTTGCCTGCATGGCGCTCCGTGTGACCGCCAACTGGCGCCAGCCACCATGAAGAACCCTGGAGTATTCTCAGATGTTTTTAAGAACCTTCCTATCCCCCTTTTGGTCATAAAAAAGATTAGTCACCATGCTGGGACTTGACCCAGTGTTCTCTTGCTCCTGACACTAACTCCGGAACGTCTAAGCCACAAGGCGTTGTTCTAAGTAGTGTTTGCTGGCTATACTATCCAGTTTAGACCAAGGAGACTTGCTCCAAAGGAACGGTGCATGCCTTGTCTATCTGGACCAGACACATGGGACTTGATCCAAGGGAGCAGTGCATGCCTAGTCCGTCCTCTGCCTGTCCCAATGTCAGCCATGGACAAGGAGCATATATGGTCAACAACCACCTCCCACAAGCCTCTCTCCTCTTAGAAAAGGCGGGTACGGATCTTCCAAAATGTAAGTTGGCACACCCTTGCAGCATCTCCAAGGGCTGGGCTGCTCTTACCATGCCTGTTGCTGCCATTTTGACCTTTGGTGATGCTGAACGCTGCCCTTGAGTAGTGGGCCTATCCTTGCTTCTACTGCTGCTTCTGCCAAAAATCTGTCTGACAGATAATGGAAAGTAAAGGGGAGTAGACAAAACATTTGCATAAAGAAAATCCACCACTGGAAATGTCTAGTCAAAACCTTTCAAATCAATCCATAAAACAGGGTGATCAACACGAGATTTTAAGAGATATGCCATTTTGAAAACGGGGTATCCTCATGCTCCTACTACACCTTTGGCCAGCTAGCTTGTAAGCGGTGTTTCTCCAAAACATACCAATGAATTCAAATATTTTTGCACCAATAGAAAGCTTAGGGAAAGAAATTCAATTCGCACTTGCTACTTTATAATTTTGACAAAGAAATCAGACAGTTATGGTCATCACAAGGCGACGGTCTTACTCAAATAGAAGAGTGTAGTCCTGGCCAACCTTGTTTTGAGCATAACTCTCAATCCACTTTTTTCATTTTTTGGATCTTGAGCTTTTCACAAAGCTTGTCTTGCAACCGTTAAGATCTTGTGGTTGATCTCGACATTTGGTCAGTTTTTGACCCTAACCTGTCACTCTGAATGTGATGGCCTGTGCTGGTTGAAAGTGGTAGAATCTGTCTATGATACCACGTGTTGGAATTGGAGGAGAGAGGGAGCCTTGGAGAAGAAAGCATGTGGGAATAAAAGGACATCACTTGTGCTGAAGAATGGTTGTTGAATCACTCAAAACGATGGAGTACATATAGAGCTAAAGCTTGGCCAAGTCAGCCCTCGCACAAGCCACACCACTTCGCCATGGACGCTAAGGCTAACACACTAGAGTCCATAATCTCACACAAGAGAGGAAATCAGCCTAGTAATCAGGCTGACCACTCACACACAATCTCCTGAGCTAGAAAATGCTCTCATAGCACACTCCCAGTGGTCACATAACCCAGAATCCCATGGAGAATTACCATGTGTCCATGGCTTGTACACAAGGATCTCACCTCACGTAAAAAGGAAGGAGAGGTACCTTTTTCCTAGATAGCAGGCACTGACAACACGACCTCATAATCTAGGACCTTTTTGGATATTTTTCCCGTCTGATCTTGACCTTGGACCTCTTGCCTCTTTTTCTTTTCTCTGGCTAAGGCATGGAACCATCGCCCATGGTCACCTAGACACCAGAGGTCGATGACCCCGGAAGTTTTGAAAATTGATCTCTCAATCGGACAATTTGTTCGGCCCGAAACTTGGACCATAGACATTCAAACACCTAATCTTTCCAATAGTAGGGTTAGATTGACGATCAGATCAGTCATCTGGAAGTTTCCTGGAACCTGCTCCTGTGGACGTAGAATTGAGCCGGATAGTCCTTTTGAATAGTTGTAGTTGTTGAAGTTTTCCTTTGTGTGCATGTTCCTCTCTTATGTAGTAGCTGAGGGCTTTCAGATCCTCCATATGGATGTAAGGATGATATTCTTGAATGTTGATGTGGACGAGGACATCTTCATGGAGAAGCTAGAGGGATTCATCATGGGTGGCCAGGAACGCCAGGTCTGTAAGCTGTAGAAGTCACTGTATGGCCTCACGCAAGCGTCGCATGCTATGAACAAAAACTTGGATGCAACGCTGTAGTGCATGGGATTTGAGCGCTGTGAGTGTGACTATAGCGTCTAATGCTAGTAGGATGGTCATGAGTGTCAACTGGCCTTAGGCAAACGGACTAGAAAACAAAGTCAACACAATAGCACCTGCCGTCCGCTCCAAGCATTTTAGCTAGGAGAAGATATGACCCTTAGGATCGCGATTCCACACAAAGCAGTTCCTAGGCAATCACTTGCTAGCAATTGTGTCCACTTAACACTTGGTCACTTTTGCGCAAGGTACTAGACAAAGATTATCTCATGGGATTTAGACCAACTAGTGTCTTCTTTATACTGTTCCTTAGTTGGACAACTCTGTGAGGAGCATCTAACGCCAGAATCTATAATTAGAATGAGGAACGAGCCTGATACATATAGTTCTGGGCCTGGCTTCTAAGGTCTGTGGATAGTGGTACTTTTTGAGTACTCACTCTACACCACCTCACCAGTCAGCCGATTGGCGCATCTACCGACCGCCATTTGGTGCACTGTCCTCATGCATGGAGAAATGTCTAAGAGGCTTCCCTTCTATAGAAAGGTTAAAAAATCTTCCTGTACACGTTAAGGCTTGATTGCAAAAACTCTTGTTCCTAAGTCTAACATGTTATCCGCTGCGCTACACTTCTGGTATCTCACTTGGATTTGCACTACGAACAAGGCTTGGTGCATGTCCAACCTGTCCGTCAAGCCATAGCAGTGGCCATACAAGAGCATGGGGCATAGAAGAACAACAATCTCTCCCTTATACCTTAGGCTTCCTGCTGTGGTAGTTTTCTCCTACATGAATATGAAGCTCTAGGTTGTGTTTGTGCATGCCACCTTTCTTCATCTTTAATTCTCATCTCTTGCATCCACCATGCCGACTCCTTGAGCACCTGCAACATGCAAGTCGCACTCTAGCCGCTTTGTCAAGAAGTCCACAAGAATTTTTTTGGTTGCGACGTACTCTAGTTCCACGACAGTCTTGGCGACAAGGTCACGTAAGTAGTGGTACCGAATGTCGATGTGCTTTGTATGCCAAGAGATCATGTCCTCTTGTCCCATAGCGATGGCACTTTAGTTGTCGATGTGGATGACCGTTGCTTCCGCTTGTGGTGCCTTTGTTTCATCAAGCAAACTGATAAGCCATTATATTTCCTAGCACACTTCGGAGAGTGCAATGTACTCGACCTTAGTAGTAGAAAGTGAGAAACATTCCTGCTTCCTGCTTTCCCACAAGACTGCTCCACAATTGAGAAGACAGACAAATCCTGAGGTGAACTTCATGTCAACAATCCGTCCTCCCTAGTCCGCATCAGTGTAGCATGTCAGTCGCTGCGAGGCTGATCCTTCTAGCCCTCCAAACTGAAGTTACACATGCCAAGTCTTTCATACATAGTGAAAAATCCACTTCACAGCCTGCAAATGTTCGAGCCCACGATTGGCCACAAACGCGCTCACCTGACCCACTACATAAGCAATGTCAGGTTGCATTCCCACCATTGCATACATGAGGCTCCCAACGGTGGACTGGTACAAAATGTGTTGCACCTTCCGCTGGAGTATCTCATTGCTTGGTGACATCGAGGAGGAGAGCTTGCAGCCGGAGAGCATGGGGGTCCTCACGGGTTTGCAGTCCCCCATGTTGTAGCGCTTCAAGACGTCCATGGTATACTTGGTCTGGTTGAGCTCCATGGTGCCTGCTTTGCGGCTACGGTGAGAAGCAATCCTTAGGTAGTACTCGAGAGCTCCCATGTCTTGCATCTTGAATTTTCTTGCAAGATTTTTCTTGAGGTTCGTAAGGGCCTCCTGCAAGGACGAATACATGATAAGATCGTCAACGTACAACTCCACGAAGACCAAGCCAAGATTGTCCTCCCACACATATAGGGTGACAATGTGCAAAGGAGATCTCAGCCATGAAGATATCCATCTCCTTGTACCAGATCCGTGGGGCCTGTTTTAGCCCGTACAACATCTTCACCAGCTTGCACACCTTACCCTCAGGTGCTTTGACACTTTCTAGTTCCTCCATTAGCACCTCCTTATCCAGCTTCCCATAAAGAAAGGCTGTATTTACATCCATCTGATGGATCTCGAGGTCTTTGGTAGCAGCGACGGCAAGTAGGGACCTGATGGAGGCAAACTCTTGAACTGATATGTGTCAACCGGCATGAGACAAACAGACTCGAAAACAGGGCCGACACAATAGCACCTGCCGTCCGCTCCTAGCATTTCAGCTAGGAGAAGATATCACCCTCAGGATCACGGTTCCACACTGAGCAATTCCTAGGAAATCACTTGCTAGCAACTGTGTCCACTTAACACTTCGTCACATTCGCGTGAGGTGTTAGTCAAAGACTAACTCCTGGGGCTTAGACCAACCAGTGTCTTCCTTATACTGTTCCTTAGTTGGACAACTCCGTGCGGAGCATCTAAGGCCACATTGTGTAATTAGAATGAGGAATGAGCCTGGTACATATAGTCGTAGGCCTGGCTTCTAAGGTGTGTAGGTAGTGGCACTTTTGGGGTGGTCACTCCACACCACCTCACCAGTCCGCCAAGTGGCGCATCCACTGACCGCCAAGTGGCGCACTCTCTTCATGCATGGAGAAATGTCTAAGAAACTTCCCTTGTGCTCGAAAGGTCAAAAACCTTCTACGCACATCAAGACTCGATCGCAGGATCTGTTGTTCCTAAGTCCAACATGCTATCCGTTGCGCTACACTTCTGGTGTCTTGCTTGGACTTGCACCACGAACAAGGTTTGGGGGACTTACTCCAAGGGAGCAGTGCATGCCCAACCTGTCCGTCAAGCCATAGCAGTGGCCATGGGGCATAGAAGAACAAAATTCTCTCCCTTGCACCTTAGGCCACCTGCTATGGTAGTTTTCTTTGGCATGAACCTGTAGCTCTAGGTTGTGTTTGTGCACGTCAACTTTCTTGGTCTTTAGTTCTCATCTCTTGCATCCACCNCTGTTGTTCCTAAGTCCAACATGCTATCCGTTGCGCTACACTTCTGGTGTCTTGCTTGGACTTGCACCACGAACAAGGTTTGGGGGACTTACTCCAAGGGAGCAGTGCATGCCCAACCTGTCCGTCAAGCCATAGCAGTGGCCATGGGGCATAGAAGAACAAAATTCTCTCCCTTGCACCTTAGGCCACCTGCTATGGTAGTTTTCTTTGGCATGAACCTGTAGCTCTAGGTTGTGTTTGTGCACGGCAACGTTCTTGGTCTTTAGTTCTCATCTCTTGCATCCACCATGCCGACTCCTCGAGCACCTACAACATGCAAGTCGCTGTCTAGCGGCTTTGTCAAGAAGTCCGCAAGCATTTTCATGGTTGCTACGTGCTCCCTTGGCGACAAGATCACATGAGTAGTGGTACCGAGTATCGATGTGCTTTGTACACCATGAGATCATGTCATCCTCTCCCATAGCGATGGCACTTCGGTTGTCGATGTGGATGACTGTTGCTTCCTCTTGTGGTTCCTTGATCTCATCAAGCAAATCGCAAAGCCATTGCGTTTCCTTGCACACTTTGGAGAGTGCAATGTACTCCGCCTCAGGAGTAGAAAGCGACACGCAGTCTTGCTTCCTGCTTGCCCAAGAGATGACACCACTGTTTAGAAGACAGACAAACCCTGAGGTGGACTTCCTCTCATCTATCCGTCCTCCCCAGTCCGCATCACTGTAGCTTGTTAGACGCAGCAAGTTTGATCCTTCTAGAACTCCAAACCGAAGTGCGACGTGCCGATTCGTTTTTAGGTAGCGAAACATTTGCTTCACAGCTTGCCAATGTTCTGGCCCGGGGTTGGCCATAAATCTGCTCACCTGACCCACCGCATAAGCAATGTCAGGTCGCGTTCCCACCATCACGTACATGAGGCTCCCAACGGAGGACTGGTATAGAATGGTTTGCATCTCCCGCCGGTCCTCGTTGCTTGGTGACATCGAGGAGGAGAGCTTGCAGTCAGAGGGCATGGGGGTGCTTACGGGTTAGCAGTCCTCCATGTTGTAGCGCTTCAAGACATCCATGATGTACTTGGTCTGGTTGAGCTCCATGGTGCTTGCTTTGCGGTTGCGTTGAACAGCAATCCCAAGGTAGTACTCAAGAGGTCCCATGTCCTTCATCTTAAACTTGCTGGCCAGGTTTTTCTTGAGGTCCGTAAGGGCCTCGTGTGAGGAAGAACACATGATGATATCATCCACATACAATGCCACAAGCCGCAAGCCACGTTTTTCCTCTTGCACATAGACGCTGGGGTCATTCTTGCAATGTGCAAAGAAGATATCAGCCATGAAGCTGTCCATCTCCTTGTACCAGATCCATGGGGCCTGCTTCAGCGCGTACAACGCCTTCACCAGCTTGCACACCTTACCCTCGGGTGCTTTGATACCTTTAGGTACCTCCATTAGCACCTCCTTTTCGAGCTTCCCATAAAGGAAAGTTGTCTTCACACCCATCTCGTGGATCTTAAGGTCTTTGGCGGCAGCAACAGCAAGCAGGGACCTGATTGAGGCAAATATGACAACCGGTGTGAAGGTCTCATTGTACTCAGACCTTGCGCGCTGTGAGAATCCTTTTGCCACGACCCTTGCCTTGTACTTGTGGATGCTATCATCTTGCTTCCGCGTCAACCTGAGCACCCACTTTGAGCCCACCACGTGAGCGTTAGCGGGACTGTCCACTAGCACCCATGTGCCATTTTCTTCGATGGACGCGAGCTCGCTGTCCACCGCCTCCTTCCACTTGGCCGCATTGGGCCTTGCCAGCGCCTCAGCCACAGTGAGCGGCTCTCCTTGAGCCAAACAAGACCAGCTCCGTCCAGTCCAGCTTCCGATGTCGGCGTCGTACCTTGGAGTTTGTCTTCCTTGTCGTGTGCTGCGACGTTGCATTGCTTGCGGATATTTGCAATGTTGTTGCTCCTATGCTGCTGGCTGGCCTAAAGTTAAACTTTCTTCTTTTGAAGAGCCACTAGCCTCCAATCTGTTTTCAGAGGCCTCAGACGTCTCCGACTCAGTGTCAAAGCTCGCCGCTGTGTCAGCCTACGAAGCCGCTCTCCTTGCCACACCACTGTTCTTCATGGCCTGCTGTACAGGCACCACTTGCCAGTTTTTGAGAGCTTGATCTCCTGACTCCAGCAGCACCAACCACTCTCCCTATTTTGGAGCTTGCGTGGGATCAAGCATCTTGTCCTTGCCTGATTTCCTTTTATCAAAGGTTACGTCCCGGCTGGTGATGATTCTTCTTCCTACCAGGTCCCACAGGCGGTAGGTCTTGTGGGCCGTCTCATAGCCCACCATAACGCACTTTTGTGCTCTTGCATCCAGCTTGCCAGCACCCTCACCCGCCTGGATCTTTGCCCATGCAGTGCAGCCAAATGCTTTCAGGTGTGATGCGTCCAGCTTCTTCCCTGACCAAACTTCTTGTGGCGTCATCTGTTGCTTTCCCTTCTTCTTTCCACGCCTTCCCTGAGCAGCCGCAGGAGTCAGGTTGACAAGATAGCATGCCGTTCTTGCCGCTTCCACCCAGAACCACGATGGAAGCTTTGCATCGAAGAGCATGCTACGCACCATGCGGAGGATGGTCTGATTCATCCGTTTGGCAACACCATTGCTCTGCAGCGTGTAAGGTGTTGTGGGGTGCTGGTTGATCCCATGTTGCCGTAACCAGCCCTTGCATGCCTCGTACTCTCCGCCGTTGTTGCTTTGCATTGCTTTGACTTTCTTTCCAGTCTGTCGCTCCACCATGGAGACAAACTCCTGCAACGTTTCTCTGACCTCTCCCTCTGCTTTGAGGAAGAAGATCCACACCTTGCAACTGTGGTCGTCTATGAAGTTCAGAAAATACTTGCTACCACCATTTGACGCCGTGCGAAAGGGTCCACACATGTCAGTGTGAATCATGTCAAGGGCTGATTGTGCGCGGCGACCATTGCGCTCAAAGCACGTTAGCTTGGTCTTGCCTTAGGGGCAACGTTCACACAGGCTGCCACACCCAACCGCATCCTTCTTGCAACCATCCATGCCACAAACCAGCTGTTGTTGCTGGATGACTTGGAGCGTGCCATTTGCAACATGCCCAAAGCGTCTATGCCACAGATTAGCATCTTCGTCTTTTGCTACAGAGGATGGTTTTCCAGTTTTCTTTGGTCTTCTGTCCTGCGTCGGTGTCAAGACCACTACCTCCGCTGCACCTGCATGATCCTCGTTTTTCGAGCTCTTTGCTATCGTTATCTGCAGTACGTAGAGTCCGTCAACCTATGGAACCTATGCCACGAGATCTTTGTTGGCGTAGAGGACCTTGATGTCCTCGTTCCTGGCACTGACCACCTTCTTTTGCGTGAACACCACCATCATGTCGTTGTCTATTGTTTTCAACACGGACAGAAGGTTTGCTGGAAAGGAGGGCATATAGACTATGTCACGTAGCCGTAGATCCTTCTTTGCACCATTGAGGCTGATGCTCACCAGCTTATCGCCCACGCCCTTTGCGTTCACGACGCTACCACTAACGCATCCGAACCACCGATCGGTGGGGCGGATGGAGACAAATCCAACCTGGTCGTTTCTAGAGTGATGATTGACGCCGGAGTCAAGCCCAAAATCTCTTGGCCGTAGCAGCGCCGATCCTTTTGCTGGAGGCGTGCTATGTGCCATCATGTTGGTGGCTTCTTTGCCACTCTTTTTGCTGCCTTGGTTCCCACCGCTTCCGCCGTCTTCCTTCTTTGGCGACCTGCACTCTCTTGCCCAGTGCCCAGGATTGCCGCAGTTGTGGTAGTTACCCTGTCGCTTGGGAGCCTTGCCGCCATTGTTTCCTCCGCCACCACCGCTTCCGCTGCCGCCTTTCTGACCAGAGGCTGACCCTTTGCTCCCGCGGCCAGCGTAGTGTTCGGCATTGGCTGAGAAGTTAGCCTCACTACCGCTACCGTGCATGGCCTCGTTTTGCACGTACTCGGACTCTACCGTGTACGTCAGGTCATCCTCCTTCCAGCCGCCCATGACGGTGATCATTGTGCTCCAGCTCTCTGGCAGCACCATGAAGAGGATCATGGCTTGCATGTTTTCGTCAAGGTCCCAGTTAATCTGGCAAGCTTTGCCAATGAGTCCTTCAAACTCCTGTAGGAAATCAGGGATTGGTTTGCCCTCATTCACCCGCATGCTGATCAGCCGTTGTAGGATGAATAATCTCTTCGTGAGGGAGGTGGATTGGTGCACGCGCTTGAGCTTGTCGTAAGCTTCGGAAGCCAGCGTGTACCCTGCAATGATGGGAACATACTTCTTGGCTATCGCGTTGCTGAGAAATCATATGAAAATATCATTTCGATCCATCCACGCTTCATGCTCAGATGTGCCTTCTGCGGGGAACGTGTTCCTCTCCCTTCAGTAGCTTAATGAAGCCGCGCACTTTCATTGCCAGCTCGAACTGCCATCTCCAAAGGGGGAAGTCAATCCCCTCGAAAATGGGCATTCCTCCCAGGGGTCCAAGACCTTGCGGTAGTGACGTAGCACTCACATTTGCTCCAGTGGTCTGCCTTGTGGTAGCCACTATTGAGTTTTAGGACTACCCTGCAAGAGCCTCCACTCCTCCTGATGGGTCAACCATTTTTGTTGCCCTTATCTGCTTCCCACGTCTCTGCTGCGTTGAGGCCAATGCAGGCTGATGTTAGTTGATGTCTGCTACCGGTTTTAGGATGCACATCCGTTGCTTACCCGTCCAGCCAATGTTCACCTGCAGACAGAGAAGACATCTACACCAACACACCCAGGATCTTGCCACCAAGGGCAGAGCTTGTCCTGGTTGGGACACAAGGGTCGTGCCTCCAAGGGCAGAGCTTGTCCTTAGTCCCTGTGTGCTGAGTCTAGACCAAGTTGTTGAAGCTGATGAAGCTGATGGAGCAGATGGAGCTCATGGAGCCGGCGTGTGCACCTCAAGAGAGCGTACCAGAGTTGGGTGAAGCGTGCCTTACAACTCGTCAGTAAAGGCCGATAACCCTTTGTCAACCGGCCTGAGGCAAACGGACTAAAAACAGGGCCAACACAATAGCACCTGCCGTCCGCTCCTAGCATTTCAGCTAGGAGAAGATATCACCCTCAGGATCACGGTTCCACACTGAGCAGTTCCTAGGCAATCACTTGCTAGCAACTGTGTCCACTTAACACTTAGTCACTTTCGTGCGAGGTGCTAGTCAAAGACTAACTCCTGGGGCTTAGACCAACCATTGTCTTCTTTATGCTATTCCTGAGTTGGACAACTCTCTGAGGAGCATCTAAGGCCTGATTGTGTAATTAGAATGAGGAATGAGCCAGGTACATATAGTCGTAGGCCTGGCTTCTAAGGTGTGTGGGTAGTGGCACTTTTGGGGTGGTCACTCCACACCACCTCACCATTCCGCCAATTGGCGCATCCACTGACCGCCAAGTGGCGCACTCTCCTCATGCATGGAGAAATTTCGAAGAAACTTCCCCTGTGCTTGAAAGGTCAAAAACCTTTTGCGCACATCAAGACTCGATCGCAGGACCTGTTGTTCTTAAGTCCAACATGCTATCCGTTGCGCTACACTTCTGGTGTCTTGCTTGGACTTGCACCACAAACAAGGTTTGGGGTACTTACTCCAAGGGAGTAGTGCATGTCCAACCTGTCCGTTGAGCCATAGCAGTGGCCATGGGGCATAGAAGAACAACACTATGCTCCTTGTCCATGTCTGACATTTGGAGATTCACAGGACAAACAAGGCATGCACTGCTCCTTTGGAGTAAGTCCCCTAAGTCTGGTCCCGATGGACAAGGCATGCAGTGCTTCTTTGGAGCACGTCCCCTCGGATAGTATTGCCAGCAAACACTACCTAGGATAATTCCTTGTGGCTTAGACGTTCCACTGTTAGACCCTCAAGTGACAAGTCACTGGGTCAAATCCCAACCCAGTGACTAATTTTCTTTGTGACCCAAATGGGACAAGGTAAGTTCCAAGACATCTTAGAACATTCCAAGATCCTTCTTAGTGTCTTGTGCCACTTGGCGGTCACAGGCAACGCCATGTAGGTAATGGGGATGATGCAATCCAGGGAGCCACTGCGTGCCTAGGCTAGAGGCTAGCTCTAGAACTAAAAGAACCTGTCAGTTGCCTGTCATTGAGTACAGTTCTTACCTTTGAGACTCCTAACAGAGTTGTCCACCCGAGGCAGACACTAAAGAAGCATTGGTTAGTCTAAGCCCTAGGAGTTAGCTCCTCATGCAAAAGTGACCTGTTGCTAAGGACATAGTGCAAGGAAGTGATTCCTATGAACTGCTTGGTGTGGAACCTTGGCTCTGAGGGTGATATCATCTCTCGGTTGCAATACGAAGAGCGGGCAACAGGAACCATTATGTCAGAACTCGTTTTCTAGACCATCACCTCAGGCACGTTGACAAAGGGTTAGGGGTCCATACTGACTAGTTGCAAGGCATGCTTCTGCGCATTCTCTTGCCCTCTCTGTCTTGCAGCGTGCATCAGGTCCATCAGCTCCATCTGCTCCATCTGCTCCAACTGCTCCATGTGCTCCATCAGTTCCAACGGCAGGTGCTGGCACTTAAAGTTGCACACCAAATCCTAGGATTCGTGAGTAAGATTCGTGAATCCGGATCCGGATTCGGATTCGGGGATCCGAATCCTTCATGAGGATTCGATTCAGGATTTGGGGATCTTTTTTGCCCAAGTTTGAACTTGCATAACATGGTTTTTTGTTGCAAACAAGAGGAGTTTTACTTGCCATTACCTGTAGGATTCGGAAAAGATTTGTGAATCCTTAGGATTCGCGAATCCAGATTCGGATTCGTGAATCGAAGCCAGACTTGGACTCTGATTTGTGAATCCGAATCCAATCTTGGATCCGGGAATCTTACCCGGTGTGCACCCTTACTAGCACTTAGCGAACAAGGGCCAAGGATAAGCTTTGCCCTTGGAGGTACACCCCTTGGGCCCTAACCATGACAAGCACTACCCTTGGAGGGAGGACCCTGGATTTGCTAGTCTGCATTCTTCCCTGTTTTCAGGTGATCAACAGCTAAGGGGTAAGCGACATATCCGTACCTTCTAAACTGATAGTAGACAACAGCCTACATCAGCCTACACTGGCCTCAACAAAGCAGCAAAGCAGCGATGCAGAGAAGTAGTGTGACGACACCCGTGACGCTCATTCTCAAGCAGGTGAACGGTGGGATGTCAAAGTTCAGAGGGTTTGGTTTTGCCTTGTAGAAATGATAATTTGAGATTGTCATGAGGGTGCCTGGCTACTTCAAGATGTTCCTTGGAGAAGAGGATGAACCCCCAATAACAGATCCTGGATATGAAGCGTGGAGTGTGAAAAATGACATGGCGCTTGCGATTCTTGTAACATCAGTGCATGAGTCATAGCATGTCCACCTCCAAGGTATCACACATGCATCAAAGGCTTATGAGAAGCTTGCATGTGTACACCAGTTAACGGCTCTTGCAAATTGCCTCTTCATCCTTCAAAAGGTGATTTCAAAGAGGGTGAGCGAGGGAGAGTCGATTCCAGACTTCCTGTTGTAGTTTGAAGGACTGTTGCAACAAGTGGCCCAAATGAACTGGGAAATTGACACCAACATGAAGGCCATGATCCTCCTCGTGGTGCAACTTGAAAGCTGGGGTCATTTGATCACCATCTTTGGTGGTAGGAAGGAGGAGGATTTGACATATGGGGCAATGTCCAAGTATGTGCGCAACGAGGCCATGCGTCATAGCGGCAATGAGGCTAACATTTCAGCCTATGCCGCAGAGTACGGTGGTTGTAGCAACAACTCCTCTTCTGGTCAAAGCGGCAGCGGAAGCGGTGGCGGTGGAGGAAAAGGCGATAGTGGCGATGGTAACAGTTCAAAGCGTCCTAGAAATTGCCATAACTGTGGCAAGCCTGGGCATTTGGCACAAGAGTGCACGGCTCCTAAGAAGGAAGACAGAGATCATGGTGGTAGAAATGAGGGCAAAGGAAAGGGTAAGAAGGAGTTGATGAACATGATGGCTGAGAACGTGTCGCCAACTAAGGGAATGGTAGTGCTCAAGTGTGGAGCCTATGGGCTCGACTCTTGCACGAACCATTACTCTTCAAGGGAGAAGGATGGGTTCATCTCCATTGGGGACACTGAACGTCGCTTCAGGTGTTCCAATGGCAGCCTTGTCCATGCGCAAGGCGCGGGAGATGAGTTGATCAGGAGCAATGTGAACGATGGTGAAAAAGACTTGAAGCTGGAGAACATCGTCTACATGTTGCATTTTGCAAGAAACCTCTTGTCAGTGTCCAAAATCACGTACCACGACATAACGGGCGTCTTAACAAAGAAGGAAGCCGTGACTGTCAAGAACAAGGACATCAAGATCTCCTATGCCAAGAAGAGTCTTGTTTCACAAGTCCCAAGAGTTGATTGGCTCTACGTGCTGCAGACCAAACCCCTTGAGAGTACAAATGACGGATATGCTGCAGTTGAAGAGCCCAAGTATACAAAGGCTGATGTTGCACAACAAGCCGTCAGAATGGCAACCAACTCCACCGACACAGATGCTATGCTGTGGCACAAGGGGTTTGGCCATGTGGCTGACAACACACTACTCACTATGCAGCAGCACGAAGTGGTTCATAGGATGGGTAGATGCAAGGCCAAGGATGAGGGAAAGTGCAAGAAGTTGTTTGAGCCATGCCTCAAAGGTAAGACAAAGAGAAAGCCCTTTGAGCATAATGGGCTATGTGCGGCAGCAATCTTGGACCTGATTCACTCTGGTGTGTGCGAACCATTCGGCACCCCTTCGAATGGCAGCAGCAAGTATTTCTTGACCTTCATCGATGACCACAATCGGAAGATATGGATCTACTTCTCAAGACAAAGGGAAAGGTGAAGGAGAAGCTGCAGGAGTTTGTTGCGATGGTAGAGCGGCACATAAGCAAGAAGGTCAAGGCATTGCGCACGGACAATGGTGGTGAGTACAAGGCATGCAAAGGCTGGTTGAGCCAACACGGCATCAAGCACGAGACTACCACGCCTTACACCCCCCACAGTAATGGCGTTGCCAAGCGGATGAACCAGACTATCCTGGTATGACAGAAAACATGCTCTTGACGCCAAACTTCCACCTTGCTTCTGGGCTTAAGCTACAAGAAATGCTTACCACCTTGTGAATCTCACTGCTGCAGCCACACTTGGAAGGCGTTGTGAGAAGAAACAAGAGAAGCAGCTCAATGCGCCACAGGGGGCTTGGTCAGGGAAGTAGCAAGATGCCTCACACTTGAGGGTCTTTGGCTATACTGCTTAGGCAAAAATCCAAGCAGGAGAAGGAAGTGGCAAGCTGGATGCACGTGCTTGCAAGTCTGTAATGGTCGGATACGACATTGCTCACAAGGCATACAAGCTATGGGACCAAGCGGCTCGAAAGCTCGACAGATGCCAAGATGTCAAGTTTGATGAAAAGACGACCGGCAAGGAAGAATCACCGGACCCTGTCCATGCTTCCAAATTAGGAGAGTTAGTCATGTTGCTCGAGGTAGGTGATCAGGCATGTGAGAACTGGCAGATGGTGTCAGTGAAGGATGGTGCTGCATGGAGACTGGCTGCGCAGGCTTACATAGCGACGGCCTCTGACACTAAGTCGGAGTCGTCCGAGCCTCAGAGTCAAACTTTCAGGCCGGTGGCTCTTTCTCAGACAACGGATCACTGGCTGTGCAGGAGCAACAGAAGCAACTAAGCCTCAAAGCATCACTAGCAACACTCTAGCGTAGTACGTGATTGAAGAAACCTCCGCCAAAGTACGATGGTGGAGTGCGGAATGGACCGGACTCAGCAGGTCATGCTTGCCTCAAGGAGAGTCTGTGAATGTTGTTTGCTCTAGTGAATGTGGAGGCATCCTCAAGGATGCCTAGCTCTCACTGGTACACGCTACCAAGGTTTGGGCAGCCAATGTACACCAATGGAGTGTGGAGCACAAGGATCACAGATGTGCGTAGGCAGAACACGTTGCATTCAGTAGATCTGAGTCGAAACACATTTTTTTTATTTATCATAGTGAGATTACATCCGATCCTTATAGCCTGTGATCTAAGCTTTCCAACGCATCCAAGCACGCCCAAAATGGAGCAGTAGAGCCCCTGCTACGGCCGTCAAAGTAACCCTTGGTGGAGCCGCCCACCAGGCCTTTCGCTCTAGCCAACGGGAGGCGCTTCGACGATGGCCCGTCTAAGCGCCTTTCCTTGCCTAGAAGTCAAGGAGAAGTTCATCCTGGTCAAGGAGGTCCTTATGGTCACCTCATTCATGCCCCTGGTGCATTTGCAGGCCATTAGGAATGAACTCGGATCCCTGGCGGTGGAATATCCCGCCATCTATGGCGGGTACCAGATTCCACCCACCCAACACCCGTTTTTCGGGCTAGGCTAACTTTCTGAATACTCACTCAAATTGAGTGATTCAAAGCTCGATCCTGCATGGACAAGTCCAAGGAATCCAAATCTAAAGTCATATCAGGTGTTCGACCACTCCTCTGTGGTCAAACCAGGGAGTGCACTCAACGGCACTCATGGCAAGGGGCACACCATATCAACAATCTCCCCCTTGCACCGTAGCCTTGATGCCCTGTCCTTGGAACGTGTAGCATTTTAAACTTCACAGCGTAGACCAAGCTCCATGCAGCTTGCATCGTGCCTGTCCTTGGGCTGTGCCTTTGTCATGGCATCGGTGAGCATGCGCTTAGTGCCACAATGCACAATAGCCGCATCTCCCTTCGACACCAAGTCCCGCGCGTAGTGATGCCGGATCTCGATGTGCTTGGTCCTCTTGTGCAGCACCGGGTTCTGCGTCAGGCTGATGGTACTCATGTTGTCAATGTTGAGCACTGTCGGCTTCCTTTCGGGCACGCCAATCTCCTTTAACAGCCGACGCAGCCACACCGCCTCCTTTGCGGCTTCCGCGAGCGCGATGTACTCCGCTTCGGTGCTGGAAATCGCCACGCAGTCCTCCTTCCTGCTTGCCCATGAAACTACTGCACCACCTAGCACAAACACGTACCCCGACGTTGATTTTCTGTCATCCACATCACCAGCCCAGTCGGCATACGAGTGGCCAACCAACTCAAGGGACTCATCATGCACTCTCCCTCCAAACACGAGCCGCGACTGTTTTGTCGCCTTGAGATAGTAGAGGATCCGCTTCACCGCTTGCCAATGCAGCGGCCCGGGGTCAGCAACATAGCGGCTCACTTGGCCCTCCGCGAAGGCTAGGTCCAGCCGCGTCGCCACCATGGCGTACATGATGCTCCCCACCGCGGACTGGTATGGAACACCTGCCATCTCCTCCTTATCCTCGTGCGTGCTCGGGCCCATGCTCGAGCTCAACTCACATGTGGTGGTCATGGGTGTGCCGATGGTGTTGTACTCCTCCATTTTATAGCGGCGGAGCACCTCTTGCACGTACTTTGCCTGCCCCATCTCCAGCATGCGTGCTTTGCGGTCCCTCTTGATGGTGACGCCGAGGTAGTACTCAAGCTCGCCCTTGTCGATCATTTTGAACCGACCGCCCAGCTGCCGCTTCAGGTTCACCAACTCCTCCATGTCTGATGACACGAGGATGAGGTCATCCACGTAGAGAACCACGATCTGGTGCAACCCTGGCTGCTTTCGTAAGTACACGCTGTGATCCGCCTCGCAAAGCTTGAAGCCAAGCTCAGCCATGAAGCCGTCCATTTTCAGGTACCACATGAGTAGCGCTTGCTTGAGCCCGTAGAGCGCCTTGCAAAGCTGGCACACCTTCCCCGGCGGCACGTCCACCCCTTCCAACACCTCCATGTAGACCTTCTTGTCCAGGTCGCCATTGAAGAATGCGGTTTTTACATCCATTTGGTGGACTTCGTAGTCGCACGCCGCCGCCACCGAGAGGATGGAGCAAATGGAGGTGAACTTTGCCACCGGCGCGAAGGTTTCGTCGTAGTGTTCTCCTTTTCGCTGGGCGTACCCCTTCGCGACCAGCCGCGCCTTGTACCGCTCCACCTTCCCCTCCTCGGTGAGCTTCTTCTTGAGGATCTACTTGGAGCCAAACATTTTCCCGCCCTCCGGCCTATCAATCAGCTGCCAAGTAATGTTCTCTTTGTGGGAGGCGAGCTCAAATTTTATGGCTCCCTCCCACTCAGCCCCATCCTTCTGCTGCAATACTTCCTTGACGGTCTCGGGCTCCTCTTGCGCAAAAAACGCTTGAGCAAACCCAGTCCAGGTGCCCTGCGCGGCATCCTACCGTTTGCCGTCCTCCTTGCGCGTCTGCTTCTCCAGGGCTGCTGCTGATGGGGCTGCTGCTGCTGCCCTCTTGCGGCGCCACTCGCACCACTGGCCTGCTCCCCCTCTCTTGAGGACCGTGGAGATGCGGGCTCAATCTCCACCTCCTTGTTCAGCTCCACTACTGTCGGCACTTCGGACTCATCGTCCGACGCGGCTGAATGCAAATCAGCCGCTCCAACATCGCCCGGATGGTTCTCATTGGATGGAGCCAATGGGACGTCACCCTCTTTTGCGTCCTCCGGCGTCTCCCCCTTGAGGAGTGACAGCCACTCCCCCCGCTTGGAGAGACCCGCGTCCTTGTCAGTCCAACGGCTGTCCTCGTCAAACGTGACGTCGTGACTCTTCACAACCTGCTGCCTCCGCGGGTCAAAGAGCCGGTACGCCTTGCTCCCGCTCTCGTACCCGGCGAAGATGCACTGGCAAGTCCGCGGGTCTAGCTTGCCCCGCCCCTCCCGTGCTTGCACAACAGTATGTGCAAAACAACCAAAAGTGCGGAGGTGTGCCACAGTTAGCTTTCTCCCACTCCACACTTCTTTTGGCGTCTTCCACACCTTGGACTCCGTGTCTTTTAGCGGCTTTGTCGGCGTCAGGTTCATGATGTACGCCGTTGTCCGTGCCGCCTCGCCCCAGTACCGCTGCGCGCGGCCGGCATCGCTCAACATGGACCAGACCATGTTGAGGATGGTGCGGTTTGCCCTCTCAGCGACGCCGTTCTGCTGCAAAGAGTGTGGCGTAGTTTTCTGCCATGCGATCCCCTTGCTCTTCATCCATGCCGAGCAGCCCTCGTACTCGCCACCGCTGTCGCTCCGGAACGCCTTCACCTCCAACTCCGTTTGCCGCTCCACAGCCGCCACAAATTCCCGTATACAAGACAAGACATCGCTCTTCCTCTTGATGATGTAGAGGTAGAGCTTGTACCTGTGGTCATCGATGAAGGTGACGAAGTAGCGCGCCTCACCAATGGAGGGCTCAAACGGTCCACGTACATCTGTGTGCACCACCTCCAACTTCGCCGATGCACGCGTCCCTTTGCCATCAAACGGCTGCCATGTCGCCTTGCCCACCACGCATGGCTCGTACACGGCATTCTTGGCTGCATTGAGGCCCTTGACCTCAAGACCCCGCACCACTTCCTTCTTTGCCATGTCCCTCACAGTTGAGGGAGCAATGTGACATAGGTGGCGGTGCCATAGGTCCAGATTTCCTTCATCCTTTGTCACAAGGTTGACGGCGTCAGTCCTTACCGCATCGGCAAGGACCTTAGTGCAAAGAAGATACAAGTCCTCCTCCTTCTTGCCACGTGCAATCACCTTGCCATCTCCCTCCTTCTGGATGATGGCCTCCTTCTTGTTGAAGAGTACCTCGAGCCCCTTGTCCGTAAGGCGGCTCAATGACAGCAGATTTGCCCCAAAGTTAAGCATGTGGAGCACGTCGTAGATGGTGCACGGAATGACTTTCCCGTTCACCACCGACTCAATGCGAACATTGCTCTTGCTTGCGGCCAACTCTGTTTTGCAGTTGGCCACTGTCATGCGCCGCTCGGTGGCGCCGTAGGTGACGAATGCCGCCTGGTTGCATTGTGTGTGACGGCCTGATCCGGAGCCGATCACCATGACTTCCGGATCTGTCAAGTCGGTAGATTCCCTGGCCATCATGGCTTGGATGTCCTTCTTCCCGCCCTTCATGGGCTGGTCCGACTTCTTGTTGTGGCAATCGTGTGTGTAATGGCCCTGTTTGCCACAGTTATAGCACTCCCCCTTGATGTCCCCTTTCTTGGTGCCCTGCTTGGCACCCTTCCCCTTCTTGCCTCCCCCTCCACCTTGAGGGTGGACGGCATGGGCGGAACTTGATGTTGCCCCGCTCTCTCTCCCACCACGCCGCATCCATTCATTACGGACGTACTCAGCCACCTTCAGGTACTTCAGCTCGTCGGCGGACCAGCCGCCTACAACGGTGACCATGGGACTCCAACTGTCCGGCAAGGCCAGAAGGAGGATCATAGCTTGCAGCTGAGGGTCAACCTTCCATCTGGTGGCTACGCACTCGGTAGTAAGGGACTCAATCTGTTGCAGGATCTCCATGATATTGTCGCCTTTGTTGGCTCGGAGGGTGATGAGCCTCTTGAAGACGAAGAGCTGGTTCGCAAGGTTGGTGGACTGATAGATGGTGTAGAGTTTCTTCCAGGCCTCCGCGGCCTCCGTGCATCCTTGAATCAGTGCGCGCTGCAGCGGAGCTAGCGCTAACACCAAGAATGCAAGCGCCTTCTTGTTGCGCTTCTTGTACTTGTCCACTTCCTCCAGCGTCGCGGTATCCGGAGGCGCAATCTGTTCACCGTTGACCAGCTCAAGCAGGCCCTTGTCATCAAGGTAGACCTCAAACTGCCACCTCCACACAGGGAAGCCATTTCCATCAAACTTGGAGACGGCACCGATGCTTTCTTGCTCGGTCATTGCCATGGCGCGCGGTGGTAGCGTGAAACTTGAAGAGCTAGGGTCCGTCTAGGCACGTAAGCCCCTAACCCTTTGTTGGCTCTAGTGGGTGTGGAGGCACGCTCAAGGATGCCTAGCTGTCAGTGGTACACGCTACCAAGGTTTGGACAGCCAATGGACACCAATGGAGTGTGGAGCACAAGGATCACGGATGTGAGTGGGCGGAACACGTCACATCTATATCGAAACACATTTTTGTTAGTTATCATAGTAATATTACATCAGATCCTTATAGCCTGTGATCTAAGCTTTCTAACGCATCCAAGCACGCCCAAAACGGAGCAGTACAGCCCTTGCTACGGCCGTCAAAGTAACCCTTGGTGGAGCTGCCCACCAGGCCTTGCGCTCTAGGCAACGGGAGGCGCTTCAAAGATGACCCGTTGAAGCGCCTTTCCTCGCCTAGAAGTCAAGGAGAAGTTCATCCTGGTCAAGGAGGTCCTTACGGTCACCTCATTCATGCCCCTGGTGCATTTGGAGGCCATTAGGAATGAACTCGGATCGCTGGCGGTGGAATATCCCGCCACCCATGGCGGGTACCAGATTCCACCCACCCAACACCCGTTTTTCGGGCTAGGCTAACTTTCTGAATACTCACTCAAATCGAGCGATTCAAAGAAAGATCCTGCATGGAAAAATCCAAAGAATCCAAATCTAAAGTCAAATCAGGTGTTCGACCACTCCTCAGTTGTCAAACCAGGGAGTGCACTCAACGGCACTCATGGCAAGGGGCACACCATATCAACAAACGTAACGGAGGCTATGAACATGCCAGATGCGGCCAAGGGGAAGGAAGTAGTGGATAGCGAACTTGTATCCATTGAAGAGAACAAAACATGGGTACTCCAGAAAATGTTCAAGCAGGATGGTACTATCAGCAAGTACACAGCAAGAGTTGTGGCGAAGGGATTTTCCCAGCGTGGAGGCTCAGAGTACGAGGAGACCTTTGCGCCTGTCGTCGCCTTTGCCTCCATCAGATCTATGTTGGACATCACTACTGCTAAAGATCTGGAGGTCCACCAGATGGACATCAAGACAGCTTTCCTCTAGAGGAAGCTAGACGAAAATGTGCGAATGGAAGTGCCCGAGGGAGTGAAAGCTCCGAAGGACAAGGTTTGCAAACTGGTCAAAGCACTCTATAAGCTAAAACAGGCTCCAAGGATGTGGTACAAGGAGTTAGACGGCTTCATGGCCGGGCTCACCTTGACAAACTGCCACAATGACCCAAGTGTCTATGTGCGGGAGGATGAGCAAGGCTTGATGCTGGTTGCATTGCATGTGGATGACCTAATCATCTGCTCGTCGTCGGTCGAGCTGTAGAACAAGGTGAAGACAGATCTCAACAACAGGTTCAAGATGAAGGACATGGGTCCATTTGAGTTCTATCTAGGGATAGCCGTCCACCGCAATCGAGCAACAGGCACCATCGAGCTGAACCAGACCAAGTACATCATGGAAGTCCTCAAGCGCTACAACATGGAGGACTTCAAGCCCATCACTACACCTATGACAACGGACATCAAGCTCTCCTCCTCCATGAGCCCCAGCACGGAAGCAGAACGGCGTGAGATGGAGAACTTAACCTACCAGTCTGCTGTTGGCAGCCTTATGTATGCCATGGTAGGAACACGCCCTGCCATTTGCTATGCTGTGAGACAAGTGAGCAGGTTTGTGGCCAATCCAAAGCCACAATATTGGAAAGAAGTCAAGTGCATCATGCACTATCTACAGAAGACCCGACACATGTGACTCCAGTTTGGAGGCCAAGAAGGATCTGACTTGCTGCAGCTAGTATGCTACACAGACGCCAACTGGGGAGGAAGAATCGATGACCAGAATTCCACCTCGGACTTTGTGTGCCTCTTGAACGGTAGTGCAGTCTCTTGGGCAAGTAGAAAGCAAGACTGTATCTCCCTCTCTACCACTAAGATAGAGTACATCGCTCTATCAGAAGCATGCAAGGAGACATAGTGGCTACGCAGTTTGCTTGCCGAGATGAAAGTGCCACAAACGGAGGCAACAAAGGTTCGGATCAATAACAAGAGTACCATGAAAATGGCAAAGGATGATGTCATCTCCCGGCGCACCAAGGACATCGACATGAGGTACCACTACTCACGTGACCTGGTTGCAAAGGAGATCGTGGACCTAGAATACGTAGAGACCAGGAAGATGCTCGTGGATTGCATGACAAAGGCGCTGGACAGCGAATTGCACTCTGCAGCTACTCGAGGCATCAGTATGGTCAATGTAGCAGACGAAGACTGAGGCCAAGACTGCTAGAGAGAGGAAAGATCTTACAGCTAATGGACAGAGGTGCAAAGGAGAGTTTGGATACGCACTAGACAGACTTAGCATGCATGACTCCTTTCGAGTAAGTCCCCTAAGTCTGGTTGAGATAGGCAAGGCATGCACAGCTCCTTTGGAACAAGTCCCCTTGGTCTAAACTAGATAGTATCGCCGGAAAACACTACCTAGGACAACTCCTTGTGGCTTAGACGTTCCACAGTTAGTCTCTACAGCGAGAGGTCACTGGGTCAAATCCCTTCCCGGTGACTAGTTTTTTTTATGATCAAAAGGGGGATAGGAAGGTTCTCAGACATCTTAGAACATTCTAAGGTCCTTCCAGGTGGCTAACGCTACTTGGCGGTCACAGGCAGCGCCATGTAGGCAAGGGGGATGATGCAACCCAGATTGCCCCCAAAGAGGCTCATCCAAGGAGTGACTACGCGCCTAGGCTAGAGGTTGGCTCTAGGACTATAAGAACCTGTCAGTTGCCTGTCATTGAGTACAATTCTTGCCTTTGAGACTCCTACCAAAGTTTTCCATCAGAGGTAGACACTAAAGAAGCACTGGTTGGTCTAGGCCCCAGGAATTAGCTCCTCGCGCCAAAGTGACCCGGTGCTAAGGACACTGTTCAAGGACGTGATTCATATGAAGTGCTCAATGTCCAACCTTGGCTTTGGGAGTGATATGAACTCTTGGTTGCAATACCATGTGCGGTCGGCAGGAACCATTGTGTCGAAACCCGTTTTCTAGACCGTTACCTCAAGCAGGTTGACACAATTGTGATGACCGGTGCAAATGTCTCATCATACTCAAATCATACGCACTGTGAGAATCCTTTTGCCACAACCCTTGCCTTGTACATGTCGCTGCTATTGTTTTGCTTCCGCTTTGACGTGAGCACCCAGTTGAGCCCACCACGTGAGCATTAGCGAGTCTACTCAGAAGCACCCATTTGTCATTTTCTTCAATGGACGCGAGCTCGATGACGACCGTGTCCTTCCACTTGGTCGCATCTGGCCTTGCCAGTGCCTTATCCATAGTGAGCGGCTTTCCTTGAGCCAAACAGGACCACCTAGGTAGAGTCTAGCTTCCGGTATCAATGTCGTATTTTGGAATTTTCTTTCTTTGTCGTCTGCTGCAACATTACATTTCTTGTTGATCTTTGCAATGTTGTTGCTCCTATGCTGCTGGCTGCCTTAAAGTTAGGTTTTCT
Organism: Penium margaritaceum; assembly: GCA_023375785.1. Classification (NCBI taxonomy): domain Eukaryota; kingdom Viridiplantae; phylum Streptophyta; class Zygnematophyceae; order Desmidiales; family Peniaceae; genus Penium; species Penium margaritaceum. The sequence goes on along the minus strand of SZWC01000633.1, from coordinate 56,768 downwards.
TCTTTTGAACAGCTATTGGACTCGGAGCTGGTTTCAGAGGCCTCGCACGTGTCCAACTCTGTGTCAGAGCCCCCCTCTGCATTAGCCTACGCAACCGTTTTTCCTGCCACACCACTATTCTTCATGGCCTACCGCACTCGTACCACTTGTCAGTTTTTGGGATCTTGAGCTCCTGACTCTAGTAGCACCAACCACCCTCCCTGTTTTGGAGATTACTTGGGATCAAGCACCTCTTCCTTCCCTGGTTTCCTTTTGTCAAGCGTTACGTCCCTGCGGGTCACGAGCCTTCTTCCTACCAGGTCCCACAAGCGCTATGTTTTGTGGGGCGTTTCATTACCTACCATAATGCACTTTTGCCCTATTGCATCTTGCTTGCCGGCATCCTCTGTTAGAATTGGAGAGAGGGAGCCTTGGAGCAGCAAGCATGTGGGACTGGAAGGGCATCAGTTGTGCTTAAAATGGTTGTTGAATCACTCAAAATGATGGAGTACATATAGAACTACAGCTTGGGCAAGTCAGCCCTCTCACAAGCCACACCACTTAGCCAGGGAGGCTCAGGCTCACACACTAGAGTCCATAATCTCACACAAGAGAGGAAATCAGCCTAGCAATCAGGCTGACCATACACACACAACCTAGAGAGCTGGAAAATGCTCTCATGGCACACTCCAAATGGTCACATAACCCACAATCCCATGGACAATCGCCATGTGTCCATGGCTAGCACACAAGGATCTCACCTCACCTAAAAAGTAAGGAGAGGTACCTTTTTCCTAGTCAGCACACTCTGACTGTTGACCTGATATACTCCTTGTCCATGGCTGATATTTGGACAGGCACACGACGGACTAGGTATGCACTGCTCCCTTGGAATAAGTCCCCTAAGTCTGTTCTAGATAGACAAGGCATGCACTGCTCCTTTGGAGCAAGTCCACTTGGTCTACTTTGGATAGTATAGCCAGCAAAAACTACCTAAGACAACTCCTTGTGGCTTAGAAGTGCCAAAGTTGGTCTCAAGAGCGAGAGGTCAAATCCCAGCCCGGTGACAAATATTCTTTGTAACCAAAAGGGGGACACGAAGGTTCTAGGAGACATCTTAGAACATTCCGAGGTCCGTCCTGGTGGCTGGTGCCACTTGGCGGTCACAGGAAGCGCCATGTAGGCAAGGGGGATGATGCAATCCAGATTGCCCCCAAAGTGGCTCATCCAAGGAGCCACTGCGCGCCTAGGCTAGAGGCTGGCTCTAGGACTATAAGAACCTGTCACTTGCCTGTCATTGAGTACAGTTCTTGCCTTTGAGATTCCTTACAAAGTTGTCCACCTAAGGAAGACACTAAAGCAGCATTCGTTGGTCTAAGCCCCACGAGTTTGCTCCTCGCACGAAAGTGACAAGGTGCTGAGGACACAGTCCAAGGAAGTGATTCTTATGAACTGCTCAGTGTGGAACCTTGGCTATGACGGTGATATCTTTTCTTGGTTGCAATACCAAGAGCAGTCAGTGGGAACCATTGTGTCGGAACCCGTTTTGTAGACCGCCGACTCAGGTAGTTTCACAAAGGAGTATGCGCCCACACTGACTAGTTGTAAGGCACGCTTCTACACACTCTCTCGTCCTCTGTTTCTTGCAGCGCGCATCAGCTCCATCAGCTCCATCTGCTCCATCAGCTCCAATGGGGGGTGCTGGCACTTAGCAAACAAGGGCTAAGGATAAGCTCTGCCCTTGGAGGTACGACCCTTGGACCCTAACTAGGATAAGCTCTGCCTTTGGAGGCACGACCCTGGGCTCGCTAGTGTGCGTTCTTCTGTGTTTGCAAGTGATGAATGACTAGGGATTTAGCCACGCATCTGCACCTTCTAAATTGGTAGTAGACAACAGCCTACACCAGCCTACATCGGCTTGAACAAAGCAGAGAAACAGAGAAGTAGAGAAGCAGTATGACGGCACACGTGACGCTCACTCTCGAGCAGGTCAACGGTGTGATGTCAAAATTCACAGGGTTTGGTTTTCCCTTGTGGAGATGGCAATATGAGATTTTCATGAGGGTGCGTGGCTGCTTGAAGATGTTCCTTGGAGAAGAGGTTGAACCTCCAAAAACAGATCCTGGATATGAAGCGTGGAGTGTCAAAAATGACATGGCGCTTGCGATTCTTGTGACATTAGTGCATGAGTCACAACATGTCCACCTGCGAGGTATCCCACATGCATCAACGGCTTATGAGAAGTTTGCACGTGTTCACTAATCAATGCCTCTTGCAAACCGTCTCTTCATCCTTCAAAAGTTGGTTCAATGAGGGTGAGCGAGGGAGAGTCGATTCCGAACATCCTGTTGCAGTTTGAAGGACTGCTACAGCAAGTGACCCAAATGAACTGGGAAATTGACACCAACATGTAGACCATGATCCTCCTCATGGCGCTACCTGAAAGCAGGGGTCTTCTGATCACCGTCTTTGGCGCATGGAAGGAGGATTTGACGTATGAGGTAGTTGTTGACCTGATATGCTCCTTGTCCATGGCTGATATTTGGACATGCACAGGACGGACTAGGCATGCACTGCTCCCTTGGAGTAAGTCCCATAAGTCTGGTCCAGATAGGCAAGGCATGCACTGCTCCTTTCGAGCAAGTCCCCTTGGTCTAATCTGGATAGTATAGCCAGCAAACACTACCTAGGTCAACTCCTTATGGCTTAGACGCTCCAGAGTTAGTCTTTGGGGCGAGAGGTTACTGGGTCAAATCCCAGCTCCGTTACTTGTTTTCTTTGTGACCAAAAGGGGGACAAGAGGGTTCTAAGAGACATCTTAGAACATTCAAAGGTCCTTCTTGGTGGTTGGCGCCACTTGGCAATCACAGGCATTGCAATGTAGGCAGGGGGGATGACGTAATCCAGATTGTCCCCAAAGTGGCTCATCCAAAACGCCACTTCGCGCCTAGGCTAGAGGCTCACTTTAGGACTACAAGAACCTGTTAGTTGCCAGCCATTGAGTACAATTCTTGCCTTTGAGACTCCTCAAAGAGTTGTCCACTAGAGGCATACACTAAAGAAGCATAGGTTGGTCTAAGCCCCACGAGTTCGCTCCTCACGCGAAAGTGACCAGGTGCTAAGGACACAGTGCAAGGAAGTGATTCCTATTAAGTGCTCAGTGTGGAACCTTGGCTCTGAGGGTGATATCATCTCTTGGTTGCAATACCAAGAGCGGTCTGCAAGAACCATTATGTCCAACCCCGTTTTCTAGACCGTCGCCTCAGGCAGGTTGACAAAGGGATATGTGCCCACACTAACTAGTTGTAAGGCATGCTTCTGCGCACTCTCTCGCCCTCTCTGTCTTGCAGTGTGCATCAGCTCCATCAGCTCTATCTGCTCCATCTGCTCCATCAACTCCAAGACGGGTGCTGGCACTTAGCGAACAAGGGCCAAGGATAAGCTCTGCCCTCGGAGGTACGACCCTTGGGCCCTAACCAAGATAAGCTTTGCCCTTGGAGGCACGACCCTGGGCTCGCTAGTGAGCATTCTTCTCTGTTTGTTGATGATCAATGGCTAAGGGGTAAGCGCTGGATTTGCACCTTTTAAACCGATAGGAAACGATAGCCTACATCAGCCTACATTGGCCTCTGTGAAGTAGAGAAGCACAGAAGAAGAGAAGTAGTATGACGACACCCGTGACCCTCACTCTCAAGCAGGTCAATGGTGGGATGTCAAAGTTAACAGGGTTTGGTTTTCCCTTGTGGAGATGGCAATTTGAGATTGTCATGAGGGTGCGTGGCTACTTGAAGACGTTCCTTGGAGAAGAGGTTGAACCTCTAGAACAAATCCTAGATATGAAGCGTGAAGTGTTAAGAATGACATGGCGCTTGCGTTTCTTGTGACATCCGTGCATAAGTCACAACATGTCCACCTCCAAGGTATCAGACATGCATCAAAGGCTTATGAGAAGCTTGCACGTATACACCAATCAACGGCTCTTGCAAGTCGCCTCTTTATCCTTCAAAAAGTGATTTTGATGAGGGTAAGCGAGGGAGAGTCGATTTCGGACTTCCTGTTGTTCAAGGACTGCTGCAGAAAGTGACCCAAATGAACCACGAAATCGACACCAACATGCAGGCCATGATCCTCCTCATGGCGCTACCTGAAAGCTAGGGTTCTCTGATCAACGTCTTTGGCGGTTTGAAGGGGGAGGATTTGACGTATGAGGTAGTCTCCGAGTACGTGCGCAACAAGGCCATCCATCACAATGGTAGTGAGGCTAACATTTGAGCCTGACTGCAAACTACCGTGGTTGTGGCAACAATTCCTCTTCAGGTCATTGCAGCAGCGGAAGCGGTGGCGGTGGAGGAAAAGGCAATGGTGGCGGTGGAAAGAGTTCAAAGCATCCTGGGAAGTGCCATAACCGTGGCAAGCCTAGGCATTGGGCATGGGAGTGCAGGGCTCCTCATAAGGAAGACAGAGATCATGGTGGTAGATATGAGGGCAAAGGAAAGGTGAAGAAGGAGTTGACCAACATGATGGTTGAGAGCATGCCGGCAACCAAGGGAGCGGCACTGCTCAAGCGTGGAGCCTATGGGCTCGACTCTGGCACAAACCACCACTCTTCAAGGGAGATGGATGGGCTAATCTCCATCGAGGACACTGAACGTCGCTTCAGGTGTGCCAACGACGGCCTTGTACATGGGTAAGGCGAGGGAGATAAGTTGATTAGCATCAACGTGAACAGTGCTGAAAAAGACATGAAGCTAGAGAATGTTGTCTACATGTCGTTTTTTGTGGCAAAACTCTTCTCAGTGTCCAAAATCACAGACCACAACATGACGGTTGTCTTCACGGAAGAGGAGGCCGTGATTTTCAAGAACAAGGACATCGAGATGTCCCATCCCAAGGAGAGTCTGGTCGCACAAGTCCTAAGAGTTGATGGGCTCTACATGTTGGAGACCAAATCCCTTGAGAGTACAACTGATGGATATGCGGCGATTGAGGAGCCCATGTCTCCAAAGCCTGATGTTGCACCACAAGCCATCACCATGGCGGCAAATCCACCAACAGAGATGCTGAGCTCTGGCACAGGCGGTTTGGCCATGTGGTCGACAGCAGACTGCAAGCTATGCAGCGGCATGGAGTGGTTCATGAAATGGAGGGATGCAAGGCCAATGATGAGGGAAAGTGCAAGAAGGTGTGTGAGCCATGCCTCCAAGGCAGGGCAAAGAGGAAGCCCTTTGAGCGTAATGGACAACGTGCGGAAGCAATCTTGGACTTGATGCACTCTGATGTATGCAGACCATTCAGCATCGCTTTGAATGGCGGCAGCAAGTATTTCTTGACATTCATTAATGACCATTGTTGCAAGATGTGGATGTACTTCCTCAAGACAAAGGGAGAGGTCAAGGAGAAGCTGCAAGAGTTTGTCTCGATGGTAGAGCAGTAGAGAAGCAAGAAGGTCAAGGCATTGCGCACGGACAACGGTGGAGAGTACGAGGCGTGTAAAGGGTCGTTGAGCCAACACGGCATCAACCACCAGACCACCACGCCTTACACCTCCCAGAGCAATGGCGTTGCCGAGCGGATGAACCAGACTGTCCTCTGCATGACACGAAGCATGATCTTGGACGCCAAACTCCCGCCTTGCTTCAGGGCTGAAGCTGCAAGATCTGGTTGCTACCTTGTGAATCTGATTCCGAATCCGTGCTTGGAAGGCGTAGTAAGAAGCAGCAAAAGAGAAGCAGCTCAAGACGCCACAAGAGGCTTGGTCAGGGAAGAAGTCAGATGCCTCACACTTGAGGGTCTTTGGCTGTATTGCTTGGGCAAAGGTCCAAGTAGGAGAAGGAAGTGGCAAGCTAGATGCACCTGCTAGTAAGTGTGTAATGGTTGGATATGACACCACACACAAGGCACACAGGTTGTAGGACCAAGCGGCAGGAAAGCTCATCAGGAGCCGAGATGTCGAGTTTGATGAAAGGACGCTTGGCAAGGGAGAGTTGATGGACCCTATCCATGCTCCCAAATCAGGAGAGTGGGTTGTGTTGCTCGAGTCAGGTGATCAGGCACCAGAAAACTCACAAATAGTGCCAAAGAAGGATGGTGCTGTAGGGAGAGTGGCTGTGCAGGTTAACACAGCGACAGACTCTGACACTGAGTCTGAGTTGTTCGAGGCCTCTGAGTCAAACTCTGAGGCCGGTGGCTCTTCCTCAAACAACAGATCACTGGCAGCGCAGGAGCAACAGAAGCAACTAAGCCTTGAAGAACCATCAGCAACACTCCGGCGTAGTGCGCACTAGAAGAAACCTACACCCAAGTACGATGCTGTGAGAGCGGAATGGACCGGACTGAGCTGGTCATGCTTGGCTCAGGGAGAGCCTGTGACCGTAACGGAGGCTATGAACATGCCAGATGCGGCCATGTGGAAGGAGGCAGTGGATAGTGAACTCGCATCCATTGAAGAGAACGGAACATGGGTTCTGGTGGATAGGCCCCCAAACGCACACGTGGTGGGGTCAAAGTGGGTACTCTGGAGTAAATTCAAGCAAGATGGTACTATTGACAAGTACAAGGCAAGAGTTGTGGCGAAGGGGTTTTCCCAGCGTGCAGGCTCAGAGTACAAGGAGACCTACACGCCTGTCGTCACCTTTACCTCCATCAAATCCATGTTGGGCATCGCTGCAGCAAAAAATCTGAAGTCCACCAGATGGATATCAAGACAGCTTACCTCTAGGGGAAGCTAGACAAAGAAGTGCTGATGGAAGTGCCCAAGGGAGTGAAAGCTCCTGAGGGCAAGGTTTGAAAACTGGTCAAAGCACTCTACGGGCTCAAACAAGCCCCAAGGATGTGGTACAAGGAGATGGACGGCTTCATGGCCGGGCTCACCTTCATGCACTGCCAGATGGACCTTAGTGTCTATGTTCGGGAGGATAAGCAAGGCTTGATGCTGGTTGCACTCCACGTGGATGACCTGATCATTTGCTCGTCATCAATCGAGCTATTGAACAAGGTGAAAACAAATCTCAAAAACACGTTCAAGATGAAGGACATGGGTCCGCTCGAGTTCTACCTCGGGATAGCCGTCCACCGCAACCGAGCAACAGGTACCATCGAGCGAAACCAGACCAAGTACATCATGGAAGTCCTCAAGCGCTAGACATGGAGGACTGCAATCCCATGAGCACACCCATGACAATAGACATCAAGCTCTCCTCCTCCATGAGTCCCAAGATGGTATCAGAACGGCGTGAGATGGAGAACATTCCCTACCAGTCTGCTCTTGGCAACCTCATATATTCCATGGTAGGGACATGCCCTTACATTTGCTATGCAATGGAACAAGTGAGCAGGTTTGTGGCCAATCCAGGGCCACAGCACTGGCAAGTAGTAAAGCGCATCATGCGCATTCTACAAAAGACCGTACACATGGGACTCCAGTTTGGAAGCCAAGAAGGATCTAACCCGCTGCGGCTGGTGTGCTACACAGACCTTGACTGGGGAGGAAGAATCGATAACACAAAGTCCACCTCGGGCTTTGTGTGCCTCTTGAATGGTGGTAGAATCTCTTGGGCAATCAGAAAGCAAGTCTGTGTATCCCTCTCTATCGTTGAGGGAGAATACATCGCTCTGTCAGAAGCATGCAAGGAGACACAGTGGCTACGCAGTTTGCTTGCCGAGATGAAAGTGCTACAAACGGAGGCAACAGAGGTCCGCATCGACAACAAGAGCGCCATGAAAATGGCACAGGATGATGTCATCTCCCGGCGGACCAAGAACATCGACATCAGGTAACACTACTCACGCGACCTGGTCGCAAAGGAGATTGTGGACCTGAAATACGTGGAGACAAGGAAGATGCTCGCAGATTGCATGACAAAGGCGCTGGACAGTGAATTGCACTCTGCAGGTACTCGAGGCATTAGTATGGTAAACGCAACAAACAAAGACTGAGGCGAAGACTGCTGGAGAGAGGAGAGATCTCACATCCAATGGACAGAGGCACAGGGAAGAATTTGTTGACCTGATATGCTCCTTCTCCATGGCTGATATTTGGACAGGCAGAAGGGGACTAGGCATGCATTGCTCCCTTAGAGTAAGTCCCCTAAGTCTTGTTCAGATAGACAAGGCATGCACTGCTCCTTTGGAGCAAGTCCCCTTGGTCTAATCTGGATAGCATAGCCAGCAAACACTACCTAGGATGACTCTTTGTGGCTTAGACGTTCTAGAGTTAGTCTCTTGAGCGAGAGGTCACTGGGTTAAATCCCAGCTTGATGACTAATTTGCTTTGTGACCAAAAGGGGGACAAGAAGGTTCTAAGAGACATCTTAGAACATTCCAAGGTCCTTCCTGGTGGTTGGCGCCATTTGGCGGTCACAGGGAGCGGCATGTGGGCGGGGGGGATGATGCAATGCAGATTGCGCCCAAAGTGGCTCATCCAAGGAGCCACTGCGCGCCTAGGCTAGAGGCTGGTTCTAGGACTATAAGAACCTGTCAGTTGCCTGTCATTGAGTACAGTTCTTGCCTTTGAGACTCCTCACAGAGTTGTCCACCAAAGGGAGACACTAAAGAAGCATTGGTTTGTCTAAGCCCCAGGAGTTTGCTCCTCGTAGGAAACTGACCAGGTGCTAAGGACACTGTGCAAGGAAGTGATTCCTATGAACTGCTCAGTGTGGAACCTTGGCTGTGAGGGTAACATCATCTCTTGGTTGTAATACCAAAAGCGGTCAATGGAAACCATTCTGTCGGAACCGGTTTTCTAGACCGTTGCCTCAGGCAGGTTGATACTAGTGTCCAAGTTTGTGCGCAATGAGACAATGCGTCGCAGCGGTAGTGAGGGAATCATTTCAGCCTATGCTGCAAAGTGCGATGGTCATGGCAACAATTCCTCTTCTGGTCAGAGCAGCAGCGGAAGCGGTGGCGGTGGAGGAATGGGCAATGGTAGCAGTGGAAAGAGTTCAAAGCGTCATGGGAAGTGCCATAATTGTGGCAAGCTTGGGCATTGGGCATGCGAGTGCAGGGCTCCCAAGAAGGAAGACGGAGATCATGCTGGTAGATATGAGGGTAAAGGAAAGGGTAAGGAGTTGACGAACATGAGGGTTGAGAGCGTGCCGGCAACCAAGGGAGCAACACTACTCAAGGGTGGAGCCTACGGGCTTGACTCTGGCACAAACCACCACTCTTCAAGGGAGAAGGATGGGTTCGTCTCCATTGGGAATACTGAACGTCACTTCAGGTGTGCCAACGGCAGCCTTGTCCATGCGCAAGGCGAGGGAGATAAGTTGATCAGCATCAACATGAATGGTGCTGAAAAAGACTTGAAGCTAGAGAACTTCATCTACATGCCATCTTTTGTGGCAAACCTCTTGTCAGTGTCCAAAATCACGAACCACGACATGACGATCGTCTTCACGGAAGAGGAGGCCGTGATTGTCAAGAACAAGGACATCAAGATATAGTATCCCAAGGAGAGTCTTTTCTCACAGGTCTCAAGATTTGATGGACTCTACGTGCTGCAGATGAAACCCCTTGAAACAACAAATGAGGGATATGCGGCGGTGGAAGAGCCAAAGTCTCCAAAGCCTGATGTTGCACCACAAGTCGTCACCATGGCGGCCAATTCCACCGACACAGATGTTGAGCTGTGGCACAGGCGGTTCGGCCATGTGGCCGACAGCATACTACAAGCTATGTAGTAGCACAAAGTGGTTCATGGAATAGAGGGATGCAAGGCCAAGGATGAGGGAAACTAGAAGAAGCTGTGTGAGCCATGCCTCCAAGGCAAGGCAAAGAGAAAGCCCTTTGAGTATAATGGACAACGTACGGTAGCAGTCTTGGACCTGATTCACTCTGATGTGTGCAGACCATTCCACACCCCTTTGAACGACGGCAACAAGCATTTCTTGACCTTCATCGATGACCACAGTCACAAGATGTGGATCTACTTTCTCAAGACAAAGGGAGAGGACAAGGAGAAGCTGCAAGAGTTTGCCGCAATAGTAGAGCAGCAGACAAGCAAAAAGGTCAAGGCACTACGCACGGACAACGATGGTGAGTACGAGGCGTGTAAAGGCTGGTTGAGGGAACACGGCATCAACCACCAGACCACCACACCTTACACAACCTAGAGTAACGACATAGCTCAGCAAATGAACCAGACTATCATTGGCATGACACAAAGCATGCTCTTCAATGCCAAACTCCCACCTTGCTTCTGGGTTGAAGCTGCAAGAAGTGCTTGCTACCTTGTGAATCTCACTCCGGCAGCCGCGTTTAGAAGGCGTGGTAAGAAGCAACAAGAGAAGCAGCTCAGGACGCCAGAAGAGGCTTGGTCAGTGAAGAAGCCAGAAGCCTCACACTTGAGGGTCTTTGACTGTACTGCTTGGGCAAAGGTCCAAGCAGGAGAAGAAAGTGGCAAGCTGGATGCACGTGCTCGTAAGCGTGTAATGGTCGGATACGACACCACAAACAAGGCGCACAAGCTGTGGGACCACGCAGCTGGAAAGCTCATCAAGAGCCAAAATCTGGAGTTTGATGAAAGGAAGCTCAGCAAAGGAGAGTCGCTGGACCCTGTCCATGCTCCCAAATGAGGAGAGTGGGTTGTGTTGCTCGAGTCAGGTTATCAGGCACCAGAAAACTGGTAGATGGTGCTAGTGAAGGATGGTACTGTAAGGAGAGTGGCTGTGCAGGCTGACACAACGACGCACTTTGACTCTGAGTCTGAGTCGTCCGAGGCCTCTGAATCAAATTCTGAGGCCAGTGGCTCTTCCTCAAAAAGCGAATCACTGGCAGCGCAGGAGCAGTAGAAGCAACTAAGCCTTGAAGCACCACCAGCAACACTCCGGTGTAGTACGCGCCAGAAGAAACCTTTGCCCAAGTACGATGCTAAGAGTGCGGAATGGACCGGACTGAGCTGGTCATGCTTGGCTCAAGGAGAGCCTGTGACCTTAACGGAGGCTATGAACATGCCAAATGCGGCCAAGTGGAAGGAGGCAGTGGATAGCGAACTCGTATCCATTGAAGAGAATGGAACATGGGTTCTGGTGGACAGGCCCCCAAACGCGCATGTGGTGGTGTGAAAGTGGACAATCGAGAAAACGTTCAAGCAGGATGGTACTATCGACAAGTACAAGGCAATAATTGTGGCGAAGGGGTTTTCCAAGTGTGCAGGCTTAGAGTACAAGGAGACTTCGCGCCTGTCGTCACCTTTGCCTCCATCAGATCCATGTTGGGCATCGCTGCTGCAAAAGATCTGGAGGTCCACCAGATGGATGTCAAGACAGCTATCTCCTACGGGAAGCTAGACAAAGAAGTGCTAATGGAAGTGCCCGAGGGAGTGAGAGCTCCAGAGGGCAATGTTTGCAAACTGGTCAAAGGACTCTACGAGCTGAAACAGGCCCCAAGGATGTGGTACAAAGAGATGGGCAGCTTCATGGCTGGGCTCTCTTTCACGCACTGCCAGAATGACCCTGGTGTCTATGTGTCGGAGGATGAGCAAGGCTTGATGCTGGTTACACTGTACGTGGATGACCTGATCATCTGCTTGTCAATGGTCGGGCTGTTGAACAAGCTGAAGACAGATCTCAGCAACAGGTTCAAGATGAAGGACATGGGTCCGCTCGAGTTCTATCTCAGGATAGCCGTCCACCGCAATCGAGCAGCAGGCACCATTCAGCTGAACCAGACCAAGTACATCATAGAGTTCCTCAAACGCTACTACATAGAGGACTGCAAGCCCATCAGCACACCCATGACAATAGACATCAAGCTCTCCTCTTCCATGAGCCCCAGCACGGAAGTACAACGGCATAAGTTGGAAAACATTCTCTACTACTCTACTATTGGCAGCCTCATGTATGCCATGGTAGGATCAAGCCGTGACATTTGCTATGCTGTGGGACAAGTGAGCAGGTTTGTGGCCAATCCAGAGCCACAGCACTGGCAAGCAGTCAAGCGCATCATGCGCTATCTATAGAAGACCTGACACATTGGACTCTAGTTTGGAGGCTAAGAAGGATCTGACCCGCTACGGCTGGTGTGCTACAAAGACGCCGACTGGGGAGGAAGAATCGATGATGGAAAGTCCACCTCAGGCTTTGTGTGCCTCTTGAACGGTGGTGTAGTCTCTTGGACAAGCAGACTACAAGATTGTGTCTCCCTTTCTACCGTTGAGGCAGAGTACATTACTCTGTCAGAAGCATGCAAGGAGACACAGTGGCTCCGCAGTTTGCGTGCCGAGATGAAAGTGCCACAAGCGGAGGCTACAAAGGTCCGCATTGACAACAAGAGCGCCATGAAAATGGCATAGGATGATGTCATCTCTCGGCAGACCAAGCACATTGCCATCAGGTACCACTACTCACTCGACCTGGTCGGAAAGGAGATCATGGACCTAGAATACATGGAGACCAGGAAGATGCTCATACATTCTATGACAAAGGCCCTGGACAGTGAATTGCACTCTCCAATTACTCAAAGCATCGATGTGGTCAACGCAGCGGACGAAGACTGAGGCCAAGACTGCTGGAGAGAGGAGAGATCTCACAGCTAATGGATAGAGGTGCAAGGGATAGTGTGTTGACCTGATATGCTCCTTGTCCATGGCTCATATTTGGACAGGCACAAGAAGGACTAGGTATGCACTGATCCGTTGGAGTAAGTCCCCTAAGTCTGGTCCAGATAGACAAGGCATGCACTGGTCCTTTGGACCAAGTCCCCTTGGTCTAATCTGGATAGTATAGCCAGCAAACACTACCTAGGACAACGCCATGTCGCTTAGACGTTCCAGAGTTCGTCTTTGGAGCGAGAGGTCACTTGGTCAAATCCCAGCCCGGTGACTAACTTTCTTTGTGACCAAAAGGGGGAGAGGAAGGTTCTAAAAGACATCTTAGAATGTTTGAAGGTCCTTCCTGGTGGTTGGCGCCACTTGGCAGTCACAGGGAGCGCCATGTAGGTAGGGGGGATGACGCAATCCAGATTGCCCCCAAAGTGGCTCATCCAAGGAGCCACTACGCGCCTAGGCTAGAGGCTGGCTCTAGGAATATAAGAACCTGTCAGTTGCCAGTCACTGAGTACAGTTCTTACCTTTGAGGCTCCTAACAGAGTTGTCCACCAGAGGCAGACACTAAAGAAGCATTGGTTGGTCTAAGTCCCACGACTTCTCTCCTCGCGCAAAAGTGACCAGGTGCTAAGGACACAATGCAAGGAAGTGATTCCTATGAACTGCTCAGTGTGGAACCTTGGCTTTGAAGGTGATATCATCTCTTGGTTGCAATACCAAGAGCGGTCTGCGAGAACCATTGTGTTGGAACCCATTTTCTAGACCGTCACCTCCGGCAGGTTGGCACTGACAAGGCAACCAAAGAATCTAGGACCTTCTTGGATATTTCTCCCATCATGTCTTCACCCTCGACCTCTTGCCTTTTTCTTTTCATAGGCTAAGGCATGGAGCCATCGCCCATGGTCACCCAGATACTGCCGGTCCACGACCTTGAAAACTTTGAAAAATCATATCTCTCAATTTGATTGTTGGATGAGCCTGAAACTTAGACCATAGACAGTTTGCCAACTGATCTTTCCAATGAGGAAGTTACATTGACAATCGGAGCAGGCATATGGTAGTTTCTTAGAACGTGCTCCTATGGACCTGAAACTGAGCCAGATGGCTCCTTTCCCAACAATCTCCAACTTTGCCACAGTCAGAGTGGGCTGAGTCTACATGCTTTCATGCACAACTGCTACTTCTCACGAGTCACTAGCTTTGTGCAGAAATCAGTGACCTCTTTGCTGGTTCGAGTAAACTCAAGCTTGATAGCACCCTCCTGGATAATGTGCCTAATGAAGTGATATGCAATGTCAATGTGCTTGGTGCATGCATAATCCGTGCAATTCCGCTTTGATTGTCGACGCGCATAGGATCTGGAACTGCTACACTCCCACTTATCTCCGCCATAAGACGTTGAAGCCAAACTACTTCCTTGGCTCCAAAGCTAAGAAAGACGTACTCAGCTTCTGTGCTTGAGGTGGCCACGACCACCTGCCACTTGCTACACTAGTTGATGGCCCCACCATTCATCAGTAACATATGTCCAGAGATGGACTTGCTGCTCTCAGGGTTTGAAGCTCAATCTGCATATGTATAGCAGATGATGTTGTTGTCGTTACCGTTGTAGGTGATGCCGATGTTGATGATTCCAGCAAGGTAGCTGAAGATCCACTTCACTGCCTTCTGGTGCTCAGGTCTGGGATAGGCCATGTGTCGGCTCAAAGCGCTCACAGCCTGTGCGAGGTCCGGCCTGGTTGCCACTATCAGGTACATGAAAGTGTCGACAACGCTGTGGTACTTCTGTTGTTCAGGTGCATCTGCTTCTCCATTGAAGCTCACAAGGTAGTACCGCGTCGCAAGCGGCGTGCCGATGGGTTTGGCCTTTGCCATACCAAACTGCTGCAAAACATCCTTGATGTAGCGGCTGTGCTACAGCAAGAGAGAGCGTGATGTGCAGTCACGCGTGATCTGGATACCGAGGAGGTATGATGCCTTCCCGAGATCAAACATCTTGAAGCGCTCCTGCATGGCCTCCTTGAACTCTTGCAGTGCAGACATGCTATTGGAAAGGAGGAGCATGTCATCCACATAGACAATGATGATAAGCACCTCATGACCATTGTGCCAGCGATAGACATTGTAGTCATTTTTGCTCAAGTCATACCACATGGACTGCACTGCCGCATCCAATTTCCGGTTCGAAGCACTCGACGCTTGCTTGATGTCGTACAACGACTTCTACAGCTTGGAAATCAGGTGCTCCTGGCAATCCATGATGAACCCTTACGGCTGTTCCATGTAGATTTCCTCCTCTAAGTCACCGTTCAAGAATGCCGTCTTGACATCCATGTGGTGAATCTCAAAGTCCTGAGCTGTTGCATAAGAAAGGAGCGTGCGCACAGAGGCAAACTTTGCAACAGGATCAAAGGTTTCCGTGTAGTTGATGCCTTCTTGCTGCGAGTAGCCATTGGCGACCAGCCTCGCCTTGAACTTTTTGAGGTTGCCATCTGCACCCCTCTTCTTCTTGAACACCCACTTGCAGTTGATTACCTTGCGTCCAGGTCCATGTTGACTTCGACTTCCGACTTTTGGGGTAAAAGTCTAAGTGGGAGAGTCGGTCAGAGTTGACTTAAGATTGAATTATATAATGGTAGTGGAATATAGTTCATGAGTGGCTGGTTCTAACGCAATTTGAATCGCTAAATTCCGTTAAGATTTGAGGAAGTTATGTCTGCTCAAACGTGGGATGTGCATAAACACCTCATGCAGCTGCATTTTGCTTACAAATGGCTTTGTATGACATCATGTACATGTTTTAATGTGCAGTCCATCAAGTGTTTAAAGACACGTAAGCAATATTTCTAACAATGGTGTACTTGAGACACAGTACTTGACACACAACAATAAGCGTCCTAACGAGTTGGAGAAAAACCGACTTCCGACTTGGCTCATCGGGAGCCGACTTCCGACTTTCGACTTCTGACTTGGCCATCCACTTCGACTTCCCAAAGTCAACATGGGTCCAGGTGGACGCTCAGTCAGCTCCCATGTACCGTTGTCCAGCTGTGACTATATCTCCTGGTGCACAGCTTCCACCCAATCTGTTGCATCTGGTGCAGCCATGGCCTCCTTGTACAATGACAGCTCATCAAAGTCTGCTGCAACTGCGATGTTCATCTGGTCTTGTTTTTGGGGCATCGAGAAATGCCCGCGCTCACCGGGCTTGTAGCGCACCCTGAGAGGGTACTTTCGACCTGCTGCTGAAGCGTTAGCAGGTGCCTAGCGTGGTGCTACTGGCACAACTGCTCGTGCTGATGTTGGTGCATTGTTTTCCTCTGCTTTTGCCGATGAGGCTACGGTATCTGCTGCATAAAAAATGGGAGAATAGAGTGATTTTCCTACTGTCACAGTAGAGGAAGGTTTAGGAGAGGCGGGATCACGGAGAATGTCTGCTCCCACCACTTCATTAGCTGCTTGTTCTGCTGCCTCTTTGCAGATGATGTTGGTACCAAAGACGTTACTTTCATTGAAAACGACATCCCTAGAGATGAAGACGTGCCCAGTATCCCTCTCGACGAGACAATACGCCTTGCTTGCCACGTCATAGCCAATCATCAGCATCTGTAAGCTCTTCGTGTCCCAGTTCTGCCACTTCTCTTTCAGCATGTGCATGTGCGCCAAGCTTCCAAACGCGGGACGATGAGCCACGCTCGCCTTCTTGCCAAACCACGCCTCGTACGGTGTCATCTGCTCCAAGGCCTTGGTTGGATTGCGGTTCATGATATACACCGCAGTGCTCACTGCTTCGGCCCAAAAGTCGTAGGTGAGCCGAGCCGCGTGCACCATGGAGCGGATTGACTCAAGGATGGTGCGATAGGCACCATCTGCTACGCCGTTCTGGTACGATGAGTATGGCGGGATGCGCTGCGCCTTGATGCTTGCTGCTGCGAAGTAGTCCTAGAACTCCTTGCTCAGGTACTCTCCACCGCGGTCTCTGCGCAGCGCCTTGATTTTCTTTCCATTCTTGTTCTCCACCATGGCCTTTAACTCCTTGAACCTGTCAAAGCATTTGATCTTGGAGAAAAGGAAGTACACAATAGTGTAACGGCTGAGATCATCAATGAAGGTGAGAAAACACCTAGAGCCTCCAAAGCTCTAGGTCTGCATCAGGCCACACAAATCTGTGTGAACCAGCTCCAGCACCTCCTTTGCTGTTCCCCTGCTCCAGAGAACGCCTCGCGATGCTGCTTCCCCTCCAGACAGCCAATGGACAACTACTACTCAAAGTTAAAGATGGTGGGTAAGTCACACACCAACTGCTATGTTTGAAGTTGCTACAAGGCGCGCATGCCAATGTGGCTATAGCGCGCATCCCAGATTTTGCCATATGTGGCCTGCACCAGTGCTGCAAGACTCTGCTCACGCGGGATCTTGGTCATCCCAAACAGGCGGTACACGTCGCCTTCCTTCACCGACGTGGCCAACTCCTCTCCAGTTTCCTTGTCGAGGATGTAGACATAGTCGTTTTCAAAGACGACTCGCAGTCCTGTGTTGGTGAGAGAGGACACTGAGACAAGGTTGAACTCAACATCAGGTACATATAGCACGCCATGGAACACTCCCACTTCAATGCCGCGTGGGGTCTCCAACCACATCTCCACAATCCCAATGCCCTAAGCATACACCACCCGATCATCACCCAATACAATCGGTGGGGGGGGAATGGAGAGCAGCTGCATAAACCACTCCTTGTGGTGCGACATACTCTTGGTACACCCTGAGTCCTTGTACCATGCCAGATCGGCCTTTTCCTTCTGCAACATATCAGACTTCGCCATGAAGAGGCGGTCGCGCACCTCCTTCACCACGTTCATGTTGCCAACATGGCGCACGCCGGTCTGGTTTCGGTACTACTGCTGCTACTGCTGACGTTGTTGTTACTACTGCTGCTGTTACTATGGAGATTGCTACACTTGCTGCTGGTGCTGCTGCTCCTTCTGGTCCCTCTTGAACTTGAAGCACTCTTTCTTGTAGTGCCCCTCTTTCTCGCAATAGTGGCACTTGCCCTTCTTCTTACCTCTCTGTTGCCCGTACTACTGCTATTGCTGGTTGTGTGAGCCCATCGCCATGAAAGCTGCTTCACTGCTACTACTGCCACCATTGCACTTTGGTTCATTGCGATGCACTTCTACTTGCACTAGGTACGTGCAATTGAGATCTACGTCGAGAGTTAGCTAGCACTCCAACGTCTCTTGCACCATGTCATAGCTCGTTGGGAGCCCCCTCAGCAAGAGGAGGACGAAGCGTGTGACTTCCACGGGGTTGCCGGCCACTTTTAGCTGCTTTGCAAGCTCTTTTGCCCTGTCCAAGTACGCCTCCATCCCTTTGCCACCCTGCATTTTCAACGCCATCATCTTCTCCTCCAAAAGCATGAGGAATACAGGATCCTTGCTCTCATACATTTAACACAATGTGCAAAAAGCATGAGACAAGCAGCCTGTAGGCCTGCCTATCCTTCTTCTTCCACTCCTCATATTTTGCTGCTACAGTTGTAGATAAAACTGCATCTACTCCACTTTTTGCGGCGTCTTCCCCGCCACCACCTGCACAGCGGTGATGCCTTTTGCGTGTGGAGACGGAGCGCACTCGTCAGCGGCTCACCACCTCCCACAAGCCCCTCTCCTCCAAAAGGAGGCAGGTACGGATCTTCCAAAACGTAAAGTTGGCGCGTCCTTCCAGCCTCTCCAAGGGCTGGGCTGCTGTTACCACTCCTGCTCCTGCCATTTTGAGCTTTGGTGATGCTGAGCGCTATCCTTGAGTGGCGGCACTACCCCTGCTTCTGCTACTGCTTCTGCGAGAAATCAGTCTAACAGAAAATGGACTATAGAGGCCAGCAGACTGAAAATGTGGAAAAACTGAGCCCATCATTAAAAAATTCTGCTCAAAAGCTTTCTAATCAACCCACAAAATGGGGTCATCAACAGGGGATTTTCAGAGATATGTCCTTTTGAAAACAGGGTATGTTGTTGCTCCTACTCTAGCTCACAACAGCCAGCTTGTACACGGCATTTCTCCCACACGTACCAATGGAATGCAAATAGCTTACACCACTGCAAAGCTCAGGAAAAATACTTCAATTCGCATGTGCTACATTTTTAATTTAACAAACAAATGAGAGAGTTATGGTCATCACAAGGCGACAATCTTACTCAGAGAGAAGAGTGTAGTCCTTGCCAACCTCGTTTTGAGCATAACTCTCCATCTGAAGGTTGGATCTTTGTGATCTTGGCCTTGTTGGAAAGCTTGTCTCTTGAAATTCAAGATTCAGTTGTCGATTCTCAACTTTGGTGAAGGTTTAATCTTAACCCGTCACTCTCAAAGTGACGGTCTGTGCTGGCTGAAAGTGGCGGAACTGTTAAAACGTGTCCCTGCCATGGATGCCGTTTGCCGTTTTCATGTTCGACCACTAGAGAGTGGTCGGATGTCTGATCTGATTACAGAATTGGATTGCTTGCATTTTTCCATGCAGTTTCAAGTTTTCAGTTGCTCGACTTGGTTGAGAATTTAGAAAGATAGCCCCATCCGAAGTTTGGGTGGTAGGTGGGTGGAATCTGAGTTCCGTCATTGGTGACGGATTAATTCCACCACCACTGATCCAAGTTCGACTTCAATATGCTCCAAGGGCACATGGGCCATGAACAAAAGGGATGTGGATGGTCTTCTGGACCAGGGCGAGCATGTTGGGATGACAGGAAGGGCACTTCGACAGGCCACCGTCGAAGCGCCTCCCGTCACTCCCGTTCGTGGGTATGGTGGGCGGCTCGGCTCCACCATGGCTTACTCTAACGCCCGTAGCTGGGGCTCTACTGCTCCGTTTTAGGCGTGCTTGGATGCGTTGGAAAGCTTAGATCACACGCTATAAGAATCTGATGTAATCTTGCCAAAACAACTAACCATTGATGATTCCCAGCCTTTCTCAGTTTCCGCAATCTGTATTCTGCCAGAATTCTGCTCCCTTGGTGTTGTGGCGACCCAAAGCACACACCTCTCTTGGAAGTCTCTTTGCACTAAGCAGCCGTGGACACTTAGACAGTTTAGGGCACACCAGGACAGCATTCATGACAAAGGGTTATGGGCCCACAATCCTGACCTGCCTACCAAGACGTTCACGGCTTCCGCAAATGCACGGGAGTGTCGCTCCGGGCGACTTCGCCGTCGCACGTTGAGACTGTCCATTGCAGAAGTTCAACATGGCGCAGAAGACAGAGTCCTCGCCCATCCAAAAGTACATGGGCGGCCCTGGTTTTGGGCTGTGGCGATGGCATTTTGAGATCTAACGCACGCACAAGGGACTGCTGGAGCTCATGAAGGGCATGGAGGTTCAAGATGCGAGCGCAACGGACGAGGAGATGATGGCCTTTGCAACGAAGAACACGGAGGCGCTGATGCTCCTCTTGTTTGCGCTGCATGAATCTTAGTGGGGCTATATCCATGGCTGCGAGCTGGCAGCCAACGCGTGGAAGAAGCTCTGCTCCATCCACCAATCAACATCCCTAGCCAACAAGATCTTCGCAATGAAGCGACTCTTGACGGTGAGGATCGAAGAGGGTGAGGATGTCATTTCCGCCATGCAACAGATAGAGTCTCTTGCCTCAATGCAATGATGTGGGGTGGAAGATTGACACAAAGATGCAGGTAATGGCGCTCCTCATGGCTCTACCCAACATTTGGGGTCCTCTCATCACCTTGTTGGGAGGTTGGGAGGAGGATAAACTCACCTATGGCGCAGTCGCTAGGAACATCCACAACGAGGTGCACCGTTGGAGCGGTGGCGAGACTTCGTCATCCTCAACTGCCCTGATCACCAAAACGCAGGGTGGCAGCAGCAGCGGCAAGCGAGGCGGTGGTCAGGGCGGCGGCAAGAAGGGCGCCAAAAGGGGTGCATGCCATAACTGTGGCAAGGAGGGCCATTGGGCCAAGGAGTGCCCGGAGGAGGCGCAGTCCGGTGGCAAGGGTGCCAAAGGCAAGAAGGCGCTCCTCAACGGTACGAAGAACCACGACCTGAAGGGCGCCAACCAGCGGTGCCTCGACTCAGGTGCGAAGGAACATACCCAAGTTGAGAAGGTGGGGTTCATCAACTACACCAAGTCTGCCAAGTCCATGGTGACCGCCAATGACAAGGTCGAACCTGCGGCTGGCCAATGTGATGTGGACGTAGAGGTGGTGCTTGGTGGTAAAAGGGCGCAATGTGTTATCCAAAATGTGCAACATGTCCCCGGCCTGGCTGACATTTTGAATGTGAGCCGCTTTACACACAAGGGGTATGAAGTCCTCTTCTGCAGGAAAGGTGCAGTTGTGCGGATGGACGGCAGCGGCGAGGTCGTGCTCGAGACGAAGCGCGAGGGAGGCCTCTACATCGTTGGGACCAAGGTCATCCCCTTGGCATCAGACGCAGCACACTCGCCAGCACCCGTCGTCAACCTCGCAAAAGGCGGGGGAGCAGACCTGCAGCTGTGGCATCGGCGGCTGGGGCACTCGTCACTCGCAGTCGTGCAAGAGATGGCGAAGCGCGACATGGTTCCCGGCCTCAACATCACCGGTGCAGCTGACGCAGCAACAGATTCCGTAGAGCAAAAGTGCATGCCTTGCATCGTGGGCAAGGCAAAGCGCAAGCCGTTTGAAGACGGACAGCGGTGGGCCGAGAACTTGCTCGAGGTCATGCATAGTGATGTGTGCGGACCGATCAAGATGCCGTCCATTGGGGGCGCGCAGTACTTTGTCACTTTCATCAATGATTGCAGCAGAAAACTCTACGTCTACTTCATGAAGCGGAAGAGCGATATGTTGGACCAGCTGAAAAAGAATGTCGCAGCGGTGGAGAGGCAGACTGGCAGCAAGGTCATAGAGCTACGCAACGACAATTGCGGCGAGTACGTGGGCTGTAGAGGGTGGCTGAAAGATCAGGGCATTGAGTGGCAGCCGACCACTCCGTACACGCCTCAATATTATGGCGTGGCGGAGCGTATGAACCAGACGCTACTCACCATGGCGCGGACAATGCTCGTGGACGCAAAGTTGCCACAGAGCCTGTGGGCCAAGGCCGTGAGTACGGCGTGCTACATCACCAACCTCACTCCAACAGCAGTGCTGAAGGGGAAGTGTGGCTCGAAGACGCCGCAGAAGGCTTGGAGCGGGCGCAAACCAAGCGTGGCACACCTGAAGGTGTTCGTGTGAAAGGCCCACGCGTTGGTGCAGGCCGCGCAAAGAAAAGACTCCAAACTGGACCCGCGTGCAAAGGCGTACGCGTTCGTCGGATACAAGAGTGCACTCAAGGCGTACCGCTTCTTTGATCCACGAACGCAGGACGTCATCACCAGCCGCGACGCCACGTTTGATGAGCAGCAAAGCTATTGCAACAGCAGCAACAACATTGACGCAGCGCACTCTCCAAAGTAGGGGGAGTGGTTCCAACTCCTTGAGCGTGAGGAGGAGCCGGCGGCTCCAGAAGTCGATGACGGGTCTTCAGAGGATGACAGTGCTGGAGCGCTCCAGAGACACCTGCACCTGCTGCATTGCCCTGCTGCAGATTTAAGGTGACGGACATGGGGGAGCTGGAGTACTACCTCGGGGTAAGAATCACGCGGAACCGGAGAGCGCGCACGCTTGAGTTGGGGCAGGCCAAGTACGTGGCCGAGGTGTTGATGCGGTACGGCATGGAGGACTGCAAACAAGTGGGCAGTCCGTTCTCCACAAGTTGTGAGCTGAGTGCGGCGATGGCGCCGCAAAGTAAAGAGGAGAAGGAGGACATGGCGGAGGTGCCCTACCAATCTATGGTCGGCAGCCTCATGTATGCCATGGTGGCTACTTGGCCGGACTTGGCCTACGCGGTGGGCCAGGTGAGCAGGTAAGTGGCCAACCCTGGGCCACTACACTGGCATGCGGCGAAGCGTATCCTCCGGTACTTGCAAGCAACGCGGCATGCGCGCCTGAAGTACGACGGAAAGGGGAGGTCAGACCCCTTGCGGCTGGTCTGCTACACTGACGCGGACTACGCCGGCGATGTGGACAAGAGGAAGTCTACTTCTGGCAATGTGTTCTTCCTCGCAGGTGCAGCGGTCTCGTGGTACAGCAGGAAGCAGGACTCCGTTGCCACCTCCACAGTGGAGGCGGAGTACGTCGCTCTGGTCGAGGCGGTCAAGGAAGCGGTGTGGCTCCGCAGATTGCTGGGGGAGCTGGGCGTGCCGCAGCAGGAGCCTACGGTGGTTCAAGAAGACAACACCAGCTCCATCTCACTGACCAACAACCCGACGCAGCAGAAGAGGAAGAAGCACATTGACGTGCGCTATCACTCTGTGCGCAACATGGTGGAGAAGGGATAGGTTGTACTACAGCATTGTAGCACAAAGCACATGCTTGCAGATTGCTTGACCAAGGCGTAGCCCCAGGATCGGCATGTCATCAGTCTATCAGGGCTTGAGTTGACAAGCTGTGAAGGGCTTGAAGGCGCAGGAGTGGACGGGTAAAGAGTGAGCATGAGGCATCCGGCTTGGAAGGTGCACGGGGGAGATTGTTAAAAAGTGCCCCTGCCATGGATGCCGTTTGCCGTTTTCCAGGTTTGACCCCTAGAGAGTGGTCGGATGTCTGATTTGATTACAGATTTGGACCCCTTGCATTTGGCCATGCAGTTTCAAGCTTTCAGTTGCTCGATTTGGTTGAGAATTCAGAAAGATAGCCCCATCCAAAGTTCGGGTGGTAGGTGGGTGGAATCTGGGTTCCGTCATTGGTGACGGATTAATTCCACCACCAGTCATCCAAGTTCGACTTCAATATGCTCCAAGGGCACATGGGCCATGAACAAAAGGGATGTGGATGGTCTTCTGGACTAGGGCAAGCCTCCCCCCACGTTGGGATGACAGGAAGGGCGCTTCGACAGGCCACCGTCGAAGCGCCTCCCGTCACTCCCGTTCGTGGGTATGGTGGGCGGCTTGGCTCCACCATGGCTTACTCTAACGGCCGTAGCGGGGGCTCTATTGCTCCGTTTTTGGCGTGCTTGGATGCGTTGGAAAGATTAGATCACAGGCTATACGAATCAAATCTAATCTCACCAAAACAACTAACCATTGATGATTCCCAGCCTTTCTCAGTTTCCGTAATCTTTATTCTGCCAGAATTCTGCTCCCTTGGTATTGTGGCGACCCAAAGCACACACCTCTCTTGGAAGACTCTTTGCACTAAGCAGCCGTGGACACTTAGACAGTTCAGGGCATGCCAGGACAGCATTCCTGACAAGAACTTGGCTCTGATACCAAGTGTTGGAACTGGAGGAGAGAGGGAGCCTTGCACCAGCAAGCATGTGGGACTGGAAGGGCATCAGTTGTGCTCAAGAATGGTTGCTGAATCAATCAAAATGATGGAGTACATATAGAGCTGGGGCTTGGGCAAGTTATCCCTCTCACAAGCCACACCACTTTGCCATGGAGGCTAATGTTCACACACTAGAGTCCATAATCTCACACAAGAGAGGAAATCAGCCTACCAATCAGGGTGACCACTCACACACGACCTAGAGAGCTAGAAAATGCTCTCATGGCACACTCCTAAAGGTCACATAACCCACAATCCCATGGAGAAATGCCATGTGTCCATGGGTAGCACACAAGGATTTCACCTCTCCTAAAAGGTAAGGAGAGGTACCTTTTTCCTAGTCAGTACACTCTGACAAGGCAACCCAAGAATCTAGGACCTTTTTGGATGTTTCTCCCATCAGGTCTTGACCCTGGACCTCTTGCCTTTTTCTTTTCTCAGGCTAAGGCATGGAGCCATCGCCCATGGTCAACCGGATACCGTTGGTCCATGACCCTGAAAACGTCGAAAAATCATATCTCTCAATCCGACTAATGGATCGGCCTGAAACTTGGACCGTAGACATTTTTGCACTTGACCTTTCGAATGATGAAGTTGGATTGACGATCGGAGTAGACGTCTGGTATTTTCTTGGAACTTGCCCTTGTGGACCTGAAACTGAGCCGGATGGCTCCTTTCCCAACAGCCTCACCTGTTCTGGACCTTTGTCCATGCAGTGTAGCCGAATACGTTCAGGTGTGATGAGTCCTGCTTCTTTCGTGACTAAACTTCTTGTGGCATCATCTGTTGCTTGCCCTTTTTCTTGCGCGCCTACCCAGAGCAGCTATATGAGTGAGGTTGACGAGATAGCATGATATTCTTGATTGTTCCGTCTACAACTGCGATGGAAGCTTCTCATCAAAGAGCATGCTACGCACCATGCCGAGGATGATCTGATTCATCCATTCGGGAAGATCATTTCTCTGCGGGATGTAAAGGGTTGTGGGCTGGTGGTTGATCCCATATTGCTGCAACCAGCCCTTGCATACCTCATACCCTCTGCCGTTATCGCTTTGCATTTTTTTTACATTCTTTCGAGTCTGCCACTCCATTGTGGCGACAAACTCCTACAACTTTTTTCTGACCTCTCCCTTTGTTTTGAGGATGAAGATCCACACCTTGCGGCTGTGGGCATTGATGAAGGTCAGAGAATACCTGCTACCACCATTTTACACCATGCGAAAGGGTCCGTACACGTCGGAATGAATCAGGTCAATGGCTGATTCTGCGCGGCGACGATTGCGCTCAAAGTGTGTTTGCTTGGTCTTGCCTTGGAGGCAAGGTTCACGCAGGCTGCCATACCAAACCACATCTTTCTTACAACCGTCCATGCTGTGGACCAGCTCTTGTTGTTGGATGACTTGGAGCATGCTGTTTGCATTGTACCCAAAGCGTCTATACCATATATCAGTGTCTTTGTTCTTTGCGGTAGAGGATATTTTTTCATTTCCTGTTGGTGTGCTCTCTTGCGTTGGTGCCAAGACCACTGCTTCCGCCGCACTTGCATGACCCTCGTTTTCCGAGCTATTTGTTATTGTTACTTGCAATACTTAAAACCCTTCAACCCGTGGGACCTGTGCCACGAGATCTTTGTTGATGTAGAGGACCTTGAAATTCTTGTTCCTAGTGATGACCGCCTTTTTCTGCATGGAAATCATTTGTACATCTGAATTGTTGCTCAGTGGAGCCAATGGAGACAGATCCAGCCTTGTGGTTGCTAGAGTGATTATCGTTGCCGGAGTCTAGGCCGAAAGCTCTTGGCCTGAACAACGCCGCTCCTTTTGCTGGAGGCGTGCCCTAAGCCATCATGTTGGTGGTTTCTTTGCCAACCTTTTTGTACCTTGGTTCCCACGCCATCTTCCTTCTTTGGCGACCTCTACTCTCTTGCCCGGTGTACAGGTTTACCGTAGTTGCGGCAGTTACCTTGTCGTTTGGGAGCCTTGTTGCCATTATTGCCTCTGCCACCATCGTTTCCGCTACCGCTTTTCAGTCTGGAGGCTGACCCTTTGCTCCCACTGCCACTGTAGTGTGCAGCATAGGCTCAGAAATAGGCCTCACTTTTGCTACTATGCATGGCCTTGTTTTGCACGTACTCAGACATTTCGTCCTCCTTCTAGCCGCCCATCACGGTGATCATTGAGCTCTAGCTCCCTGGTAGCGCCATGAGGAGGATCATGGCTTGCATGTTTTTGTCAAGGTCCCAATTCATGTGGCGAGCCACGCCAAGAAGTCCTTCAACCTCCTATAGGAAGTTGGAGATTGATTTGTCCTCATTCATCCGCATGCTGATGACCCGTTGTAGGATGAATAATCTGTTAGTGAGCAAGGTGGATTGTTGCACGCTCTTGAGCTTGTCGTAAGCTTCAAATGCCAGAGTGTACCTAGTAATAGTAGGAACATACTTCTTAGAAATTGCATTGCTGAGGAATGATGTATCAATATCATTTCGTTCCATCCATGCCTCGTGCTCGGGTGAGTCCATTGCAGGAACCTGCTCCTCTCTCTTCAAAAGCTGGATGAAGCGGTGCACTTTCATTGCCAATTCAAACTGCCATCTCCAGAGCGGAAGTTAGTTCTCCTTAGAGATCGAGATGTCTCCAAAAGATCCAAGACCTTGTGGCAGTACGGTAGCACTCACTATTGCTCTAATAGTCTGACCCGTGATAGCAAGTGTTGAGTCTAAGGACTGCCCTGCGGCAGCCCCTAATGTGCTTGAAGACTGCCCTACGGTAGCCCCTGTTGCTCCTAATGGGCCAGCCATTTTGGCGGCCCTTTTCTGCAAATTGCATCTTTACTACGTTGAGGCTGATGTAGGCTGATATTAGCTGATGTCTGCTACCAGTTGATGTTTTTTGTAAACAAAGAATACAGATTGCACTAGCACACTCAAGATCTGGCCTCCAAGGGCAGAGCGTGTCATGGTAGGGACCAAAGGATTGTGCCTCCAAGGGCAGAGCTTGACCTTGGTCCCTGTGTGCTAGGTACAAGTTCAGCCGTTGCGATTGATGAAGCTGATGGAGCTGATGGAGCTAATGGAGCTGGTGTGCACACTTGGAGAGAGAATACCAGTGTGAACCGGGCGCGATGGACTAGCCTCAACCGGATGGTGTAGGGACCAACCAGTGGTAGCGGCAACCAAAGCGAGGCCAATGCACACCTTTCCAGGTTTGCGAAAGCATAGGGTTGTCTTGGGGGAGCACAGGAACACGTGTGGCAAGGTAGGAGTAAGTTGTACTCGTTATTCAAGTGTCGATATACAAGACTATACTTACATGATGATACATCCTAGGCGACCTAAGGTCGCCAAGCCGTGCGCGGCCCCCCTACAAGCCAAGAATGAGCGTTATTGCCTTAGCATCACGTAGCTTACCTTCCCAGCTTTACACGCACCAAGAATTGCACCAGTATGAGGAGGAACTGTGGAGATATGGACGTTTCCGTGTACCACGGTAATCTGCCGCCAGCAGCACCACTAGCGGCAGTAACGGCCGCCCGAAGTGCTCTTTCTGGCAACAACACACCGAGGCGGCATTGCGAAGCGCCCTTGGCCCTCAATGATCCTTGACTCATTGACTATCCGCGCCCCAAGGTGCGCTTCCGCCTTGTTGGGTGTTTTGAGGGCCGAGCCTTGATCTTTGGGAATGATTTCTTGCCACCTTTTTTCCCTCCGCCAGTCAATCCTTTGAACGGGCGTATCTTCCTGAATTCTTGATGGATTGACCTCGTTCTTGTTGGGAAAAGAGCCATATGGCTCAGTTTTAGATCCACAGAAGCAAGTTCCATGAAACTACCAGATGCCTGCTCCGATCGTCAATCCGACTTCACCATTTGAAAGATCAGGTGGCAAAATTTCTACGGTCCAAGCTTTAGGCCCATCCAACGGACGGGTTGAGAGATGATTTTTCGAAGTTTTCGGGGTCATGGACTGTCGATATCTGGGTGATCATGGGCAATGGCTCCATGCCTTAGCCTGAGAAAAGGAAAAGGCAAGAGGTCCATGGTCAAGACCTGATAGGAGAAATTCCCAAAAAGGTCCTAGATTCTTGGGTTGCCTTCTCAGAGTGTGCTGAGTACAAAAAAGGTACCTCTCCTTACTTTGTTAGTTAGGTGAGATCCATGTGTGCTAGCCATGGACACATGGTGATTCTCCATGGGATTGTGGGTTATGTGACCACGAGGAGTGTGCCATGAGAGCATTTTCTAGCTCTCTAGGTCGTGTGTGAGTGGTCAGCCCGATTGCTCAGCTGATTTCCTCTCTCGTGTGAGATTATGGACACTAGTGAGTGAACCTTAGCCTCCATAGCTAAATGGTGTGGCTTGTGAGAGGGCTGACTTGCCCAAGCCCTAGCTCTATATGTACTCCATCATTTTGATTGATTCAACAACCATTCTTCAGCACAAGTTATGCCCTTCCAATCCCACATGTTTCCTGCCCCAAGGCTCCCTCTCTCCTCTAGCTCCAACAGTTCTTGGGTTGATCTCACACCTTTTCTCTTGTAGGTTTGAAATCGACAGTTTGCTTGTATATTCAAGGAAACCACAAGCCGTAATTAGTACCATTGCCATTCTCCGGCTTATGCTACCCCCCGTTTAGGAGAGAGCCAGAGGATGGCATTCAACCCGCCAACGTTAAAGTTGCAAGCAGGCTCCTATGAGTTGTGGGCAATGTCGTAGATCGTCCAATTGACAAGGTACTCCCATTCACGGCCACAACGACGGTGCACGAGGCTGGCCTCCTCTTCAAACTCTTGCTTGCCATCAATGATCACCAGAGGGAGAGGTTTCAAACTACGGCCAGGAAATTGCTCGGCAGAAGCATGGTAAAGCTTAAGCTTGGAGACGTGGAACACATCGTGGACTGGTATGAAAGGCGGGAGAGCCAATCGTTCCACAACGAATGTCCACATTTTGAGCACCTCAAACGCACCAAGCCACTGGGGTTTCAACTTGTCCGACCGGGTCCCGTGAGGCTTGACGTGCGCGCAGTTGAGAAGCACATGATCACCGACCTTGAGCGTTGCGTCGACGCATCAGCAGTCTACTTGCACATTCTATTTCTGTTGCGCTTTCGTCCATGCATGCCGTGTCGCTGCCCAAATCTGCTTGAAGTCACGTGCCGAAGACTCCACCTCAGGCAGTTTGCTTGCGACACGCAAACTGAGGAGTGTGAAGTGCACCGTCCTGGTCACCACCTAAAATGGTGCCTTGCCGGTGGAGGCAGACGTGGAGGAGTTGTACGCCAACTTAGCAACCGGTAACCGCTGGTCCCTCACCGTCTCGTCCGGATCACCAACTGTACGAAGGACATGCTCCAGTGTCTTGTTCGTCTGCTATGTTTGCCCATCAGTTTGGGGATGAAAGCTGATCGACAGCTGCATCTTGCTGTTGACGTGATACGCTCTTTGTCCATGGCTGACATTTGGACAGGCATAGGACGGACTAGGCATGCACTGCTCCCTTGGATTATGTCCCCCAAGTCTGCTCCAGATAGACAAAGCATACACTGCTTCTTTGGAGCAAGCCCCCTTGATCTAAACTGGATAGTATCGCCAGCAAACACTACCTAGGACAACTCCTTGTGGCTTAGACGTTATAGAGTTAGTCTCTGGAGTGAGAGGTCATTGGGTCAAATCCCAGCTCAGTGAATTATTCTCCTTGTCACCAAAAGGGGGACATGAAGGTTCTAAGAGACATCTTAAAACATTCCAAGGTCCTTCTTGGTGACTGACGCCACTTAAGGGTCACAGGGTGCTCCATGTAGGTAAGGGGGATGATGCAATCCAGATTGCCTTCAAAGTGGCTCATCCTAGAAGCCACTACGCGCCTAGGCTAGAGGCTGGCTCTAGGACTTTAAGAACCTGTCAGTTGTGTCTCATTAAGTAAATTTCTTACCTTTGAGACTCCTAACAAAGTTGTCCACCACAGGCAGGCACTCAAGAAGCATTGGTTGATCTAAGCCCCAAGAGTTTTCTCCTCGCAAAAAAGTTACTTGGTGCTAAGGACACAATGCAAGGAAATGATTCCTATAAACTGCTCGGTGTGGAACCTTGGCTCTGAGAACGATATCATCTCTTGGTTGCAATACCAAGAGCGGTCAGCGGGAACCATTGTGTCCGAAGCCGTTTTCTAGACCGTCGCCTCAAAGCGGTTGACAAAGGGTTATGGGTCCACACAGACTAATTGTAAGGCACGCTTCTTCGCACTCTCTTGCCCTCTCTATCTTGCAGCACGCATCAGCTCCATCTACTCCATCTACTCCATTAGCTCCAACGGCAGGTGCTGGCACTTAGCAAACAAGGGCCAAGGATAAGCTCTCCCCTAGGAGGTACGACCCTTGGACCCTAACCAGGACAAACGCTGCCCTTGGAGGCACGACCTTGGGTTCGCTCGTGTACGTTCTTCTCATTTTGCAGGTGATCAACGGCAAAGGGGTAAGCAATGGATCTATGCCTTCTAAACCGGTAGCAGACAACAGCCTACGTCTGCCTACATCGGCCTGAACAAAGGAGAGAAGCAGAGAAACAGTATGACGACACCTGTGACGCTCACTCTCGAGTACGTCAACGGTGGTCTGTCAACGTTCACAGGGTTTGGTTTTCCCTCGTGGAAATGGAAATTTGAGATTTTCATGAGGGTGCGTGGCTACTTGAAGATGTTCCTTGGAGAAGAGGTTGAACCTCCCAAAACAGATCCCATATATGAAGCGTGGGGAGTCAAAAATGACATACCGCTTGCGATTCTTATGACATCAATGCATGAGTCACAGCAGGTCCACCTCCAAGGTATCACACATGCATCAAAGGCCTATGAGAAGCTTGCACGCGTACAGCAATCAAAGGCCCTCGCAAATCACCTCTTCATCCTTCAAAAGCTGATTTCCATGAGGGTGAGTGAGGGAGAGGCGATTCCGGACTTCTTGTTGAAGTTCGAACGACTTTTGTAGCAAGTGACCCAAATGAACTGGGAAATCGACACTAACATGCATGCCATGATCCTCCTCATGGCGCTACCTGAAAGCTGGGGTCCTTTGATCACCGTCTTTGGCACTTGGAAGGAGGAGTATTTGACGTATAAGGCAATGTCCGAGTACGTGCACAACGAGGCCATGCGTCATAGCGGTAGTGAGGCTAACATTTTAGCCTATGCTGCACAGTACGGTGGTCGTGAAAAAAAGTCCTCTTATGGTCAGAGCAGCAGCAAAAGCAGTGGCGGTGGAGGAAAAGGCAATGGTGGCGGTGGAAAGAGTTCAAAGCTTCTTGGGAAGTGCCATAACTGTGGCAAGCCTGGACATTGGGCACGAGAGTGCAAGACTCCCAAGAAGGAAGACGAAGATCATTGTGGTAGATATGAGGACAAAGGAAAGGGTAAGGAGCTGACGAACATGATGGCTGTGAGTGTGCCGGGATCAAGGGAGCGGCACTACTTAAGTGTGGAGCTTACATGCTCGACTCTGGCACGAACCTCCACTCTTCAAGGGAGAAGGATGGGTTCATCTCCATTGGGAACACTGAATGATTCTTTAGATATGCCAAGGGCAGCCTTGTCCATGCGGAAGGCGAGGGAGATAAGTTCATCAGCATCAACATGAACGGTGCTGAAAAAGACTTGAAGCTGGAGAATGTCGTCTACATGCCGTCTTTTGCGACAAACCTCTTGTCAGTGTCCTAAATCACGCACCACAACATGACGGTCGTCTTCACGGAGGAGGAGGTCGTGATTGTCAAGAACAAGGACATCAAGATCTCCTATCACAACGACAGTCTTGTTGCACAAGTCCAAACAGTTGATGGGCTCTACTTGGTCCAGACCAAACCCCTTAAGAGTACAAATGAGGGGTATGCAACGGTTGAAGAACCCAAGCGTCCAAAGCCTGATGTTGCACCACAGGCTGTCTGCATGGCGGCCAACTCCACGGACATTCATGTTGAGCTCTTGCACAGGCGGTTTGGCCATGTGGTCAACAGCACACTGCAAGCTATGGAGC
Organism: Penium margaritaceum; assembly: GCA_023375785.1. Classification (NCBI taxonomy): domain Eukaryota; kingdom Viridiplantae; phylum Streptophyta; class Zygnematophyceae; order Desmidiales; family Peniaceae; genus Penium; species Penium margaritaceum. Next base: position 24,876 of record SZWC01000633.1, on the reverse strand, counting down.
AGCACGAAGTGGCTCATGGGAGGGAGGGATGCAAGGACAAGGATGAGGGAAAGTGCAAGAAGCTATGTGCGCCATGCCTCCAAGACAAGGAAAAAAAGAAAGCCCTTTGAACGTAATGGGCAACGTGTAGCAGCAATCCTGGACCTATTTCACTCTGATTTGTATGGACCATTCCGTACCCCTTCGAACAGCAGCAGCAAGTATTTCTTGACCGTCATCGATGACCACAGTCGCAACATGTGGATCTTCTTCCTCAAGACAAGGGGAGAGGTCAAGGACAAGCTGGAAGCGTTTGTTGCGATGGTAGATCGGTAGACTAGCAAAAAGGTGAAGGCAATTTGCATGGACAACGGTGGTGAGTACGAGGCCTGCAAAGGCTGGTTGACCTAACACAGCATTGTTGGAAAAGGAGCCATTCGGCACAGTTTCATGTCCACAGGAGAAAGTTCCAGGGAACTACCAGATGCAGACTCGGATTGTCAATTCAACTTCACCACTGGAAAGATCAGGTGGCAAAATGTCAACGGTCCAAGTTTCAGGCCAATCCAACGGTCGGATTGGAAGATATGAATTTCAAAGTTTCCGAGGTCATGGACCGCCGATATCTGGGAGACCATGGGCGATGGCTCCTTGCCTTAGCCTGAGAAAATAAAAATGCAAGAAGTCGAGGGTCAAGACCTGATGGTAGAAACATCAAAAAAGGTCCTACATTCTTGGGTTGCCTTGTCAGACTGTGATGACTATGAAACAGATACCTCTCCTTACCTTTGAGGTGAGGTGAGATCCCTGTGTGCTAGACACATGGCGATTCTCCATGGGATTGTGGGTTATGTGTCCACTAGGATTGTATTATGAGAGCATTTTCTAGCTCTCTAGGTTGTGTGTGAGTGGTCAGCCTGATTGCTAGGCTGATTTCTTCTCTTGTGTGATGTTATGGACTCTAGTGTGTGAGCCTTAGCCTCCATGGCTAAGTGGTGTGGCTTGTGAGAGGGCTGACTTGCCCAAGGTCTAGCTCTATGTGTACTCAATCATTTTGAGTAGTTTAACAACCATTCTTTAGCACAAGTGATGCCCTTCCAGTCCCTCATGTTTGCTGCTTCAAGGCTCCCCCTCTCCTCCAGATCCAACACTTCGTATCAGAGCCAAGTTTTGCCACTTTCCACCAGCACAGGCCGTCACTTAGAGAGTGACGGGTGGGGGTCAAACCTTCACTGAGTTTAGCGATCNGCTAGGCTGATTTCCTCCCTTGTGTGACATTATGGACTCTAGTGTGTGAGCCTTAGCCTCCATGGCTAAGTGGTGTGGCTTGTGAGAGGGCTGACTTGCCCAAGGTCTAGCTCTATGTGTACTCAATCATTTTGAGTAGTTTAACAACCATTCTTTAGCACAAGTGATGCCCTTCCAGTCCCTCATGTTTGCTGCTTCAAGGCTCCCCCTCTCCTCCAGATCCAACACTTCGTATCAGAGCCAAGTTTTGCCACTTTCCACCAGCACAGGCCGTCACTTAGAGAGTGACGGGTGGGGGTCAAACCTTCACTGAGTTTAGCGATCAACCACTGGATCTTCAAGTTCAAAGGACACGCTTTCCAAAAAGCCCAAAATCGCAAAGATCCAACGGTCCAATTGAGAGCTATGCTCAAAACGAGGTCCGCCAGGGCTACACTCTTCCCTCTCAGTAAGACTGTCACCTTGTGATGACTATAATTCTCTCATTTCTTTGTCAAATTTAAAAACTAGCACATGCAAATTGAAATGTTTTTCCTAAGCTTTCCATTGGTGTAAAACTATTTGCATTCCATTGGTACGTTTAGGAGAAACGCCGTTTACAAGCTGGCTAGTCTGAGCTGGAATAGGAGCAGCAGCATACCCCGTTTCCAAAAGGGTATATCTCTGAAAATCCCCTGTCGACAACCCTGTTTTGTCGGTCAATCTGAAATGTTTTGAGCTCAATTTTCCAGTGACGCACTCTGTTTTTTGAAATTCCGAGTCTGCTGGCCTCTACTGTCCATTTTCTGTCAGACAGATTTCTGGCAGAAGCCGCAGCAGAAGCGGGGTAGCGCCGCCACTCAAGGGCAACGCCGAGCATCACCAAAGCTCAAAATGGCAGCAGCATGAGTGGTAACAGCAGCCCAGCCCTTGAAGAGGCTGGAAGGATGTGCCAACTTCACGTTTTGGAAGATCCGTACTCGCCTCTTTTTGGAGGAGAGGGACTTGTAGGAGGTGGTGAGCGGCGACGAGCGTGCTCCGCCTCCACAGGCAAAAGACATTACAGCAGCAGAGGTGGTGGCGGGGAAGACGTCGCAAAAAGGTTCAGCAGATGCAAGTTCATCTACAACAGCAGCAGCGGCATATGAGGAGTGGAAGAAGAAAGACAGGTAGGCCTACAGGCTGCTTGTCAACACCATCTCCAACCCGCATCTTCAGTACGTGAGTGACAAGGCTATTGCAAAAGAGGGATGGGACACGTTGTGCAAGAAGTATGAGCGCAACGATCCTACATTCCTTATGCTTTTGGAGGAGAAGATGATGGCGTTGAAAATGCAGGGTGGCGAAGGGATGGAGGCGTACTTGGATAGGGCAAAACAGCTGGCAAAGCAGTTGAAAGCGGCCGGCAACCCTGTGGAAGACACGCGCTTCGTCCTCTTGCAGAGGAGACACCCAACGAGCTATGACACGGTGCAACAGAGGTTGGAGTGCCAGCCGACTTTCGACCAAGACTTCATCTGCACGCACCTGGTACAGGTAGGACTGCGTCGCAATGCAGCAAAGCGCAATGGCGGCAGCAGTAGTAGTGAAGTAGGTTTCATGGCCATGGGCTCACGCAACCAGCAGCAGCAGCAGTCCAGGTAGCAGAGAGGCAAGAACAAGGGCAAGTGCCACTTTTGCCAGAAGGACGGGAACTACAAGAAAGAAAGCTTCAAGTTCAAGAGGGACCAGAAGGAGAAGCAGTAACACCAGCAAAAGTAGCAATCTCCAGAGCAACAGCAGCAGCAGTCACAGCAACATCAGCAGCAACAGCAGCAACAGCAGTAGAATGAGACCGGCGTGCATCATTTTCACAACATGAACGTGGCCAAGGAGGTGCGACCACCTCTTTATGGTGATGTCTGAAAAGTCGCAGAAGGAGAAGGCGGATCTGGCATGGTACAAGGACTCCGGGTGTACCAAGAGCCCAACGCACCACAAGGAGTGGTTTACGCAGCTGCTCTCCATTCCCCCCCGTCTGATTCCTTTGGATGATGATCGGGTGGTGTATGCTGAGGGGATTAGGATTGTGGAGATGTGGTTGGAGACCCCACGTGGCACTGAAGTGGGAGTGTTCCATGGCGTGCTGTATGTACCTGATACTACGTTCAACCTTCTCTCAGTGTCCTCTCTCACCAACACAGGACTTCGCGTCGTCTTTGACGACGACTATGGCTACATCCTCGACAAAAAAACAGGAGAGCAGTACCTGAGTCGCGTTCGATCCATCAAACTCCAATGGACCAACGGCCAGGATGCGGCTGACGAGTTTGGACGTGTAGTTCACCACTGTTGAGGTCAACAAGGACAAGAAGAAAATAGACCTTGCTGCCTTGCTTTTGCGTGGCACAGTTTCAGTTTTGTGGTCCGATCTAAAGATGATCCAACAGCAACAGGAGACCAGTAGAGCCAGATCAACAGCTCACGTGATCCCTCCAACATCGCCGACCGTAGGAATACTATCTCTAGAGCAGATTCATATGATGTGGCACAATTCTCTCACGCCACTGGAAATGTGGAGCACATTTGTGCATGCAATCCTTGCTTGTTTTAGGAAGCTGAAAAAGAAATCTGATACATGATATAGAGTCCGATGTCTACATCAGTAGTCCAGCGTGGCAAAGTGTATGTGGTGTTTATGTAAAACTATCATTTACAGTGATCTTGTTCCCAAAGAACTCTGCTTCTACAACAACGGCCTCAAGTGAGATATTTGGCAAGCAATTTCCATTTTCGGCATCCAAGACAACCTTTAACAAATGATCATAGCAGTCGATGGCATCCACAGCACTGACTACAATGCTCGGATGCAAAAAAGGAACGGGTGGCAAACCCAAAGCCACATTGCTTATTGTGGTGGAGGAAATTTGCAGTCAACGGAAACCTTGTCTCTGATGTAGATCAACACCGTCCATCGATGCAATCAACGACTCTGCTGGACTTGCAAAATGCCAGGTCATATCTCGCGCAACTGTCAAAAATGACATCACCAGGCCAAAAGGGATGGAAGCCCTAGGGAATAAGCAAGGAGTCGGAAAACAGCAAAGGGCAATAGTAGACGGTGAGGCTCCTGTACGGTCGCAAAATTCTACCCCGACCAATTGCCCATCAAAGCAGCTCACATCACCGCAAACGAGGATACGTAAGATCTTAAAGTTTGACAAGAGTTATGATGATGACCAGCAAACTGCACTACTATGCTTACAACCAAGGGGTTGTACAAATCATAGAACGATACCGCAACTACTGGATTGAGGATCTTATCATAGTTTTGTTAGCAACGGCGAGGTTATAATGTTGAATTTGCAGACACAACCAGGATTTTTTTAAGGAGAAACCGTTGATGGAAAACTACATACACGTCGATTTCGTGAACCACTCAGACTGCAAATCTTATATCTACACAACGTAACGGCCAAAGAACTTGCCCAATGAACGACCACAAAATCATCCTCGGGCGATGTTTCCTATATCCGCACAATCTACATGTGGGCTCGAGCAGTGGATCAGTCTACCCCAGTCTACTCATGGCATCTCCCTCTGCTTAACCCACCCTTGACCCAATGGTGGTTATGGAAGCAACCGTGGTCGAAGCAGCATAGGAAATTGCAGCAGCCACAAAACACCAACCGATATCTCTTAACGTGGCCAAGAGACACCTGAAGCGTGGAGCTGGAGCATGGCTAGTCCACGTGACGGCAACAGAAGTGGAAGAAATCACACCTGCCAAGGCGACAATGCTCACCTCGACATCTAAGAGGTTTGCACCAGTATTGGAGGAGTTTGCAATCATCAAGGAGTTTGAAAGGGGTTTTTCCCAGAGAACTTCCCTGAGAGCTCCACACTGAAACATCGCCCATCATATACACCTGAAGCCATGCAGCAGACCGACCATGAAGAGGATTTATCAAGTGAGTAATCACATGCTGACCGAACTCAAGAAGCAATTAGACAAGATGCTCAGCCAGGGGATCATCAGGCCTTCTATGTCACCATGTGCGGCACCTGTACTTTTCCTGAAAAAGAAAACCATAAAGATGCACATATGCGTAGAATACCTAGCATTGAACGACATTAAGAGTAAGAACCGCTACCCTCTTCCGTAAGCAGACACGTTTTTTTACCAACTCTGTTTGGACCAAACGTTCAGCAAAATTGACCTATGTTGTGGCTATCATCAGATCCATGTATCTGATGAGTACATCAACAGGACAGAATTCCATACCCAATACAGGTACTTTGAGTTCATGGCTATGATGTTTGGACTCACAAATGCGTCCGTCACATTATGGCAACAGTAAACAACATATTCTGTCCGTACCTGGATGACTTTGTTGTCATGTACCTCAACGACATCCCGGCGTACAGGTGCTCCCCGGAGGAGCAATATGGATATCTTCAAAACGTTCTTGAAGTTTTACAAAGAGAAAACAATTTGAGAAAGCTCTTGAAATGTCATTTTGGTTACCATTTGATCAAGTTTTTGGGCCACATCATCGGTGGTGGGCAAATCACCATAGACCCAAGAAAGGTGGAGGCATTTGCTGAATGGTCAACGTCCACAATGATTGGGACGTCCAAGTATTTTTAAGCTTCCACAAGTACTATTGTCAATTTGTCAAGGACTACGCTTGAGTTTCAGCACCTCTCTCTGGTCTCACATGAAAAACCACCGAGTGGAATTGGGGGGAAAATGAAACAGAAGTGTTCAACTCTTTGAGAGACACTCTAATATAAGCGTCAGCCTCACAATTGGCAGGTCCTGAAGCCAACTACATCATGGCCACCAACGCGTCCGATTGAGCCATTGGAGCCGTTCTCTACTAAGACAATGATGGTGGAGAGCAACCTGGCTGTGCAGCTCCATTAGCTGCTGGCACTTTGTACTCAAGGAGGTGAAAGCGTGTTTGAACTGACGAATGGTTCCCAGACAGCTTGTCCTATTGTTTATGTTGCCCGTGATGATGCTTGTGAGGGAGCTCAATCGGCCCATGATGAGGATGGAACTGACAGTACCGACTGGCTTGACGAGTCACAGGTCCGCGCTGTTCGTCATTATCCCAAGTCCTCTACTCAACGTCCAGTAGAGGCAGAGTGTTCTCTGGCATGTTGTTCAGTGTCAATGAGTGGTTGTGAGCCAAGTGGCCCTTGGATCATTGACTATGGTGCCACCCATTACATGAATTGTTGTCATTGTACTTCATCGTGCTTGGTCTCGTTGTGTTTGCTCGGTCCGTTTGCATAGGGTCTAGTCAGTCATTACCTATGCAAGGAGTTAGGATTGTACGGTTTGATGGTCTCTCTGGCCCCTTGTACATTTCCAATGTGCTCTTTGTCCCTTCTCTTGACCTCAACCTGCTCTCTATTTCTCCTTGTACCAGGATGGGTCTCTCTAATGAGCACTCCGCTGACTCGGCCACTGTGACTACTGCCTCAGTTGTCTATTACTTGTATCGTGTGTCTCATACCACTTCCTCTGCCTCCTCTCCTTTGTCTACATCTTCATGTGTGTTTGTCTCTGATGTTCTCTCTCTAGAACACCAGCGTTTGCTATATTGTCGCCTTGGTTATGTGAGCTCGGAGACTGTGTCCAAGCTCATTTGGACTCAGCCAACCCTTGGTCTTGACCCAGCTTCCTCCAAGAAGTCCCCCAAGACCGACTGTCTCTTTTGTGCTCATAATAAGATGCATAACTGCACTTATCCGGACTCCACCTCCCGAGCACTACAACCGCTTGAGTTGGTCCGATCGGACCTTCTCCGTCCCCTCCTTGTCGAGTCCCTCTAAGATTGGGGATGATACGTTCTCACCCTGACTTATGACTTTACTTGGATGAGGTGGATCTACAGCCTCCGCCACAAGAGTGATTCCACCCTGGCAGTTCACTTGTGGCAGGTCATGGCTTAGTGCCAGTCTTGTCAGTCCCTCCACACGTTCCGCTCGGATGGTCATGGTGAGTGCTTAGGCGAGATGAACACCTTCGTTGCAAAGCATGGTGTTTTTTGCCAGCTCTCTCCCCCTACTATAGCATAGCACAACGGTGTGTCAGAGTGCTAGAACCGCACCATGGAGGATGCAATCCGCACCATGTGGTCTGAGTGTGGCCTTCTAAACTCCTTTGCCTTTGAGGGATTTTCCTACATTATGTGGGACTAGAACCGCCTACCGCACGGTCCTATTCGGGACCATGTCACACCGTACGAGTTGTGGTTTGGCCATTGTGCCAACCTCCATGTTGCTCATGTTTTGGGGTCATTGGCCTACGTCTTGTACACCAATGACCAACAGGGGTCCAAGGTCTCACCTCAGGATGACATGTGTACATTCCTTGGCATTTCCTCTTTGTCCAAGGCCTGGTGCTTTTGGGACCCTACTCGTCAGCGCATCGTTTAGTCTCGAGATGCTCTCGTCTTTGAGGCACTCACCTACCACGACCTATCCACCATTCTATCGCTGGCCGCCGACCACGTCTCCACCAATGTGACTTCCCGAAGAATGGGAGAGTCTAGACCTATGGATGGGTCCGTCCGGTCTCCTCACCTGTGGTCTAGTCTGCAGCTGATGATTATCCGACCATTTTGGTTGTGGGTGTAGTAACCTCATCAGTCCCCTCTAGCACACCTCATCCCGTGCTGGTGTCAGACCCCTTTGGCACACGTATTCCCGTGCCAGTGTCACTCCCCTTTGACACACCTGATCCCGTATCGATAGAGACCCCTCTTGCACACCTGATCCCGTGCCAGTGTTGGTCCCCTTGAACACACCTGATCCCCTGCCAGGCTCGGTCCCCATTGGTACACCTGATCACATACGGGCGTCAGTCCCCTCTAAGAAAACTGATCCCATGCCAGTGCCAGTCCCCTGTGTCACACTCACTCTCATGCATGCACCTATTTCCCTTGCGGCTATGGCCCAGGTGCCTTCTTTGCAACCTTAGGTAAGCGACTCAACATTTGGCTACTCCCGCGAGCCCGGTGGTCGTCTCCGACCACTGGCCTCTAGGGCTCATCGACTGCCGACTCGGTACCTAGACACCGAACTCATAGTGCTCACAGTGGTGATCTTAGCATGAAGTCCCTTGCCTTCAGTGTCTAGGCAGACTACATTGAGGTGAATCCATAATGTCCTCTCAGCCACGAGCTGGTCTCACATGTGTTCTCTGTTGCTTCTGATGTCGCATCCTACCTTGTCATGGTCACAGAGATTCTGAAGGCGTATGTCGTAGCCACACGGAGGTCTCCCTCAACCACGCCTGATCTAGGCACGTCAAAGGAGGCACTCTCAACTCACGATGCCGACTTGTAGCATGTTGCTTGTGAGGATGAGCTAAGAGCCATCCGTGAGCAAGGTGTCAATGAACTTGTCAACCTCCCACCTAGGCAGAATGCTATAGAGGCCAAGTGGGCCCTTTGTTAAAAGCTGAAGCCTGATGGCACACTGGTTCGATACAAGGCTCACTTGACGGCCAAGGGGATCTTGCGGGTTGAGGGTGTAGATATCACTAACAAATTTGCACCTGTTGGACGCGTGTCAACCGCTCACGCTCTCTTTGAGGTTGTTGCTCACCACGACTGGGAGCTACACCAGATGGATGTGAATAACATGTTCCTCCATGGCACCTTAGAGGAAGAGATCTACATGGTCTAGCCACCTAGATTTGAGGTGGCAGACAAAATCTAACGCTTGCAGAAGGCCTTGTACGACTTGAACCAATCACCCAGGTGCTAGAACTTGGATATCACCTATACACTGACACGTGCTGGTTATGTGCAGAGTGATGCTGACCCATCCCTCTTTCTTAGAAGGATAGTTGAGAGCTCACCGCCATCCTTTTCTACATGGACGACGTCTTGATTGCGTCTCCTTCTATGGAGGCCGTGTAGGAGGCCAAGGCAGTCCTTCATACTCCCTAGAGGGTGAAGGACCATGGTCTTGCAATTGTGTTTCTCAGATGGAGATCGTGCCTGACCGTCAGTTGCGGACAATCTTGTTCCAATAGGCACCTTATGCCAGCGTTGTGGAGGAGCAGTTAGTTGACCTGCTTGGTGTAGTTCCCACAGCCTCCACCCCCATCACACTTGATGAACAGGATTCTCAGAACGTGGATGATCCAGTACAACTGGGGGAGACAATGGACGTGACCCTGTAGCTGTGCCTGATTGGCTCTTTGATGTACTTGGCCACTACCACACGACCGGATATTGCCTTTGCCGTTAACCTCCTTGTACTGTTATCATAGTGTCCTTGGGTGAGAGCCCTTCACACGGCTCTGCAAGTGGTGCCGTACATGGTCTCCACACTGTACACAGACTCTACTTTGGACGGTAGTATTCGGTGGAATGCAATGGCTACACAGACAATGACTAGACGCGGAGTCGGATAGGCATCGTGTTCTTGCAGGGTGGTACCGTTATGTCCTGGTGCACTGAAAACCCGGGTTGTATTGCATGTAGCTCATCAGAGGCTGTGTATGTTGCTCTAGGGGCTTGGGTTGCTGAGGCGGTGTGGTTGCAGGGTCTGTTTTGTGAGTTGCGTAAGTCTGTTCCTCGCGTCGTTCTTTGCTGGGAAAACCATAGTACTCGTGACATTGCAGAGTACTCTCGTGTGTTTCATGCACACATAAAGCCCATTGCTGTTGAGCATCATTTTGTGCATGACCTTGTGGAACAATAGGTGCTCTTCGTCATCTGGGTCGACACGGACATGCACCAGGTTGACTTCTTGACCAAGGCACTTGTGCGAAGAAAGTTCATGGTGGCCATTCATTTTGTCACGCTTTGCCTCTTGCCTGAGAGTGGCTGAGAGTGGGGAGAGTGAGCATGGACTATTGAGCATCTTGTTGCGCACCTGTGTCAATTCTGCACATGTATGGACATGCGTACCATTGGGTCATGAGGGAGTCTTATGATGTGAGTCGTCCCCGTCTATTTGTTCAGCTTATTGAGACCACTCAGCTGTGTCCATGCTCGTACAGATCTCTAATACGGATCCAGCATGCGCCGGAGTACCGACAGGTGGTGGCTCCACCCACCTGAAGATGTAAGACACCTACCACAACGTCCTGGGTGCTTGCTCGGATGCTCTCTAGTTTTTCTATAGTTGCTAGAGTTTTCTTGGTGGTCTAACTCCTAAGCCTGATTGGCATTTTTTGCATTGTCTTTCTACCAATCAATACTGGACCTGTACTTGTGACCAATTGTAGTATCTGGGTTGAGATTTTGCATCTATAGGTTCTGACAGTGTTGCATTTTGACATGTGTGCTTAGAATTACAGCCAAAACTGTGGTTCTGGGCTGTTTTTTTGACAAACTGACTCTGGCGTGTGCGTCATCCGACATGCGCCGCAACAGGTACTTGTGCTGTGTACTTATAAGTTGTCATTTCTCTCTGCATTATGAAGCATTTGGAGCTTATGAGACTTAACGCGCCTCCCTAGCCTAACTCTTGCTGTTTCTTTCCCTTACTTGCTTTCTAGTACTCCAGCTGACTATGTCTGGAGCAACAAGGCTAGGAAGCTTTCAAGTAGTTTCTCACCACTCACCTCGCAACGCTGCATGCACTGCTCAGCTCCTGCCCTGAGGTCCCGACATAGACCTCATTCTCATCTTCATAATGGAATTTCTGTCATCAAAGTACACTTTCCGCTGAACTTAGATTGTCCATTTGTCCCAAATCATGGAATCTTCTTTTGTCCCATACCTCATCATTGTGAACCAAAAACGTTCCGCTCGGTGTAAAATTGAAGGCCTATGGAACAAAGCACATTAGAGATCATTTCAAAGACTAGATCCAGAGCAGCTTAGTGAATTGGGGATTCAGACCACGTCTGGGTAAGAAAAGGAGCAGATTAAAAACAACACTTAAAACTTGGGGGTTCACGAGGTGCGAAATGTTCAACTTGGGGCTGCTTGGAGGTCAGATAAGAAATTGGGGGCTACGTATTGATGAAATCTAGAATTGGGGGCTACCTGGATTTGATCGTAGAATCGGGGGTGCTTTGATGACAGGTCGCCGAAACAAGGGGTAAGTTAAATCCCCCTTATCCCCCACTTCCCCCGGGCAACTTTGTAAGTTGCCCCCATTCTCGCTCCACCATTTCTGAAACGCCCCCATTCTGAGAAAAATGGCTGGGTCACCGCCATTTCAGAAAGTTATGGCCAGTTTGGCCCCAATTTTGGTGCTCCGGGGAGTTACGGCTATGATGCCCAATACGGATGAAACATTATCGACGTCTTGCCCCCACTTTAAAAAGTGTGGGCACTGTGACGATAACATTTTGTATCACACAATGGTGAAAATCAGTTTCCAAAAGATTGTGGCGTACAACATTCCCGACAGTGTGTCCATCATGTCCGCCGTCCAGAGTTGCTCTCTTCTTTATTGTCGACTTTTACATGCTACGTGTTTGACATTTTATAAATGTGTTATGAGCTCCTAGGGCATCACTTTCATCAAAGGAAATGTCGACCATACTATTTTATTATGCTTGAATCTACTTTCCAGGCAAGGACAAAGAAGTTCCGAGCAAAAGCTACGCATGCTCGTGCGTCCATCCCGCAGCTGCGCGGGTTGATTTCAAAACAGGGCCCAAAAAGCAATAGGTTCACTGTCTCCCAAGGACGTGTCCGCGTAAAGAACAAATTATCAAGGACGCGATCTCGTAAACAAAAAAATATAGTCAATATTGCAACCCCATACCTATGGTATTGCCGAGCTAAAACAGCGATCATAGGAGACAAAACGACCTTTCAATACCCTAGCGAGAGAAACTTTCCATCCGTGAAGCTTCTCGTGGACAGGAACTCGATGCTATTTCTTAACTGAACATATCCCTACCAGGAACTGAACATTCGTGATAGTGTATGTGCGGATTATGTCGTTCGACGTGTGTTGGTGTTTTTGCATCTCTCATTGTGCTCTGTTGTGTCCTCCCGGCTTGTGTACATCAGCGTGTAGATGACTAACAGCAAGACTCGACAATGCTGGAGTGTCGCCTGGTGGAGCCAACGCACGCTGAGGCCCATACGCAGTTTGTTAGAGCCTCCTCCCTGCGGCAACGTGCTCAGCTCCATCGGCAGGCCTCCTCGGCAGTCGGGCCGCTGGCAATTACTTCCACCGCAGATGCTTTCAGCATGCGTCAGTCGCTGGATCTCACTGTACCATTGCATCTGCAGTGTCATGCTCTGCCTAGGGTCCATGTCTGATGTTGCGGGGCACTATTTGGCATCATGGACCGTCGTATGCACTGCCTGGGTTCGGGCAGCCATAACCCTTTGCTGCTATTTTTCTAGTTGTTTCTGACCGCACGACTGCATTTGCAGCGTCGGTATTATGGTATGGTCCAGTTTTCAAGCAAAACAGACGACGCCCGGGTTTTGGGCTGTCGGCCGTCTGGCAGGGCTTAATGAGAAAACCTTGCCTGCCAGAAAAGAGGTCTAGGTCTATTTTCTGATTGGCTTGTTAGTTGAGTAACAAGCTCTACAGAGTTGGGGGAGAGCTAGAACTTGGAGGATTCTCCCATAGTTGCTCATTCTTCATACCTAATCAGCCACTTTCAGCAGTAGTAGCAGTCGCAGCCTCCCGCAGCCCAGTGCTCGCAGCGAGCACTGAGCTGTTGGTAGTGACCTCACTGCTCCCAGGAAGCAGCGAGATGCTAGCAGCGAGCAGCAAGCTCACTACTCGCAACTCGCTGCTCAAAGCGAGAATTGAGCCGGCTGTGGCGAGCGAAGAACAAAAAGAAAAAAAAACAGGAAAAAAAAATCCCCTAGCTCCCTGCAGCAGCCACCAACACGTAGTAGCTGAGTAGTAGCAGTAGCAGTAGTAGCAGCAACAGCGGCAACAACAGCAGCAGCACCAGCAGGTGCTGCTACATAAGCAGCCGTAGCAGCAATTACGGTGCAAACATAGAAGTAGGAACTGCAGCAGCTGGAACAGTTATTGCTGCACCAACGACCGCAGCAGCAGCAGCAGCAGTCACAGCAGCTGCTACAACACTAGCTCAGCAGCAGCGGTAGCAACAGACGCGGAAGCAGTGGCAACTGCAGCTACAGCAGCAGCTATCCTAGAGCTGCCACACCAGCGGCTTTAGCAATAGTTGTTGCTGACATCAGGAGCCCTCAGCTGACGTCACTGCTGAAGTCACTGCTGACATCATCAACAAAAAAAGGTGGGAAACACCCCTACAGCATCAACTTAGAAGAGACAAAGTAGCGGCTGCTAATGTCAGCCATTCCAGGCTGACGTCACTGCTAACACCAGTCACACACAAAAGGAAAAAAAAGGGCAACACAACGCACCATGGCTAACAGCCCCAGTCGGGAGGGGTCCTCTATTGGGGGGACACCCAGCCCTCCTTTCTTGCAATTGCTGCAGCGGATGCAAGAATAGTAGCAGCAGCAGTCTACAAGCTCCGTCGTAGGTGCCTCCGGCCTCCTAGCTGCCATTTACCAGCAGCTTGCCGTAGTGACGCAGCAATTTGCAGCACTGCACCCATTGGCATCATAGACTCACATCGGTACCTGGCCCATTTTCTTCCACTTGGGCACGCCAGCCCCGATGTGTCTGCCGCCACGCATTATTTGGCACAGCAAAAAACTGAACGCCAGCGACAGATAGTGACTTCTCTCCTTGGCCCCACTCTAGATGCCAGTCACAGGCCAAAGGACTTTGAGACCCCGCCCCCGCTGCTTCAGGCCGACAAAGACTTTCAGAGCTCGGAACTCAGTTTTCGCATCTGGGCACAGGGTGAGGGCTTGTGGGTGTACTACACCCTTCCGTACGACTCCAACCAGGCCGACCAGCTGTATGACGCTGGTCGCGCCATACGTGCCCTCATTCCAGTTGCTCCTCAGGCTTCACGCATAGCCCTAGAGCCATACCTCGAGGACTTCACCTCCGGCACAACACCAGACCTTACGGCCGCATGGTACATCCTCACTCATCCTCATCACCTAACCAGCGAGGCTGAGACCAGCCGCCTATTGCGAAAGTTCAACTCCCTACACATGGGGGAGACCAAGAGGGACACATCCTAGTGGCAGCGGGCTGAGGACATCCTTCGTCGCCTCAGCACCTCTGCTCCACCCCCTCTGGTCGCGCTTCTTACCATCAAGCGCGGTTCCACCCACGCGTATGCAGACGTCTTCATTCACTACTCCCTACACGTCCTTTCCAGCATGGCGGCCCAGGAAACCCTCATTCCTTGGGCATACGAGCTCTTCCTCATAATTGAGGAAGCTCATCTAGAGTCTCACATCCAACACACAAAGGCCCTCGCATCTCTTGCAATTACCTCCGTGGCCTTTACTCCCCCCATAGTAGTTGCATCCACCAGCTCCTCGTTATCATTGTCGGCAAAGAAGAAGTGTAGGGGAAAGAAGGACAAGGGCCTTCAGCAGTAGCAGCAGTAGCAGCAGCCGACTGGGTCTAGTGGTGGTGGCTTGGTCTACCAAAACTGTGGCCAGTCAAGGCACAAGTAGTACTCCTGCCCGCTATCGACGGACGAGGCACGTATCATCGCCACCATGCATCACTAGCGTGATTGCCATCTTGCCTCTGCCACCGTAGCAGTTGCGAACTTGCATGCTTCGATTCCGTCCAACAGTTCCACTCTGAGAACCGCACCGGTCCCGCCGATGCAAGCTCCACAACAGCAGCATCCACAATCGTTGGCTCCTCCATTCCCATCACCGCTACAGTCCTTCCCCTACCTGGGCTCTGGCGCTGTCACTCCGCACTCCGTCTACACTCACGGACCGTCCACTTGTGAGCGTCAGCTGGAGCAGTTCATTGCGCTCCAGCTCGGCCAGCCTCACCCTTCCCCCTTGGGAAGTGCAAGTTGCGTCATCTCCTGCTTGGCTCCTCTCCCCTTCATGACTAAGACTAAGCTGCGGTCGTGTCCTGTTGGCCTGAGGGTGAGTGTGCACCCTAGAGGGTCCCTACCAGTGGCTGGTTCACACCACCAACTGTTTTTGGAGAGACTGAAGCTGTGGAGGCAACTGGTTCCAAGGATGGAAAATTCTGGTCAGAGAGTGAGGCAATAGTTTTGGCCTAAATTGGATGGGAATTAACACTTTTTCAAGGCTCACAAGTAGTGGCATTTTATAGCCACTGATCTAAGCTTTCCAGAACACCAAAGCATGCCAGATTTGGAGCTTCCTAGCAGATTCTATGGCTTCTAGAGTGCTCCTTGGTTGGTTGTCCTTTTCCCACCTAGGAAGGCATCCCTTCCCTCCTCTAGAAGCTTCTACCCCTTCCTAGATTCCTGAGCTTGCTTCTAGTAGGAGGGAGGGTGTCCAGAAGACCAAGACACCTCTAGATGCCTTGTAGGACAAGTCACCCCTTCTAGAAGGTGTGCCACCTTCCTGGACCCTCACCTGGCCTTCTAGAATCTTAAAGAGAAACTCTAGAGGTTGAGCTAGCTTCCTGGCATCTATTTTCCACCTCCCTTGAGGCAGGGCATTATTTCATCTTGTGGGACTTGAACCCGGGCCCCTGCCTCTGTAGGTGAACACCATTAGCCACTAAGCCACTAAGGCTTGTCTTTTTGGTGTTCCTTTTTGGAGTCACTCCTGCCATGGTGAGGAGCATCATTCCAACAATCTCCCCCTTGCGCATCACCTATGGCAGTCATCCATGCTCAGCCCATAACTGAGGAAACTTTCTCCTCATGGGAGGTGAGCTTACATTTTATTGCTCTCTCCCACTCAGCCTCATCCTTCTTGTGCAGTGCCTCCTTGAGGCTCCTCTTGCCCAAACCCAGTCCAATGGCCCTTGTCGGCATCATGTCTTTTTGAACTTCTTCGCACACGGCTGCTCGTGCGGGGCTCTTGAGGCGGTTGTTGTGGTTGCTGTCCCCTTGTGGCGCCATCCTTTCCAAGTGCCTGCTCCCCCTCTCTTGGAGACCTTGGAGACATCTGTTGACTCCCCACCTCCACGTCCATCTCCGGTGCTTTGGATTCCTCATCCGAACTAGTCGGAGTAAATTCTGCCGGTGGCCCATCCTTCGCGCGATCCTCTCCGGCTGGTGCTGCTGCGAGGATGTCACCCTCATTCACGTCCTCCGGCGCCTCCCCCTCAAGGAGTGGCATCCACTCCCCCCTCTTGGAGAGACCTGCCTCCTTGTCTGTCCAACGGCTTTTCTCGTCGAACGTGACGTCGCGACTCCGCACAATTTGCTGCCTCCTTGGGTCAAAGAGCCGATACGCCTTGCTTCCGCTCTCATATCCAAGGAAAATACACCGGCGGGTACGCGGGTCCAGCTTGCTCCGTCCCTCACATGCCTGCACCATTGCATGTGCAACACAACCAAACGTGCGGAGGTGACCCACCGCCGGCTTCCTCCCGCTCCACACTTCTTGTGGCGTCTTCCACGCATTGCTCTCCTTGTCCCTCAACGGCTTGGTCGGCATGAGATTCATGATGTATGCTGCTGTCCTTGCCGCCTCCGCCCAATACCGTTGTGTAAGTCCGGCGTCGCTCAACATGGATCGCACCATGTTAAGGATTGTGCGATTTGCTCTCTCTGCGACGCCATTTTGTTGTGGAGAGTGTGGAGTTGTTTTCTACCACTCAATCCCCTTGCTCTTCATCCACCCAAGGCACCCCGCATATTTACCGCCGTTGTCACTCCGGAACGCCTTCACCTTCAACTCTGTTTGCCGCTCCACATCAGCCACAAACTCTTGCATGCACGCAAGGACCTCACTCTTCCGCTTCATTGGGTAGAGGTAGAGTTTCTGGCTGTGGTCATCGATGAAGGTGAGGAAGTAGCGAGCTTCGCCGATGGAGCTCTCAAGCGGTCCACACACATCTGTGTGTACCACGGCCAGTTTTGCCGATGCACGCATCCCATTGGCGACAAACGGCTGCCGAGTTGATTTGCCAATGATGCATGGCTCACACACGGTCTCATTGGTTCCATCAAGGCCGCTGATTTGGAGACCCCGCACCACTTCCCTCTCAGCCATCTCCTTCACTGTCGATGGAGAAATGAGGCAGAGTTGGCGGTGCCATAGGTCCAGGTCTCCTTCGTCCTTCGTTTCAAGATTGGCGGCATCGGACCCCACCCGGCTGCTGAGGATCTTTGCGCGTAGCAAGTACAAGTCCTCCTCCCTCTTGGCACGCGCAATCACCTCACATTTGCCCGCTTTGTGGTTGACGGCCTCCTTCTTTGTGAAGAGCACCTCAAGTCCCTTTTCGGTAAGGCGGCTGACGGAGAGCAGGTTTGCCCCAAAGTTAGGCATATGCAGCACATCGTAGACTGTGCTCGTGACAGGTTTTCCATCCACAATTGACTCAATGCGGACGTTACCCTTACCGGCGGCCACCTCTGTTTTTCCATTGGACACCGTCATGCGTCTCTCCGAGGCGCCGTAGGTGATAAATGCCGCCCTGTTGCATTGCGTGTGGCGGCCTGATCCAGAGTCGATGACGGCAACTCCCGGATCCTTCAAGTTGGTGGAGTTGTACGCCATAAGGGCGTGCTCATCTTTCTTCCCGCCCCGCAACGACCAATCTGTTTTCTTCTTGGGACAGTTGCGCACGTAGTGGCCCTCCTTGCCGCAGTTGAAGCACCCCCCCTTCTTGTCACCCTTCTTAGTGCCTTGTTTGGC
The DNA here is from genome assembly GCA_023375785.1 of Penium margaritaceum. Classification (NCBI taxonomy): domain Eukaryota; kingdom Viridiplantae; phylum Streptophyta; class Zygnematophyceae; order Desmidiales; family Peniaceae; genus Penium; species Penium margaritaceum. The sequence continues at coordinate 7,018 of SZWC01000633.1, read as the reverse complement.
ACCCTTCCACTTGTTGCCTCGGCCTCCACTTTGAGGATGAACTGTGTAAGCTGAAGTTGATGCCGCTGCAATCTCTCGACCGCCACGTCGCATCCACTCATTCCGCACGTACTCAGCAACCTTTGGGTAGTTCAGCTCGTCGGAAGGCCAGCCACCAAGGACTGTGATCATAGGATTCCAACTTTCCGGCAAGGCCAGACGGAGGATCATAGCTTGCAACTGAAAGTCGACCTCCCAACCCGTGGCCACGCACTCCGCTGCGAGGGACTGAATCTGCTGCATGATCTCCATGATGTTGTCCCCTTCGTTTGCTCGGAGGGTGACGAGCCGTTTGAAGATGAAGAGTTGATTGGCAAGGTTGCTTGACTGGTAGATGGAGCAGAGTTTTGACCATGCGTCCGCGGCCAGGGTGCATCCTTGGATGTGCCCAAGTTGTGGTGGGCATAACGCGGACACAAGGAGCGCCAATGCCTTTTTGTTGCGCTTCTTGTATGCCTCCTTCACCTCAGCCATTGCAGTCTCCGGTGGAGCAGTCTCATCACCTTTTACGAGCTCAAGCAGTCCCTTGTCATCGAGGAAGACCTCAAACTGCCACCTCCACAAGGCAAAGTCTGTCCCATCAAACTTAAGAACAGCGCGGCTGCTCTCTTGCTCGCTAGTTGCCATGTCTTGCTGTTGGGAGCGTGAAATCAAGCTGGCTTTGAACCCCTTAGAGGCGTGGGCCCATAACCCTTTGCTGGCCTGAGGGTGAGTGTGCACCCTGGAGGGTCCCTAGCAGTGGCCGGTTCACACCACCAACTGTTTTTGGAGAGACAGAAACTGTGGAGGCAACTGGTTCCAAGGATAGGAAAATCTGGTCAGAGAGTGAGGCAATAGTTTTGGCCTCAATTGGATGGGAATTAACACTTTTTCAAGGCTCACAAGTAGTGGCATTTTATAGCCACTGATCTAAGCTTTCCAGAACACCAAAGCATGCCAGATTTGGAGCTTCCTAGCAGATGCTATGGCTTCTAGAGGGCTCCTTGGTTGGCTGTCCTTTTCCCACCTAGGAAGGCATCCCTTCCCTCCTCTAAAAGCTTCTGCCCCTTCCTAGATTCCTCAGCTTGCTTCTAGTAGGAGGGAGGGTGTCCAGAAGACCAAGACACCTCTAGATGCCTTGTAGGACAAGTCACCCCTTCTAGAAGGTGTGCCACCTTCCTGGACCCTCACCTGGCCTTCTAGAATCTTAAAGAGGAACTCTAGAGGTTGAGCTAGCTTCCTGGCATCTATTTTCCACCTCCCTTGAGGCAGGGCATAATTTCATCTTGTGGAACTTGAACCTGGGCCCCTGCCTCTATAGGTGAATACCATTAACCACTAAGCCACTAAGGCTTGTCTTTTTGGTGTTCCTTTTTGGAGTCACTCCTGCCATGGTGAGGAGCATCATTCCAACATGTCCTACCTCCTCTTCCGTCTTGTCGTCTCCAATGCCCCCCTCTAGCCCCTCCCATGACGATGTCGCATGGCTTGATGATTGGTAATCTTGGTTTGCGCCGCCCTCTACCGAGTCCATATCTCGTGCTTACTACCAGGTGACTGTTAGTGATCTGGCTACTCCGGTCCAGGACCCTGCCGAGGCCCAGATCATCGACTCCGGGGCCACGCATCACATGAAGGCCTCTGGCGAGGCCTTCAGTGTGCTTGGTCCTGTGAGTGATGTGTCCTACGTCTAGACGGGCTCTGGACAGGTGTTACCCGTCCACGGCATCGGCTTTGTTTGCTTACGTGGTCCTGCCGGTGATGTCTTGTTGACCGATGTCCTCTTCGTCCCCGCTCTTGAGCTCATCCCCCTGTCTGTTTACACTTGACCACATAAGCATGGAAATTCTGCACTCGCATTGTGTTGGTACTCTAACGTTGTGTCCGTCCGGTATTGTTGTTCTGCACACCACCGCCAGTGGCAACCTGTGGCACGTGCCTCATCTGTCCTCTCCTTCCGTCCCCTCTCCGTCCGTCGCCATAGGCCATGTGTTTGTCACCGGCAAGCTCTCTCCGCAGCATACATGTCTCTTGCACCGCCGTTCTGTAACATTCACTCTGCTACCATGGATAGCATACTCCGCACCTTGCCGGCCAAAGGCCTTGACCCGGACACTTTCCCTCTGTCGTGCCCCATGGAGTGTATTGATTGCGTTCAGGGCGAGATGGACCGGTCCACATACCCTCATTCCTTCTCTCACACATCCGCCCCTCTGGACCTGGTCCATTCCGATATCATGGGTTCTCTCCCTACCACGTCCGTCGGCAAGCATGGACGCCATGTCCTCACCCTCTATGAAGACTACTCTTGCTATCGCTGGGTTTTCTGCCTTCAGCAGAAGAGCGATGTCGCTCCCGCCATTCGGGACTGGCTTGTCCTTCCGCAGCGCAAGTGTGGTCGATCTCTTTGCCGCTTTTGCTCTGATCGTGGTGGTGAGTACATGGGCAAGACCATGACTCTTCTTGCCTCTCGCGGTATCCACCCGTGAGACGTCAGCACATTACACGCCCGTCCAGAAAAGCGTCTCCGAGCGGTGGAACCGCACTATGGCCGATGATGTTCGCACCATGCGGGCTGAGTCTGGCCTCTCATATGGCTTCTGTTTTGAAGCCATGGTCTACATGACGTGGGTCTAGAACCGGATTTCCCACGGACACCTTCCCCACCAGTCCATGCTGTACTAACATAGGTGCCGTCAGCAGGCTGATCTCCGGCCCGCTCACGTCTTGGGCTGCGTGGCCATTGTGTGGCTGACCACCTGACAACAGTGCGGCAAGTTCGCCCCTCGCGGGCGTCCTTGCACCTTTCGCGGCATCTCTCATCAATCCAAGGCCCGGCGCTTCTGGGATCCCTCCCGCCAGTGAATCATCGAGTCACACAATGCCCTCTTCTTTGAGGAGCTGTTTCCTCACGATCTTGTCCGCTCCGAGTCGTTTGTGTTCCTCGCGTCTCGTGGGAGAGTGTTGAGTCCGTCCTCCGTACTTTCACTTCCGGGAGGCACATCACTTGGTCCCTCCGGGCCCACAGCCCCAGTCGCGTCCGTTGGTCCCTCCTCGTCGGCAGCCCCAGTTGTGTGTACTGGCCCCTTCGGGCTGGTAGCCACGGTCCCATCCACTGGCCCCTCCGCGCCAGCAATCCCAGTCGCATCCACTGGCCCCTCCAGGCTGGCAGTTCAGCCGTGTCCACTGGCCCCTTCCGGCCGACAGCCCCAGTCGGGCCCACTGGCCCCTCCAGACCTGCCGCCCCAGTCGCGTCTACTGGACCCTCCAGGCCGGCAGCCCCAGTCGCGTCCGCTGCCCCTCCGAGCCGGCAGCCCTTATTACGTCCACTGGTCCGACTGGGCCGGCAGCCCCAATTGCGTCCGCTGGTCCCTCCAAGCTGGCAGCCACAGTCACTCCCGATGGCCCCTCTAGGCCTGCCGCCCCAGTCGCACGCGCTAGCCCCTCCGAGTTGGCAGTCCTAGTCACGTCCGTAGGTCCCTCCGCGCCAGTAGCCTCGTCAGAATCATGTCCATCTCCTACTCCACCGCGGTACACGTGTAGCCCTAGGCGGTAGCCTCCAACCCAAGCCGTCAATGAGCACTGAGTACGCTTTGCCGCGCCCTGTGGCGCCTCGGCCTCCTGTCACTCCACGTGCCTCTTCCACTCCTACAATCGTGAGTGGGGACCCCAACACCAAGGCCCTCGGCCTGACCACGTCAGCAATCATTGCAGTCCTCCGCCCAGGCTCCGCACTGGGCTACGCCATGCTCCATCACGAGCATCGGCATGTTGTCGTGGCTACACTCACGCGCATCCCACCTGGAGCTCGAGATGCTCACGCTCTTGCAATCCACTCCACTGCACGCCCATAAGACACAGCCACCCTTTGCAAGGCTGTAGCCTCTCCTGGGTGCGCACACTAGGATGTTGCCTTCTTCAATGAGCTCACTGCAATCCGGCACCACAATGTGTATGACCTCGTTGATCTCCCTCTAGGTTGAAAGGCCATTGGTGCCAAGTAGGTCTTCCAACAAAAATGGAAGCCGGACAGGTCCTTGGACAAGTACAAGGCCCGCCTCACAGCTAAGGGGTTTGCTCAGGTCCTTTAAGTTGATTACGACCAGATCTTTGCCCCAGTTGGTCGATTCTCCACCAGCTAGGTGCTCTTCTGCCTGGTGGCCTAGCACGTGTGGGAGCTGCACTAGATGGACGGGAGCAATGTTTTCCTCCATAGCTCGCAGGAAAGCAAGGAGCTCTACATGGTGCAGTCGTGAGGCTTTGACGACGGCACTAGGAGAGTCTGGCCACAACGGAAGGCCCTCTATGGTGTGAAGTCACTGCCTTGGTGCTTGAACTAGGAGATCAGCAGCACGCTTCTCCGCGGCAGCCTCTTGCGTAGCATTGCTAACCCTGCACTATTCGTGAGCCTACGAGGCTAGACCTTTGCAGTTGTACTGGTCTACGTTGACGACCTCCCCGTTGCGTCGCCAGACATGGCTGCCATCTAGCGGGTAAAGGACGTGCTATACACCGCCTGCCAAATGAAGGATCTCGGGACTGCCTGAGTTTTCTTGGGCATGGAGCTCGAGCATGATCGCTCCCAGGGCATCCTACATGTCCATCACGCCGCCTATGTGCAGACTTTGTCCACTCGTTTTGCCGAGGACCTACCCCTCATGGCAAGAGCGTCTTCACCCATGTCACCTGATGGCCAAGTGAAGCTGACGAGTCCTGACACAGCCATTGTGGGGGAGCCAGTTGATGTGACCATGTATTTGCGAGTCATCGGGTCAGTGATGTTTCTGGTGACGACGGCGTGTGCACACGTCGCATTTGCCGTCAACCTCCTAGCTCAATTATCTCAGGAGTCGCGTCACCTCCACTTAGAGGCCATGATCCGAGTACTGTGCTATGTTGTCTCGACTCCTCGGCGAGGTCTGATGTTGTGCCGCCAGCTGTGTGTTGTCACGGCGGGTTACACTGACAGTGACTGGATAGGCACTCCGGACAGTAAGAGTCGCACAAGCAAAATCTTCTTGATTGGCGGCACAGCTGTGTCTTGGCACAGTGGCAAGCAGGATTGCATTGAATGCACCACAACTGAGGCTAAGGATGTGGCCCTCGGTTTAGGTGCTTGTGAGAGCGTTTGGCTGCGTCGTCTGTTGTCCGAGTTGCGTTAGTCCATCGCATCCATCACGTTGCATTGTGACAATGAGAGTGCCATGGCCATTGCCGACAATGACGGCGTGCATCACACATGCAAAAAGTACATAAATGTCCAGTATCACTATGTGTGTTCGTTGTTGCATGACGGCACAGTCAACATTGTGTGGGTTGAGACAGGACGGCAGGTGGCTAACTTCTTGACTAAGGCGCTGAAGCGCGATTCGTTCAAGAAAGCTGTGACTTCAGTCAGCAAGCGTCCGTCAGTTGCACTATTTGTTGTTGCCTACATCTCTGTGTGCCCTGGGTGAGTCAATTTGTTGAGTGTGGTGCCGCCCGACCATGTCCATTGTGCCTTTGAGTCATGGGGGAGTGTTGGTTTCTTCGCATCTCTTATTTTGCTCTGTTGTGTCCCCCCGGCTTGTGTACATCGGCGTGTAGACGACTGACGGCGACACTCAACACTACTGGAGTGTTGTCCAGTGGAGCCGACTCATGCTTAGGCCTACACGCAGTTCGCTGGAGCCTACTTCATACGGCAATGTGCTCAGCTCCATCCGTAGGCCTCTTCGGTGGTTGGGCCACCGGTAGTTACTGCCACCGTAGATGTTGTCTGCATGCATAAGGTGCTGGATCTGATTGTACCATTGCGTCTGCAGCGTCACGCTCTGCCTAGGGTCCATGTCTGATGTTGTGTGGCACTGCTTGGCATCATGGACCGTAGTATGTACTGCCTGGGTTCGGGAAGCCATAACTCTTTGCTGATGTTTTTCTAGCTGTTTCTGATTGCACGACTGCGTTTGCAGCGTCCGTCCTATGGTATGGTTCAGATTTCGGGCAAAACGGCCGTCTGGCAGGGCTTACCCAGAAAACCCTGCCTACAAGAAAATACGGTGGTGTAACCATATACCCACTGATTTTATGAATAAGCCTCCCATATCCAGTGACCACTCTTTAACAATGGTATATCTAGCGAATTCTAACTTTATCACTGATACATCCACAGGTGGAAGAAAAACAACGACGTATCCAAACGAAGGCATGTGAACACCATGTCCTCGCTTCATGAGATGCAGCTTTGGATTGATGACATCATCACGCCCCTGAAACAATCACAAACCCCACTTTTAAGGTGTTTGCGATTGTTTGAGGGCAGGATTTGCGTGGGGTTTGCGTGAGGGGTCCGAGTCAGCCCATGCGTTGAAAGGGAATCTGCTCGACCCCGCTACTGCGGGGCCCAGCAGATGCCCGCGGAGAAAACAAAACCCTCAATACCCAATGAAATTTGGGGCTGGCTTTGAAGGTGTTTGTCTCGTAAACCTCAGGTGTTTTGTGTGCCATGAAAAAAGAACAAAAATCTGAAATGGGTGTTTTTCTCAAATGTGATCGAGTGATGACCCTTTTTCGATTTTCTTTTTTGGCACGCAAACCCTCTATTACAATGTAGGGTTTTATGTTTTGCGCGGAATCCACCGGCGCAAAACATAGAAAACCCTAAATCATAATAGGGGGTTTGCGCGTCAAAAAAGAAAATCGAAGAAAAAGGGTCATCGCTCAATTGCGATCTCGCGAGGGAGCAGGGGTCGCGATCAAGCGACCGTCACATGACCCTCCTCACCATGCTTGATCAGCAACGCATGTCGCTGATCGAGCATGGCGAGAGACCCGAATACATTGTTTTCATCTTTTAAAGAGCTGGACATGGGGGACATAAACTTCCACTCGTGGATATGTATATGTATATGTATATGTATATGTATATGTATATGTATACGTATATGTATATGTATATGTATATGTATATGTATATGTATATGTATGTGTATATGTATATGTATATGTATATGTATATGTA
>SZWC01000632.1:322589-338522 GCA_023375785.1 Penium margaritaceum | reverse complement strand
CGGAGAGAGAGACCCACCAAAGCGGGGCAAGTCGCGCTCAAACAAGTGCTCGAAGAAGAGAGCGTCACGCGACTCAACGACACGACAGCGCGAAGGGTCCCAGAACCTCCAGGCTTTTGAGAAGGGGGAGACACCAAGAAAGATGCACAGACGACCACGAGGTGACAGCTTACCGTCCCTTTGGTCGGCGGGCACCCAGACAGAGGCGAGACAGCCCCAGACGCGTGCAAGACGAAGGTCCGCACGCTGGCCAGTCCAACGTGCAAAGGGAGTGACAGTGTGAGGAAGGGGGCCATGGGGAACACGGTTCCAGACCCAGGTCATGTAGGACATGGCCTCAAAGGCAAAGAGGGGTGACTGACCGGACGCAGAGAGCAGGGAACGCACCCCATCGGCAAGGGTACGGTTCCAGCGCTCTGACACACCATTTTGCTGGGGGGTGTAGGGAGCAGAGGATTCAATCCGTACACCACGAGACTCAAGAAAGCGAGACGTGGGTCCAAAGAACTCACCACCACGGTCGCTGCAAAAGACGCGTAAGGGTCGAAGACAGGCACGCTCGGCCTGAGGCAGCCATGACTCCAAGACCTCGGTGACATCACTTTTGTGGCGCAGGGCAAAGACCCAGCGGTAACGGGAATAGTCATCAGTGAGGCAAAGCACATAACGGCCAAGGCCACCAAGGAAATCCTGGGGCAATGGGCCCATGACATCGGCATGGACCAGGTCAAGAGGGTGAGAGGTGGTGGCGTCAGAGGTGGAGAAGGGGGAGCGGTGCATTTTGCCACTGGCACAGTCCAGACAGGTGGACGGGCAAGTAGGAGANTGGTCACAGAGAGAAGGCTCACTTCGAGGTCAGGGACATACAGAACATCAGGCAGATAGACAGTACCGCCAGGGCCAACAAAGCGGACGACACCAACGCCTTGGACGGGAAGCAGCTGACCGGAGCCTGTGCGGACAGACTTGACGGACTGAACAGGCCCGATGGACACAAAGGAGGAACGGCAGGAAGTCATGTGATGTGTGGCCCCAGAATCAATGATCCAGAGGCCAGGGGATGCACGAGTGGAAGGAAGGACCAAGCAGACAGCCACGGTACCACGCGAAGAGGACAAGGGGACATGACCAAGACGGGACGGGAACGTGTGAGACTGCCAATGCTCAGTCCAGGAACGATCATCAGGCAGGTCCCCTTGCACACCACCCGAGCCGGCACCACGAAGAGTGACATCCGACTCACAGACAGACACACGGGACTGGCCACTCACACTCTCACCTCCCTGAGAGCGAAGGTGCAGAAGCTCGGCAAGGCGACGCTCGAGATTACGCTCCTCGTCGCGACGATCAGAGGAACGATCAGAAGACCGGTCAGACGCACGGTCGGAGTAGTGACCATCATCACGGCTCCAGTGAGGAGCGGAGTAGTGTGAGGATGGGGGGCCGTAGTATGGAGGACCAGACGGTGGTGGCACCCAGCTCCAAGGACTGGGCGGCGGTGGCGTCTGCTGAAGAGGAGCAGAGGTAGTTGTCGGGGCTGATGAGGAGGATGTGGACGATGAGACTGCCATAGCAGCAGCAGCTGTGGAAGCTGCTACACCAGTGCGTGCCCAGTGAGCACGCATGGAGGAGGCGAGGCGTGCGTCATCACGAGGGGCAGGACACTTGGGCGCTGAGTGTCCGGTGGCGCCGCAGTTCCAGCAAGTGACGTCAGTTGCTGGATTGACTGAGCCTTTTCCACCACGACCACCCCCACGCCCTTTGCCCCCGCGACCTCCACCCCGACCAGATCCAGAGCCACTGCCCCCCCCGCGTCCAGCGGCCTGTGAGGAGTGGGAAGAGGCCTGAGAAGACGGACCAGCAGGAGGAGCTGTGGTGGATGCAGGTGGTGAGGAGGTAGTGACTGCTGCAATGGCGGCGCGATGCATGCGCTTGTTTTGAAGAGCATTCCACCAGTCAGTGAGTCGGGCAGCAGTGAAGTCAAAGAGGGGACCAATCCCCGGTGGGGAGTCAGCTGGGACAGGAGAAGAAGCAAGGCGCTCGAGCTCTGTTTAGGAGACGTGAAGATACAAGTCAGACAGCTCAGGGATAAGACCAGCCACAATAGAGAGACATGCAGAGAGAGGACCTGGTGCAGCCTTGCCAAGGTCACGCAGAAGACGTAGATTGCGGGCCCAGTACTCGTCCGCTATCTCATCCGCTCTCATCTGCAGCGTGTTGAACTGCACAGTGAGAGCACTCTGCGCAGCATGCCCAGTTACAGTTTTGCGGCGGCGAATGAGCGCATATGCACCCACTGGGTCTGCACTGGTGCCTCGGATGGGGTCGGCATTGTACGTACCGATGTCGTCGAGAAGACTCTCGGGACCGGCGTTGATAAGTGCCCGCACAGCGCGGGCGGCCTCTGCAGGCTGTGGCACAAAGGGGACCTTGGCGGGGGAGTAGTACTCCCACAACAGCTCACCCTGAGCCCACGCGCTAAAGCGCGTCTCCCAGGATGTGAAGGTGAGTTTGGAGGTGAACTGAGGGGGCGGCGTTTCAAAGTCTTTCAGCCGCGCAGGTGGACGAGTCCGAGCGGTGACTGAGAGTGAAGAGGAAGAGGTGTTGGCGCCGCTGCCAGTAGATGGTGCTGAGGAGCTTGTGGATCCTGACTGATCAGGGGGAATGACCGCCGCAAAAGCTGGGACAGCACGGAGACGCTCTAGAACTAATGAAGCCACTGTGGACGCCAACTCATGCTGTGCATCACGCTCTCGCTCTAGCTCATCCTGCGCTTTGCGACGTTCAGCCTGTGCTTCACTAAGGGCGGCTTGGAGAGCCTCCAACTTTTCTTCTGGCCCAGGCATGGTAAAGACAAGCACGAGACGAGGGAAGGAATTTCAACACAGGTGAGGAGAGAGGGAAAGAAAAATGATGGGCTCACCGAGCTAGTGACGGGGCAGCAGGGCAAAGAGAGGAGACACCACTGCCGCTGCTGAAGAGAAGAGGATTGCCACCCAGCCTGCGACTGCCACGGTCAGGCAGAGAAGACCAGTGACAGACGCCCCAGCCACTGCTGCAGATGCAGATGCAATTAGCACCCCTGAGGCAACGTGTGGAGTGAGCTCCCTGTGAGCACCAGTGGGAGTCAGAACAGCTGATGCTGTAGAGGCCCGGATGGAGCTGACGGCTGCTGAGACGGCGTCGGCGGCTGAGGAGGCAGCTGTTGCAACGGCGGCTGCAGCTGATGTAACCTGGGTGGCAATGTTTGCTGCTGCAGCGGCAAGAAGCGTCAAGGAGACTGCAGCATGTGCGTAGGCGTCTGTTGCACGACCAACAGCCGTCTGTGTAGGGGCCCTGCACGCACGGGCGGTGGCCGCAAAGGTAGCTGCAGCACCTGTTGCTACGTCGAGGATAGCCCCTGCCAAACTAATGGGATCGTTGTGAACAGGGAGAGCAGGGACGACGCCTGGAACCTCGGGTGGAGGCAATGGTGCAGCAGCAGTTGGTGCAGCAGTCGATGGGCCGAGAATAGTGTGGGATGTGGAAGAGGCGGTGGTTGACTGAGTACCCTCAGGTGGTTGCATCGTGGTGTGACGAGGTGGCGACGGCGGTAGGTTGTCTGAAGTGTAGACCTGCCTGTCGATCTCCTCCTCGCGTACTGCGGCCTCTCGTTCCACGTCCTCTCGCCAGTAGGCGGGGTCCAGCATACAGTACCAGAGNTGCAGCAGCAGTTGGTGCAGCAGTCGATGGGCCGAGAATAGTGTGGGATGTGGAAGAGGCGGTGGTTGACTGAGTACCCTCAGGTGGTTGCATCGTGGTGTGACGAGGTGGCGACGGCGGTAGGTTGTCTGAAGTGTAGACCTGCCTGTCGATCTCCTCCTCGCGTACTGCGGCCTCTCGTTCCACGTCCTCTCGCCAGTAGGCGGGGTCCAGCATACAGTACCAGAGAGGAGTGTCGTAGTCTGGTGGTGAGGGAGGATCGTAGTCTCTTGTGTCCTCCCACCTGCCGTCAGTGTAAGAGGCAGCGGTCCGAGGGGAGTCAGGCTGCGGTGACTCCAGGACTGCGACTGTGGAGGCAAGAGGAATGTCTGGGAATTGAGAGGGTGTCCAGCGGAGTGCACGGAGATATCCGGGGTGTGTGAAGATGCTGCTGTGGGGTGCACGGAGAGGCCCCTGTGCACGAGGAGGCCTGAAGTGTGCACCAGGATGCTCAGGGTGCACAGAGGTGACGGGAGATGTGCGGAGATGCCCGCGGTGCACAGAGGTGACCGGGGTGCGTGGCGCTGCCGGCGGCGTGCACTGAGAGGTGCGGCGTGTGTGGAGATGCCACTATGGGGTGCACAGGGAGGCCCCGGTGCACGAAGATGACCGGAGTGTGCACGGAGATGCCTGAGTGCGTGGAGATGCCCCGACGGGGTGCACGGAGAGATTCAGGTGCACAACGATGCCCGGAGCGTGCACTAAGATGTGCGGAGATGCCCGCGGTGCACAGAAGTGCTCGGGAATGCAGCAATGCACAGAGGTGCCTGGCGTGCGTGGGGCTGCCGGCCGGGTGCACCGAGAGGCTCTGGCGCACGGAGATGGCTGACGTGCACGGAGATGCTCGAGATCCGAGGTGATATCCGGGTGCGTGGAGATGCCACGGCGTGTGCACTGAGATATGCGGAGACTCCCGCGGTGCACAGCGGTGCCCGGGAATGCAGCGATGCACAGAGATGCCTGGGGTGCGTGGAGCTGCTAACGGAGTGCACAGAGATGACTGAAGTGCATGGAGATGTTCGGGGTCCACGGTGATGTCCGGGCGAGTGGAGAGGTGGCCAAGAGAGCCACGGGGCCCATGAGTGCCTAGGAACGTAGAGTCATGGGCGAGAGCTGCCCCTTGCTCCGATACCAGTAGTTGCTAGGAAGTTACTAGCTGACCCAGGTGTGTGGGCATGACATGCAACAAGCACCAATGCGGGAGAGACGCCATGGATGCGGCAACTTGTTTGCATATCTCAGCTGAACAGAGAAGTTAGAATGTGAGAGGGGGGGAGCGAGCGACACAAGGACCGGTGAGCGCTCACCCACCACGAGCGAAGAGCTCGGGCGGGCGAGTGCCGCCACCCGGGGGTCGAGCCCGACCACTCGGAATTAACCGAGGGCGGCTACTCACCGATGCATGGTCGAAACCAAAATGGTGGCCCCCTAAGGATCAGCACCCGGGTAAAAGCAGCTCCCCCACAACATGCAAACCAAGATAACATGATGCAGGGCACGGCAGCAAGAATGTACGGGCCCTAGCATCTACCGCATCAAAAGATCATGAAGAATCATGCAAGAGTCATGTGAATGCCAGAGGGCACCCCTGGGTCCAGCAGTAGCTCGGGAGAGTCCACGGCTTCAGCCAGCNGATCCCATTGTCACTTTAATCTGTATATGCATGTGTGCACATTGTGGGCGGCAAGAGGGCACAGAGTTGTGAGTGGCCAACGAACTTCAACAGTCCGTGGGCTGTGGGAGCCCTCTGGTACACTGGGTAGGCTGCCAGGCTGCCTCCAGCGGGTGGAGCTTCACCTCAGGGAACTCTGTCTCCAGCTGGGTCCGCCTCAAGGATCTGCACGAGCATGGACACGGCCGAGTGGTCACAACCAACTGTACAACTGTGTATGACTGACAACATCACAACAATGTCACAAGTTTTCGTTTGCCCAGTCTTCTGGATTTGCCTTCATGTTATCACTGGTTCTGGGACTCCTTGCTAATTGCAAATCCGTTCCATCGCACTTATTCGTCTTCACAGTTGCAAGTCTGCTTGACGCTCATGTGTTGCCTATTCGTTGTGCAATACCTCGCGAGCACCTAAGGATGCCAGACTCATCATCTTTTAAAGAGGGGAACGAGATGAATGTCTAACAGCAGTCATCTCCCACACAAGAACTGCTTGTAAACTTGTTTTGAAGGAAGGCATAAATGCGCAACGTCCAAAGTTTAACATTCAGTTTCAATTCTCGTAGGTGGAACTGAACTCACAGTCGTCCTTATGGCTGCCACACCTGGCCCATGCATGGATATGAATTGTTTTTGCCACTCAAAGCAGACTTGGCAAACCTCCTGTAAGAGTGAGTCAGTCCTGCAGCTGGCCACTACTGGCAATGATGCTTCAAAAATCTCTGCATGGTCTTGTTGGAGCAGCTGAGACATGTATGCCCCCGATGTTTTGTTGATCCCCATGTCATGGGTGCAGCCTTGCCAGAGGTGCCCTGCATGTGGGAGAGAGAGCTTCAGGCAGTGAGGACTTTTATGCCAAGGTGTGAAATGATGAATTCAACCTTGACCTGAATATCTACTATCTAGTGCATGGGGTCATGTCCAAGGCAGGCATGCCCCTTGTCATGTGTGCTTTCAGCTTTCATTTCAACTTTGCAAAAATGTTAGGATGTGGGTGAGAGCCGCGGAATTAACTTCCTACTTATAGACCGCTAATCACTGTCCCTCGGATTTGATTTCCATCTGTTGCCCAGCCTCAGCCTGGCCAACCCATGCCTCGAGAAGCCTCTCAACCCTCTCCACAGCATCCTCACCTTGCAAGCGTCCCGCTCTTGCAGACTGCTGGAGGTGCCCCTTCAGACTAGCCAGAGTTACAGGGTCTACTTCCAGCCTTCCCTCTGATTCCGCAGTGCCCTTGTCATCTTCAGTGACGTCTTGTTCCAACTTCAGATTTGACGTTGCGGCTAATCTCGCAGGTCCAAGCGCTTCCCTCCTCAACCAGTGATGCACAACGTTGGCTGGAACACTGCCGAACAAGGAGGCAGGCATTCGGAGCACATGAGCAAGCAGCTGGGTGCTCACATGTGCCTTCAGGAGAACAGACTGAAGCCCAGCAAGTAAAACCTTCCATTTTACCTTTGATCCACCCAAACTCTGTTGCGACGTGGTGTCCTCCCCACTGACACCAACGGCTTCACCGGGCTCTCCTTGTTCTCTCAAGGCTCCCTCACAGACCTTCAGGAAACCACAGACCTCTCCCCATTTCCAGGAACACGCTTCAGCACCAATCAGCTTCCACAAAAACTCCTGATCTATCCACTCCCACTTGATAGACTCCTTCAGAAGTAGCCCGAGGCGGCTCCTTGTGTCCTCTGTTTTTCCCTCCCCCGCAATAGACCACTTTCCGAGCAACAAAGACGTCTCCAGACCAGCCAACGACACCGGGTCAACTGCACCGACGAGAAGCTGCACGAGGCGCATGTTCCCACATGCCACACGTGGGAGATGTCTACAGAGGGAAGGAACCAGGTGTACGATGCTGTGAGGAGCCCAGAGGAAACATGTCTCCACATCTGCCACCATCAGCTGCATCATCAAACGATCCACCATCTGTAAATCACCCCGCCCGCTTTTTCTCCCATTCTCAAAACACTTCCCATCAACCTCCATCTGTTCAGACTCGCCATTCACAGGTTCCTCCTTCACACTGCTCTCCGCTATCTCATTGGCAGCGGCTTCAGAATGGCAACGGCGGGCAATCCCTTCAAGGACCTCCGCATAGGCAGCGAAGGCTGCTGTTTCCCTGGCAGGCGCCGCTTGGCTACTTTCACCAGAACCCTTCTTTCCTTCAACTTGGCTGACGTCCTCTAGCTCTTCCGCCACGCCTTCTTGGCAGCACAGCCAGAGGAGGTGAGCAGTGGCTGGCTCCCGGCAAGAGCCCTGCCAGTGAATCAACACCTCCCGCAGGAGGACAGGCCGTCCCAATTCCACAAAACTTCGAACAAACTGCGACCCGATACTGTCTTCAGAAGACCCTGTGCAGCTCTCAAAGTTGCTATTTGAGTGCAGACTGGGAATCCCGTCATTGCCAAGGTGCGGCCGCGGTGTCGAAAACAGAGGAATGTCAGCAGCAACAGTAAGCTGTTGAACCCTGTCAGCCAGAAGGCCTGCCAGGTATCGCGCCACTTCAGCGTCATCCTTGGCATCCTCAATCCGTACAGCCCCATTCCGCACACCTACACTCAGCTCCGCCTTAGTCTTCTTTACCTTCCCACCAGGCTCACTGTCCCTCATGAGACTCGAGCCACTCAACGCCACCATGCGCCCAACCATATCACCGAGTTCGGATGAATCGGGTGAAGGTAACAATGGCCGCTCTGCCTGCTTGAGGCCCGGCTTCAGCCTCTCCACCATCTGATGCAGAAGACTCTCCAGTTCTGCTTCCTTCTCAGCATCGGATCCAAAAATTCCACGCTGGGCCTTCATCTCCACATCCAGCTCCTTCCCCTTCAGCAGTTTCCCACCCTCCTTCCGTTTGCGTTTCTTCCCAGAATGAGCGAAGCTGTCACCAAGCTGTCCCTCACTCTCCAGATCAGCTTCCTTCAGATCCAGCATCTCCGATTGAGCTGACTCTGCCCCACTGTCGCTGCCACCAGAAAAGTCAGCAACTACTCCATCTGCCCCAGCTGCAACTGTTCTTCTCTCGACGCTCTGGGCCCCCAACTCTCCTTCCTCTCCACTTTCCGCATCACTCTGCTTTGACTCCCGAGTGCCAGAATCGCCAGAACTTGTAGGGCCTTTCGTCCCTTTCTTTGATTGAGACGGCCGCCGATTCTGCTGCTGCGGCTGCTGCTGCTGTTGGCTCTCTTGTCCGGGGTGGGAAGGAGGCAAAGTCCGACCCGTCGGCACCTTCAAACTTGCCGGCTTGCTCCGGCAGAAGCTTGGGAACATTTGGTGAACCCTCTCTCTCAGCCGGACAGGCACGTGACTGCTCTCAGATATGGGGTGCAAGTTTGGCACCACGCCCTTCGTCACCAGGACCTCCACCGCATTGGAGATGCCCCGGAGCAACATGTCTTTGCGCACAGTGTCATAGAAGTCCAGGACGAAGAAGAGGAACTCCAGCAGCGAGTTGGAGAGCTCCGCGTACTTGGGCAGCGAGTAAAACATGCACAGGATGGCGGGCTCGATGTTCATGATGTTGTCGGTGCGCGGCGAAAAGAACAGCCAGTCATAGAACAGAGCCAGCTTTCCGTTGCTCTCCACGTGAACAGACCTGTAACACAGGAAAAGAGAAAAAATAAGATCAGTCACCGGAGACTAGTTGCCACGCCTGACAGCCAAGAAACAAGAAATGCATGTGTCCAAGATAGCCAGGCCAGACGGAACACCATACACAAAAACCTGCACCATCAAAACAATCACCAAATGGAACTGGAAAGACGAGACAGGATATACCTCTCCACCCTAAACTGAGTCCCGGTGACGAGATAGGGCCAAGCCAGGAACAGAACGAAGAGCGGCAGACCACTGTGGGGTAAAAGAAAAAGGCACATCACTGCCGACAAGAGCCTACGTTGAAACATTCCGGAGTGCCAAAGCGCCCTCCACCGTGATACTGGGAGAAAAACAGACGACGCTTAAGACATGAAAAAGGAGAAACCAAATCAGATCACAGACATTACCAAGCGTGACAGTGGACGGCAGCCACGGTCGTCCGCTCTCAAGGGGTCCTGAAGGCCCAGCCTTGGCTGAACTGAAGGACACTGGAGGGGAGAGAGCGGAGGAGGGAGTGTGTGCAGGACGGAGAGGACAAAGGAAAATGAGGACAACAGAAGAGGCACTTCAAACAACCAATACCGAGACTAGTTTCCAATGGTCCTGATGCACTGAGTGTCCTCAGATTTGACAATGCTCCGTCATAAACATTCAAAACTCAACAGACGACTATGGCATGGCTTCTTGGAAGAAATGGGAAAAAAAAAAACCTTTTCATCATGGACTCAACCACCTGTCAACACTTTCCTACACCAACCAACTCGACAGAGCCACGCACCTGCAACACTTGAGAAGCCAGCCAATGACAGCCCATCGCGGGACCACGTCGGACTGCAAGATCTGGTTGGTCGGGTGGATGACGCAGCAGATGAACCGGATGAGGTCGCACACGAGGCTCTCGCTCTCCGGGCTGGAAAGGTATTTCTGGGCGAACCAGGTCTGGTACCGGCGCTGCTCCCCCATCCGCACGTGGGTAAGCACAAATCGCAGCTGCTGCTCCATCTCAGGGGTCACGCGGGAAGCAATGTAGCGCGTGGGCGTGCGAACGCCGTACAGCTGGCCGAGATCTGTGAAGCCTAGGGCGCCAAAAGACTCAGGCCTGTGGACGAGGTCGGCCCACAGAGCTTCAAACTCGGGAATGGAGCTGACGTCTTGGAGTAGGCGGATGAGGTCCCGGCCGATCATAAGGCAGTCCTGCAGCCTCTCCCTGAGAACTTGAACGCAGAATACAACCTCGTTCTTCGCCAGAGCTTTCACGGTGGAGTTCTTGGAGGCCATGTGGTCGGACAGAACGCGGAGGTACGTAAAGAGGGCGCCTGTGAGGAGGTTGGGGAACCGGTAGACCTTCGCCATGTTCCCCTGGAGGAGGCCCAGAACCACCCCCGCGAGCCAGATGTTGCCATCGCTGAGATCAGCGGAGGCGACCTGGCGCAGAAGGCACAGGAACACAGCGTCGGTATCCTTGATCCAGAGGCCATTGAAGGCCTTATCGAGAACCCACAAGAGCTGATACCTAACCTCTGGAAGAAGCTTAGGCCATTTTTCGATGCACAGGCGTTGAAGGGTTGCGACGACGGCCGCGAAGCCGTCGCGACAGACTGCGCAGAGGAGGGACCACAGGCGAGAACTGAGATCGACGGCCGCTGGAACTCCGCCAGAGGATCCCTGATTGCTGGCTGTAGCCACAGAGAACTGATGCAAGTCCACCGGAGGCAATTCGACTGTGAGAATGGCGTAGAGGAGGCCGTTGACGACGTCAGTGTGCTGCGACGGGTCAGCTGAAAGCTTCTCCTGCAACGCAGTCTGCACTAAGGCGTCCCTCCCAGGGTTGCTGGCGGCAACGGTGAAACCCTCGCGAAGATAAGGTGCCACGATGGCAGCGTACTGACGGCTAAGTGCGACGTCGACGTCATCGAGGGCATCGAACGGCCCGCGAGCTATGAGCTTCGACGGGGGCCGGGTATCGAGCCGCCGGTCCTTGTCAACTACCTGTCGGTCGTCGGCTTTACCGGCTAAGTCAGGCGGTGGGTGGGCGATCCTTCCGGCCTTTGACCGGCCGTGAGGGTGTCCCAGCGGCATGACGGTTGGCTGGATGGGCTTAAAAAACTAAAAAAACTTGTGCCGCCTTCTCACACGTGCTAATTGAATTGAATGAGCAGCCAGCTTGACGGCCGGCTAGCCCTTGACGACCGTTCGGTCTACTACAGACTATCCGATCGGGGTTTCAGCGAAGTCGCAGTAAAGCAGGTGTCGCCTTGAGCGCAACTGTCGACTCTACGGGAGATGAACCGAGACGAAGTACAGGACGGACGGAAAAGAGTTTCATGTGAGGAATTGGCATGAAGCTCTTTATACTGAGCAGGGCGACGCGACGGCTGCCCAGTTTCCGTCATCCCCAGCTAGGCTGAAAATTCACACTTCAACATTAAAAACTTGTTCATAATTTACATCTTTACGACCCGACAGTACAAGATTGTTTTGATCAAACCTTAGTCGCATTAAGTCCTCCCTCCGTTCTCTACTCTATCAGCTGACGGTTCAAGCTTGTTGAACAACAGCCTACGAACGTTAATTTTAATGCGAAAAGGCCATAAGGAAACATGCATGTGACTTGATGAAATTTTGAACATCTTCAAAATCTGGTCCGTGCCGTCCATTGGACCAGGAGGACCCCACCGCTGCCGCTCGATATACGAGACCGACGAAACCACAGCCAAGGGCTGAAAGGAACTTCATCATAGACAGCTTTCGACAAACACATTCCAGACCTGGCTTTGAGGCTCGAGACACGAGCGAGCCCGTCCTGGCCGTGCCGACATGGCGAGGCGTGCTGAGGTGGAGAGGGCCAACCGCCTCCCGGAAAGGTTCAGCCAGCTTTGATTCTCGCACCCCCCTTAGGTGCGGTCGCCAGAGCGGCCCAGGCTCGGAAACCGAAGGCAGCATGCAACGCTTTCCCTCCTCGGTCTAACCTGCCGCCTCGATTGCGACGCAGGGAAGGGTTGATTGTGCGAACCTTTGATTGGGCTGGCTTGAAAGGTGCGACTGAAAGTGCACACTAAGGGCATTGATAAGATGACATCTTCTCATGGACACAGAAAGTCAACCGTGGGAAGGACAACATGAGTTTGCGATCCCCTCGGCGAAATAAATTCGTCTTTGTACATTTCTCTCGTTGTCGTACTCTGGCTCTCGCAAGCCATTGGCAGCTGCCCGTGACGGGCAGCTGACTTGACCGCTTCTCATCAATCTGCCTACACAGATACGAAAGGTTCGCACATGTCCTCATTTTTGGGGTCCCTGGTCGTAACCGACTGGGGTGTGGGCGGGAACAAAGCACAAAGCAAGCCCGAGGGTCAAAGCAGGCAAACACGTGGTGCATCTTGACTTAATATCCTTGATTTTCAGATAGATTAAATAATATTCGATATGAAAAAATAAATTTCTTCCTAAAATGTTTTAAAGCTTTGCACGCCATTTTTATGTTCTTGTGGAGGAGAATGGAAACGATAATCCGAAAAAAATGCTGAAATAATGTTCAATGTACAATTTCCACAAATAACAGTGTGGAAAAGCCAAAACATCACTCCATAGTCTCACTTTCTCGAATGTTTAGCCACATTTAGCGCATTAGAGAAATGAATTAGAAAGGGTTTCTTGTATAATATACTTTTCAATGTTTATCTACAATACTCTATTTGAGGACGCGCATCCTTTATGAAAAAAATACCTTCTTGAAATCATTTTTATTGACGTAGTACTCTCATTGAACTACAGCTTAGCCCCTCGATGGGGAAAGAGTGGATAGCTATGCTGGGTGATGGGTGTGCACTCTTGATCTGCCTATTCTTGAGCACAACGCTCGATGAGGTTTGAACCTCCAAGATGGCAACAGTGTTGATAATTGTTTTGGGCAACTCAAGCCTTGCATACACTTTGTCAATCCAGGTGTGTGAGGTTCACAACTTTGCTGGCAAGGTTGTGGGGCTGATTCTACTGAATTTCGTGCAAAGAGAACAAATATGACATAAATTGTGGACTTCGAGGGTGCCATGTCCTTAGCCCGAGTCTTGTAAAGCAAGACAAGACATGTGTTTGCCAAATGACCAAGAGTGGTGGTTTGAATCTCTCATTTCTTCCATGTTTCCACTTCCGTATTGTGACTCGACTTCCGCATTGTTTGGCACTTGGATGTGCCTTTTTTTAGTTGTCCTTGTCCATGGCCCTCACCCTAAATACTTACCAGGCTCTAGCAAACAGGAAAATGTAGTATCGTGGGGAGATCCCACAAGCAAACTATAGCTTCGACAAATTCTACATTCGAGCGCTGACAAGTCACCTACATCGTGAAAAGGCACATTAGGTACAAGGCAAATCAGGTTGTACGACCAAGAACAGTACTCAGGACGCTCTGTATATGGATGTGGTCAGCCAGGAGCGTCAAGGACAGAACTCAGATGCCACCCTGACGTTTTCATGCTTTGGAACATTTTTTTGCCAACTTGAGGACTGGGTAAGAGGAACAAGAAACTCTCTCTTCCGCGCAATCAACACTCTCATTTGGGATCACGCTTTCCAGGTGCATGCACACGGGAAAAGCAGGGGTCACCACCGACATGCAATATGGACAAGGGGCCCATATTCATTACCATCAATGTTGGGCACAACACCCAGCATCAGTCCTTGCCAAAATCTGCGCTGTACGACGCTGAGGACTCCAACTTCTTCGCATCGTTCAGTTTCCGCACGGCCTGAAGAGTGCATGAGCGAGGAAAGCAGGGCAGCCGGCAATCAAAAGCCAGAAGCCAGGGAAGGAAAAGCAGAACAAAAGGATGCCTGAAGGACTATCGTACACTCCACAAACAAATTCGGTGTCCGAAACGGTCATGCAAGAAGATGGAAATGGGTTTATGCGTGAGAAGGCGCTAGCACATGGAAGTAGGTCTATGTGTGAAAAAACAGCGAGAAGATGGAGATGGGTTTACGTGTGGGAAACCGAAAGAAGATGGAGATAGGTTTACGTGTGGGAAACCTCAAGAAGATGGAGATAGGTTTACGTGTGGGAAACCGAAAGAAGATGGAAAGAGGTTTATGTGCGGGAAACTGCGAGAAGATGGAGATAAGTTTATGTGTGGGAAGCCGCAAGAAGATGGAAATCGGTTTGTGCTTGGGAAACCGCTTGAGAAGCTGGAGATGGATTTGTGCGAAGCGATGAACATGCAAATGACTCTGCGCTTGTCTAATGAATTCTTGACTGTTGAGCAGGTGCGGGGATGTGCATGTTCCTGGCATCAATGTGCACACGCCTTCTGCACACGCACATGGCTTTTGCACACGCACATGGCTTTTGCACACGCACATGGCTTTTGTACACGCATATGGCTTCTGCACACGCACATGGCTTTTGTACACGCACATGGCTTTTGTACACGCACATGGCTTTTGTACACGCACATGGCTTTTGTACACGCACATGGCTTTTGTACACGCACATAGCTTTTGTACACGCACATGGCTTTTGTACACGCACATGGCTTTTGTACACGCACATGGCTTTTGTACATGCACATGGCTTTTGTACATGCACGCCCACACACCTTCATGAAGTCCTCCAGAACGAGCAATATCCCCCCCCCCCCGCACCCCTAGCCCCCCAAAGTACGTACTTCAACGCGTGATGCCTCCTGCACAACCATAGTCTCGGTCGTTATGGATGGCAGACATGCCAGCCAATTCACATGCGTCACAAAGCCTACAACTGAAACAATCCCCCACCCCCCCCCCTCCCCCCACCACCAACTACCCATCTCCTCTCCCTCCTCTCTCACCTTCATGAAGTCCTCCTGCACCACATAGTCTCTGTCGTCGCGGATGGCAAACATGCCGGCCTCCGTACATACGTTGCGAAGGTCGGCGCCGTTGAAGCCCTGAGACAGAGGGTCAGCAAGAAGCATGGGGGGGAGGGGGGGAGTGAGCAGAAGGCACGCTTTGGCTGGAAGGTTCTGTGAGACCCTTCCAGCCGTTTGATTCCATTGACACAACCTGTGTTGGATTCCATTGATGGCAAGGACGCAATCTGCTTTGTGGTGAGTGAAGATTCGCTTCAAGAATTACGCGGGAAAATGTTGCCTAATGCGGAGCAGTTGTCTTCCAGGGTACAGAATTTTAAGCTGGAAACAAAAAAAAAACTCCCTTACAACCCCTAGCTTCATTCATGGGGGACTTCAGGGTCAGACGTCAGTTCCCTCCAAATGTTGCCTCTGCTGTCACCAAAGAAACTCAGAAAAGTTTGTTCTCAATCTGCAAATCTGCAGGTAACATGAAACTCCCATCTTAAGTGCAAGGTTTTGCAGAGTTTTATCATTTCAAGCCTTTGGAGTATGGAGGTCGTGCGAGGTGCGCTTGGTTTAGAAGGCTTGACGAGCCGTTTGCGGCCTGAGCCCAGATGGGAGACGATAGAGAATGGTGACATCATGGACGATGGTAACGCTGTGGGCAATGGTATGCCATGGACGATGGTAATGCTGTGGACGATGGTAATGCTGTGGACGATGATAATGCCGTGGACGATGGTGACACCGTGGACGATGGTGACACCGTGGACGATAGTAGCACCATGGACGATGGTAACGCCATGGACGATGGTAACGCCATGGACGATGGTAACGCCATGGACGATGGTAACGCCATGGACGATGGTAACGCCATGGACGATGGGAAGGCCATGGAGGATGGTAACGCCATGGACGATGGTAACGCCATGGACAATGGTATTGCCATGGACGATGGTAACGCCATGGACGATGGTAACGCCATGGACGATGGTAACGCCATGGATGATGGTAACGCCATGGACAATGGTATTGCCATGGACGATGGTAATGCCATGGATGATGGTAACGCCATGGACGATCGTAACGCCATGGA